>JAWWTY010000077.1:58726257-58741596 GCA_035222235.1 Margarornis squamiger
TTACTGGCCCACGAACATACAACACACACACACAGCCCACTGAACATACAAACAAACTCTGCACACACACACACACACACACACAGGGTCCCTGTCTCATTGAAATAGGTTAATTAGTGAAAAAAACACTGACTACCTTCAAGCATGTAATTTTTCTTGTTTACAAGCAGGAAGCTCTAGAATAGTTTGAGAAGTGTTACTCTCCATGCCTGCTGTGTGCACTTTAGGGAAAAAAAGACTATGGACATTATATTTTAACGACTGGTTTACATATCTGCACTATGAACAGGTTACTGTATAATAATGCACTTACATTAAAACCAAAAGTGTGTTGGGGTTTTTTGTTAAATGGCCCACCAACAGCAGCTGCACGAACACAGTGTGTAGTTCTGGACAGCACAGACTAACCAAACAGCTCCAAGGGAAGCTTGCAGTTATTCCACTCCAAGGACACCATTCCTACTGGAAGGATAGCACAATCTGCAGATTAACCATGAATTAAGTTTATATTAAAAATAATATCCTACATTTCACATGCTAAATTAAAACAGATGTAATTAAAGCCTTTGAAAGTAATTTTGGCTGGTGCTTCATTTACAGCCACAGCTAAAGCAGACACTTTCTGAGGCATTTGTGCCAAATTGGGCTAATTTTTCTGCTGTGTTTTAATCACTGTGCTTTCCTGTTGCAGTTAAGAACATCCATGGCACAGTTGAACAGCCAATGCTACAAGCAAGTGTGTGCTTTTTGAAAGCCCAGTGGTATTTCAAACCGTTATGTGCTAATGGCAAAGCTCCCAGGAGCTTCTGCTCTACAGAGGCACAGGCAGTCTGTACACACCCCCACCGTGCCCCACGTCTGCCCTTGGCTGCAGCAACACCCAGCACACCCAGAGTGACCTCACAGATCTAAGAGAAGCTCCACAGCTTCCACCACACTCAATGTCATCTTTAAATATCACTGCACTTCTGCTGTGGCATCTGTATTAAAGCCAACTTCTGGAAACATTTTCTGCTCGAGACTGATTTGTTTGGAGTTAGATTCCTTGCATCCCCATCCCTCCTGTGCAAACACACCAAAGACATTCCAGCCAAGAGCCCAGTTCATGCAACACAGGTCTGTACCAGCATCCCCAGAGAATCCCAGCCTCCTCATGCGTGGGTTGAATTTCAGGGACTTAATAAAAGCTATTCCTGAAGTTCAAGAATCCATGACAGACAACAAGGGCTGGAGATCACCCCTTCCACTGCAAATTTAAGGTTTCCAGTCCACTTGTAAAGTTAAACAGGAGGAATTTCAAGTGCAAAAAAATGTAAACTGCTGAACTCAGTCCTTGCTTTGCTTGGCTTCACAGCTGAGTGACCTCCCCAGGCAGCCAGCTACAGGCTGTTAGTGCAACTGGAGCTTTAGATACTTGCATTTGGTGAGCTCTTCCTGCAAGAACAGCCTTGTTCCCCTGCTTGGCTTTGTAACTAAACCACATGATGAAGTCGCTTCTAAAGGTGTGTATCAGATCCTACAGCTGTGTGAGGACCTAAACGCTGTCTATGGTTAACACTGACAGATTAGTGAGCAATTCCCCTTGAATCAAACCAGAGATGTCTACACCAACTGCTTCAAGGACACTAAACTTCAAGGAAATGGAAACAGCTGCGAGCAGGAGAAGGCAATCACAGCTGTCTTAAAACTTAAAGTAAATTACATGGAATGATTTGCAGATTTATTTTTTTTAAAAAGAAGTGGATTTAAAATAGCAATTTCTGAAAGTTTGAGTTATTTAAAATAAGAATAAAATGTGTAATTTTTGCTTAGCCATAGGTCAGAGTCTCTTTTCAGTTGAATATGCAAAAAATTGAACTCATTGTAGAGAAATCAACAGAACTGTTTGTTACACCTCTGTGGATTGAAAAAATAGAGCTTGGCCAAGAACGTTTTTCTATGAGGAAAATATTCCTTTGCACGTTAACTATTGAAAATAAGGCAACCTCTGTGTGTAAAATGTTCATATCCATTCCACCAACATTTACGTAATAGATATTCTTTTCATTTCAGTAAAATTCACAAGAACTACATGTGACAATGCAGACGACTCCCTTAATGCGGAGAACATGCAAAGGACCTAATACAGTCTAGTTTTGCTCTGTGAAAGTGTTCAAGTCCAGGTTGTGCAGGGCTTTGTGCAACCTGGTCTAGTGAAAGACGACACAGCCCACGGCAGGGAGGAGCTTGGACTGGATGATCTTGGCAGGTCTTGTCCAACCCAAACCATTCTGTGAGTATCTGAATAAACAGAGGAATCAATCCATCTTGGTGCTCCAAGTGAATATTACAGTGTTGTGAACAGTGTCTACTAAAAAAGACAGTATTTTATGCCATGTTAGGGGGATTTTTTGGTAAGAAGTGACTACCCAGGGAAAACAGAGTTAACCGGAACGTGAAAGCTACTCAAAGCAAGTCCGAAATTATCAGACTTCTCCCTAATAAACAAGTCACTCACACTAAGCTGCACCATGAAAAGCTCTCCAGCCCTGCTGCCGAGATTCGGACACTCCTAGCTCTCGGTCCTGGCTCAGAGCACAAAACCACAGGAGTTCCCAGCTTCATGCCAGGGGACCAGCACTGCAGGAAGGGCCCAAGCCCCCAAGGCCTGGAACTGGTTTCAGACACACGACCAGGAGCCTGGCCTTTTCTCTTTAGGCTGGCAGTGTTTATCTGTATTGAAAGCCAGTGTTTACTATTACGAAGCTCTGAAGCTGGGCAGTGGTCCCGTCTGACAAACAAAAGCATGTGTGCTACATTTTGTACTCCTTTTTCAAAGCTTTAACCAAATGCTGGACTGCCAAAGCATCAAACACTCATTTTTGTTTATTTTCACCCTTCTCCTCAGAAAGGACCATGTAGGAATCAAAAATTCTCCACTTTGCCTCCCTTTGTGGATTTTTAATAGATCTTGGGGTAGTAAGTACTCAACTTTTCCTTATGACAAAGGCTCTGTTTTGAAACATGCAAGACTCAAAACCTGCAACACAGCACCCAAATTAAATAAGATGAAAGTTCTACACCAGTGTGCATTTGGAAGGCTCTGAGAAGTCAGCACTCTCCTCCTCTACTGCATGTTCCTATTTTTATTGTATTCAGTCCATAGAAGAAACACCTACCTTCACTGCATTCCCTTTTCCTACCAGCTTATCAGTGCACGCCCTTGACCACAGTACAAAAACAAGCATTTACCAACACTCTGCAGGTGAAAAACTATTCCTCTGTATAAATTATACATCTTGGGAGCTCAACACTTCTTTCATGCTGAAAACCTATTCAAGACTTCCCACATCTGTGGACTAAGTGGTTTGCTCCAGCCAGGGGGCCGACAATTGCTGATATTTCAAGAAACCTAATCTCTTAATGTTTGGGATCAGCCCAAGGGTATGGCTACAGCAGAGACAGCTTGGAACAGACCTAATCTCGGGCACATGGGAACCTGCAGAGGCAGAGAGGCTGTGCTGCCAGCAGCACTGACTGCAGCCTGCCTGCCCAAGGGTGGTCTGGGCACAGTGACCCCACTGCACACAGAACTGCCCCACACCGACACTCCTGCCCCGGGACAGCAGTGCCAGGCCAGCTCGGGTGGGTGCCACAGGAACGGAGCAGGCACCACTTCCATCAGAGGACAGCAGTGTGAGACTGCTGACAAGGCAACGCTGCTGCTCAGTCTGCTCTGCCATGCCTAAATTCCTGCTTTTGGTCTCCAGACTGCCAGTTTCCCTAGGCCAGCCACCTCCCTGGTGACTCTGTGCCCCGAGACTTCCTGACCACACAGCCCTGTGCTGCCTTTTCCTGGTTCACAGTCACAGATGGGTTGTTACTCTGTACAGAGACACAGAACACTCTCAGCCAAAGGCAGCACTTAGGAGTGCTAGACCACACAGCACAGGCTCAGCTTTGCCAATCAGCCCACTCCAGACAGGAATACATAAGGGTATTACCCTTGTCTCTCCTCCAACAGACCAATAAGCCACTATCCTCTTTGATTCCTTGCAAAATACAAGTATTTCCACCTCAGCTTAACCTCTCCATGCAAGAGGGTCTACATGCTAGTTGTGACTCACAAAAAAAAATTATTTAAAAAAAAATCCTCTTTGAATTGCGAGCATCGTAAAACAAGTTTGAACTTCCAAGTTGAAATTTCAGTTGACTATAAACTAAACCCATGAGTCACCATATGTACCCAATGTCCAAAACCAAAGACACACAGCCTGCAACACAGCCCTTCTACATGAGCCCTGAAATAAGAAAAGAGCCTGGCCCGACTGCAGAGAGAGCAGCAACACAAGCAGAACCAACCATTTCCAAGAGGGCTGAGCAGAGAAGCTGCCCCGCAGCTGACCTGAGGGGCTCACAGCCCGGGAGAGGGCCATCCCCCTGGAACACAGCACATCTGCAAAGCAGGATGTTGTCCAAGCTAAGGGCTGCTGTGTTTTTCTGGAGAGGAAAGGGGAGGCGTGAGGATTGTGGTCACTTCTGAGGGCCCTGGGAAGGTGGGGGAGGGAGGTCAGGCACACAATTATCTGGACACACACACAAAAAAGGCGCAATTCTGATCCCTCCTTCAGCAGACCAGCAGCATGGCTCAGCAAGTCATGGATTTACTGCGGGGGAGTTGTTTCAACTCTCCCAGGGAGCTTTCTCTGCCTGTACTGGCTTATGGGTCTGTGTGTCTTTCATTAACTTATACAGCTTGTACATAAAGAGGAGGTATCTGGGGGCTGGGAAGGGACAAAGCAAGGATGATTACTAGATTAGATTGACATTTCAGAAGTTAAACTGAATTCTTCCAAAGTACTCATCACCACAGCCTATTTAATAATAAATTAGCTGAAAACAAAATAGCAGGCTAAGGCTATCACTCCCCATTTAACTTGACTCAACAGGTTAAAGGTCAGTTTTTAAATACCCCAAAACAGAAAGACCTTTGTTACTAAAGTTTTGAACACCAGAGCCCGTTCTGACTGGTAGAATGCTTATACCTGTAATTAAAGTGTAGATTACAAGGAAAAAACCAATGCAGAAACCACAGAACAGAAAGTCAACATGATAAAATTAGTTCCATGATCCCATTAGAAACCCACCCTAAATGTCCCACAGCTGGCTACCAAACCAATATCTACCTGTAGCCCTGAAAGGACTCACCCATCCAAGCGTACAGTTTAGATAGGTTGGGCAAAAAGTGCAAAAAAACCCTAATTTTTGTATGCACCAATAACTGAGTTTTTGTATTGATATCTGTGGTAGAAATAGAAGCTTGTCCTCTAAAAATTAGACATTTAGGAATGTAACTGAAAGCATAAGCCCAAAAACAGCACGGAAGAGAAGAAACTTAAACCAGTAGCTTCAGTGACAGACTGAAGCGACAAGCAAATCATTACAGAAACAGAAGTTTGTAATTTTCAAGGAAGTTTTGATTATTTCATTTCACCTAAAACTTCTTGCACACTGACTATCATGTTCCCACAACATCTGCAGTGGTTCACTACTTGCTGCCAGCGTTCATCTTCATCAGGACCAGCAAGGCCAGCTCTAAGGGCAAGGTGTATTTTAATTGCTGAATATGAAGTTTTCTACTGTACCTTTTCCAAGTAATTCCACCTGAATAATTTGTCACATCTCAGGAGGCCTGAGAGAACTCAGAATCCCAGGTTTTCCTGGAAAACAAGCCCCAAATTTTTTAGGCAGGTGTCCTTTATGTAATTATGTAGTTTTTGACTCACTCAGGGACAGGTTCGAAAGATGGCACACTTGACAAGGTTCTCATTGAAGGAACAGCAAGTTTAACCAAAATCTGGTTGCTGATTTAAAGAAACCATTTCCTCCTATTCTGAAAACAAACTGAGCACAGAGCAGTTTTCTTTAAAGTTCTGGTATTAGACTCTGCTTTTTATGACAGATCAATGCAGCTTTAAGGTAGTTGTATCACTCTGTGTTGCAGCAGATACATTTCGATTAATTTTTAAAGGTGAAAGTGATTGTTATGGAACTTTTGTACTTAATGACCAAATCTTAAATCCCGAGATCCTTAAGTCTTAAGAAAACCACATATATAGTACTATTCTCCAACAAGAAGTAAGTATCCTCCAGCAACAGGAAAAGCTGGGCTTGTGCCCCAGAGCCCTTCCTTTTACCGGGCAGTGCCCCTACCCCAGTGCCTGGACAGCCCAGCTGAGCTCCTTCCTGCAAGGGACAGGCCCGCAGGGGAGCACTGGGAGTTCATGACAGGCAGTGAAGGAAGTTTCTGCAGTCCTTCACAAACTCACGGAGTTGTGCTGTTACCCAGGAGGTTGCGAGTCCAGGAGTTCACCTAAAACAAGTTCCAGGGCTGGGGAGCACAGGGGGGACCTCTGTCAGATCTGCTGGCAGCTCTGCTCTCACCCTCCATCTGCTGCTGCCCTGCAGCTTTCACAGTCAGCCACTTGGCTGTGTCACTGGGAAGACACAACCATTCAGAAACAAAGATGATTCATGATTGCACATGAATTGGTATTTCCCATGCAACAGAGGAGACCAAGAGCAGCCAATTCTAGAAATGAAAAGCTTCTTATATTTTTTATAGAAGCACACTGATTGTCCTTGGCAGAATCCAGCCTTTAGGAGAGCCTGTGCACAAGCCAACAAGCAAGCACGGGACTTTTTTTCCCTGAAACACGTATTATGAGTCAAGAAGTCAAATGCCATAGTTTGTAGTTTAGCAACATCACCACCATCAGTAGTCGTTACATAAGTTAATAAACAGACATAACATCAGCATTAATTTAAATGAAAGCACCTCACAATTTATTTCTACCATTTTCATCCTGGGTTTAAACTCCATACCCTAAGACATTTGGGTTCTGGTTTAAACTACTATAGCCTACAGCTTGAGTAGAGCTGGTCAAAAAGTTTATTTAAAATCGATGTTAAAGAGTTTTCTTGGGAGAAGAGTTTGTGCAAACCTCAGCATTTTCAGCCTGAGCTGTGAGACAGGAGTGGCCCAGAGGGTTCCTCTTGCACCTCCCAGCACAGCACTTGCCTGAATTTGAAGTCCTGTCTCACCAGGGTCACGGCAGAGAGTGAAAAACAGACCTGCTCTTTCACCAAAGACCACTGCTTCATTCAGATGAGCACCAATCAGCCAAAATAACTGCATGTGATAGTTATGAAGGAGTGTAATGCATGTACATGATGGAGAGAAAGTCTGAGACCTAGAGTTGGTGTCCCTCTGAGTGCCCCCTCGCAGATTCTGGTAAGATGTAAGAAGCACTTCTGATGCTTTTCACTGCCATTTCTTTATACCAGCTGCACCACTCGAGCTATTCACTCTGAGTTTTAAACAAACAGCTGGAATGTATTTTTCTGCTACTTTCTTCCCACTGTAAATGAAACGCCCAAGCCATATTCACTTAATACCATAGAGAAAAGAGAAACAAAGGAGAATAGTGAAGAAAGGTCACTGTCAGGCCAAGATCAAGTCTGGAAAATTTCAACTGGAGACATAAGCATTTCAGGAAGTTATAAGCAACTGAAACAATAAAGGAATTATAGCTGAAACACTGCAAGAATTTTAACTATAGCTCTTTCTATGCTAACCAAGTATTATTTAATGTATTTCAACAGGATTCACAAACTCTTCTTGACATGAACAGTCTGGGCTTAGAAGATCACTCCCTGCCTCCTTGAAAAAGACTAAAGGGATGGTTACTGTTGGCCACAGCTACAGCTGATGGAATCAACGCAGCAACTTTGCTGTCAGTGACATCAGTGAGACACAGGAAAGGCAAGAAAAAGGACACAAACCCAAATCCCCCAACTTGTAACTGCTCATCTGGTTGACTTATGCATTGTTTCTCCCACACACAGACGTGCCATGTCTGCCAGCCTCTCACCTGAGCAGCTGATTGAAATGTTGCCTGTCCTGATGCCTCCTGAAAGGCTGTTTTTCCAGTTCAAGGGAAATGGATGCTCAGCTCACAAGTTCAATGTTTTTGTTCCCCGCTCCTCCTACCACACTGCCCACAGCTCCTCGCCCTGCTCCTCACAGGAGGGCCATGAATACAATGAAACCTAATCAAAATTATCCCTGTCTCTCCAGAACAGGTTTATAATTGGGAACAGACTAAATGCACCTCTTTTTTTCTCTTCTGCTGCATTAAACACAGAATCTGAAAAGGCATCCTATAATTGCTGAATTCCTCTTGAAGTAACACTAAAATGTCCACTTCCCCAAGCAGCCCCTCTGTTACATGAAAATTCTGCCTGCCAACTCAGACATTTAACTCCTAAAAAAAAAAAAAATCCAAAGCCCAATGTTCAAATTCACTCCACTTGACTCCAATTAACAAGTATTTGCAAAGGGCAATACCCTGAGTGTGTAATCCCACGTGCTAGAGGCACTGCCACCAGCATCTGCGTTTCAGTTCTTTCCACACACTGTGATCCTCTGTTTCAGTCAGAAACTGGGTCATAAACTTCTCCCTTGGAAAGCGTTTATAGCTGTTTGGACTGGATTATTCTGTTCAAGAGGTTAGAATAATAAAGGAAGCTTGCAAGCATACTTTTTCCAAACTCTTGGTATGTCCTTGCCAGTTTGAGAAATTGGCTCATTACTTACCCTTATTTGGCTACTCCTCTCAATTTCTCATTTATTTTGTCCCCTTTCTGGACAAATATAAAACTTACTGTTTCATCTAATTAACAGGAGGGAGAATATAGAAAACTCTCCCATTTATTCCAGTTCCAGAGTCAGTTTTACAAAAACATTCTCAGAGTTTCAAGAAGCATTCAGATGTTAAGAGTCCTGCCAAAGTTTACAATCTAGCTATATCCTGCTACAGAAAAAAACCCCTGCTCTGTTTTTACAATTTTACACAAGTCTCTGGCAAGGAACAGCCCACCTCCACATATTCACATGCATCCAGATGATCTGTGGATAAACCTTATTCTCTTCAGTCTCATCAAGTCGTCCAACTCACTTTCTCCGTTACCAAACTCTCAACACATTTTTCTCAGCCCCTCCTTCCTGCACAGGCAAGCACAGCAGCAGATTTGCCCTTCTCCTCCCCACCACCCCCTGTTGTGGGAGGGTTTCAAACAGTGAGCAAACACTTCACCCACAGTTCTAGTACTGCAAACATCTTTTGTCTGGGGTTCCTTCTTTTGGTTCTTCATTAAGTAGCTGGTCATATTGTACCACAAGCAAGTTCAGTGTCCATCAGCCCCTCAGAAGGGATTAAGGGGAAAACCTTGGCCCATTTGCCGGGGACTTGAGGAACAAGGTGCCCAACAAGGTGAGAAAGCTGGCTTGGCAGTCCTCTACGTGCTTTGCCATGAGTCATCAAAACACACACAGTGGAGTCATCTTCTACTGAAAAAGCCTCAAGTGACATGCTACATTCAGCTTGCCTTGTATCTCACAAGGAATATAGACACAGAAGGGAAAATGAGGGCAGATGGGATAGAAATAAGTGTACAACATTCAGCTGGTTCTGTAATGGGAAACAGTTAAGTCCAAGATCTCCACTGTTTTTAACAAAAACAACAATTGAGAGCAAAAATAAACCAAACTTCTATCCAGCTGCATAAATTCTGTCTCCCAAGTATTCTCTGCCAAGGAGAATAAGAGAATCAGAATAATTAAATTATCTCCTTCAACTAGCTCTAAGATTTTAGTTAAGAGCTGTTTTTTCTTTCTGCTTGCTTCTCCAGAATTTTCAATGTGTTTACTCTTACAAGTGTAGTATTCTGTAGTTAGCACGTTCAGTATCAAATTTTACCTTTTCAGAGAGGCTCACCTTCTGCAAAGCCATAGCCTGTTCCACTTCAGCAATCCTACCACAATAGTTAGCATCACATATATCACAGAGGGTATTTCTGTGACTCCACCTAAGCAAGTCAGGTAGATTTATGCAATATTCACACCTCCTTCCACAGCCTTGACACATCAGTTGGAATATGTACACTCAGGTCCTCAGTGCAATGATTTTGTTGCAAAGGCAACATTGGGCAATTTCTTTTTTATTTCTAGTCCACCTAAAGCTTCTATGATCCCAAAAGCAATATTTTTAATATGTGAAAAAAAAAGCAACAAAAAACCCAACAACAACAAAAAGCAGAGTTCAGTTCTGATTAATGGTTCTGTATTTTAATGTGTTGCTGGGGGGGCTCAACCCATTGAGTGTGTGTCCCCAGGATATTTTCAATGTATTATTGTTTCCCCACACAATCTCGACCTCTGTCAGGACAAAAGAAATGGCCAAGATGAACCCCTAACAGTTTAGGTGACAGAGCATCTTCTCTGCTGCTTTCTGTCACTCCAGGAGGTGCAGAACAAAGGCCACACAACCCCCACATTGCTATTAAAATCATGGGAAACAAGAGAAAAGCAATACAGTCTGGGCAGCTGCCTCCAGTATATTCCTTAGGAAGGCACCAGCAGTGGGAGAGCCACAGAAGTCCTGCAGTTCATTCCACTAAAGGAGATTTTAGGCTAGCTGCTTGTCAAGCCTTCCTTAAAGCTCCACACCCATCACCCTCTTTCCTGCCACCGCACCGGAGCACAAACAGCTCCATCCAATCCTGGAGTTTCCTGACGTGCCAACCTCGTTCCCTGGTGACATGAAATGAGCAAGGAGGAGATTCAACACTAACTCCTGGGACTACTTGCTCCCTCCCTCACAGCATTCAGCTTGGGAATCCTGAACAGTAAAAAGCTGCAGAGCCTAAAAATTCACCTGGGTTCAAAACCCAACCTTACACATTGACAGAAAGGGAAAGCCTAGTCAAGACTGCTCAACACAGAAGCCCCCACTGACTCAGGGGCCCTTCATCTGTGGGCCATGAGAGGTTGATCTGGGAAGCAATCCCATCTCCACGCCCCTCCCATGGCCTCAGCTATAGTCGCTCCTGGCACAGCAGGCTACTGTGCCTTCCCTAAAGCTCCAGGCTGGGCAGGGCTCTTGGTCTGACAGACCCTGCCATTTGGGTGTGTTTGCAATGCTTATGCTCTCACACCCTTCAAGCTGGAGAAGAAAGGAACTCCAGGGCCATTCATTTCTATGTTTTGTGTCCTTGCCTTAAACACCTCTTTAACACTGTACCTGTATTACACATCTGGCTCCAACCTAAACACAATGCAGCCTTCACCATATTTTTCTTCACAGTATCTTTACAAAAAGGGAGAAAAGAAGAGGGTGACAGGAAGCTCAGAGATACTAAACCCATGTGTGTCCTAAGACACCACTTAAATATAAGCCCAAGTCTTTAGTTTTAGCTGACACATGTGTTCATCAGTAACCACCTTCCGTTCAGAGCACTGGCTGCTCTACACTACCGGCACAACAACGTGATCCCCATGGGCACAGAAAGCTCAGGGTAGCTCTGGGCACAGAGTTGTGCAAACAAAGTACTCTGGACACACTGTGTCCTGGAGCAGGAATGCAATCATACTGGTGTGTAGGCACTCACTTCCCACTGACACTGCAACTAAAGGATTTGTTCCTGTTTCCCCAGGAAGCTTGTGACACAGGAGGCATTGAATCAAGACCAGCTTTTGCTTGTCTCTGTGCAGGCTTTAACAAGCTTGGGTTAACTTCCAAGGGTATCAACAACCTGACAACTATATCCTGAATTGGCACAGCCTTAAAGAAAAAGTTAAGTTACTGAAACCGCTCAAGAAATGCTACAATTAACCCTTATATCAAACCTACAGTTGTAACTGCTAAAGTGAAATACAATACTTAAGGAAATGTTTCTACAAGGTAGCGAGGGTAAGGACTCCAACAGAAGCAGCAGCAGCATCTGTTATCAGAGTTACCAAACCCAGGAGAAAAACAAACCCCTGCTGACACTGATTTACAGAGAGACATTGTAAACATTCACGGGGACAAGAGATTTATATTTTGTACGCAGTGAATTTTAGTGCTGCAACATTAAAGAGTGCTGCTATTAGAGCTGAACAAAACAATGGGAGGGAAGTTAATGAACAGCCACACCAAACAGCATCCATCTGATCTCTTACCTGGACTGTGTTCAGCCATCCATCATTGCCGTGGGCCCAGGACAATGCTTCAGCAGCCACACAACAAAAGGGTCTGGTGAACTCCTGGGTGTTTAAAAATAAATATAAGAACGTTACACAAGGCAAAAGTCACCAAAATTATAGCAAATAGAACAGGACTCCAGAATTCAGTCTGACACTGCATTTGCAAGGATATTTTTGCTCCAATTTTTTCTTTTTTAGTGTTTTTTTTTGGTTGTTGTTTTTTCTTTGTTTGTTTGGGTTTTTTTTATTATTATTATTATTATTTAGACTTTCTTGATGCATTCAAACCAAGGTGTGGTACATTCAGCTGATGCAAAACCAGACCCACAGGAAATACAATTACTAACAAGAATAAATATAGATGGGAAATCAACATGGCACGTAAAAATTGAAGAATCAGAGCCATCTATAGTTAGTTTAATGATTTAGCAACTATGCTCTATCTACATGCTCACTTGTTGATATTAATTCACACTGTATCTAGGGAAGTTTTTCAGTTCTCACAGTAAAAAAAAAAATAACATTTTCAAATTATGGGTATATTTTACAGAAAGAATGATTTGATGCTATAGGTGAAATATATCTTAACATTATTCAAGAACAGACCATCAGAAACATTTGGCTCAAAGAGTGCTGGAGCAAGGGTATAGCGAATAACAAGAGTTCATGGGGAATTCTATCCAGACTGTGTCTTCTAGGCCACCCCATGGACTGCTGATAGTCCCTACAGTCTCAGAAGGTGCTCCACAAAGTAAACAAGAGGGGGGAAAAAAAAGAAAATAAAATAAATCAAAAATACATTCCTGAGCTCACAAGCAAGAAAACTGGAGACAAATAAAAAGAGTGAGCCAACAGCCAAAGCAGAGTGTGGTTCTCATCTGGTCACAGATGAAAACCATTGTTGAAACACAGCACAATGCTATCTATAGATTTTTTTTTTTGTCTGAAAAAAAGTGATCTTTTGATGAAAGAAAGATTGAGGAATACTTTTACAAGTTATATTTCCTTGCAAATATATAGTAGGCATATAAAGATGTCTCAAAGGGGCAAAGTCTTTGAAGTAAAGATAGAGAACACAAAGGCACAAGAAAGAACCCAAAATGCTTTCCAGTTCTTAGTGCTAAATGTGTGCTCACACAGAACCATGGCCCATTTGCAGAGTCCTGCTCATGTACCATCCTTCAGGCCTCGACTTCAGCACCAGGAGCTCCTGGCAGGCAACCCAGATGGGCACCGTGGAATTTTCCAGACGGGGTCATGAGGGTCACCAACCAACCAGCACTCACCACTTCCAGAGACCAAAGGAGGCAAAAGACAAAGCTGATACCAAGCTTTAACCTTTAAAATCAGACAGCTTTTGTCTGCTTGGTTTCTGAAACCAAGCAGGACAGTCACATTAGTTAACTTTAATTACTTGATTTCCTTCCCAAGGAAATGGACACAAGTATTGCTTTGTCTGCTTTGACTGCTGCCTGAGGCTGCCAGTCCTACAACTCTGGGGGAAGAGTCAAGATTATTATAACCCAAATCCTTCTCTCCCCTTCTCACATTCCATTTGAGACAGGAGAGCCCTCAAGGGTCACTGAGCAGTGGCTTGGCCCTTCCCATTGTGTGCTCGGGTGGGAGGCAGCTGTCCCAGAGTCCCCAAGGGCCAACAGAGCCCCCACTGGGTGAGCAGCCCCTCTCCTCTCCCCCAGTGCTGAGCAGAGGTGTGGCTGGGAGACAAGACAATGGGGTCTATATGTGCAGCTGAAGAGTGTCACCCTGGAAATCCTCCCTTTCTGCCAGGAATCATTAACAGCAGTTTGTGCTGGCTGTGGAAAACATTCCTGCTCTCCTGGAGCAGCGAGATGCATCATCTGGGCCCTGCTAGCTGCCAGACACAGTCCCAGCATCACTGCCTACAGGATGCCCCTTCTTCCTTCACACCAAGCAAAGTTTGGCAGCAGAAGATTGAGAGAAATGCATCAGAAAACATTGTTTTCTTCAGAAATACCATCACTGTCTCCTAGAAGAACTAGACTCGGAATTATTTTACAAGTAAAAGATCATTTATAGGCCAGGGACTAAAGCACTACCATGAACTAGGTCAATCCCATCATTTGTTACTGTTCCAAAAGTACAACAGCGGGAAGAGAGGGTCAGGGTGGAATAATCATTTGTTAACAATTTTAATAGTAAAGCTTTATTGGTTTTCCCTATGGATTCTCATAGTTATTATAGTGAAATTAAGTGTTTTTCCTCCAAGTGAACCCTTGTTAATCCTTTTATTTAGGTTCAGAGCTACAGTACATGACCCTGCAAGAACATTCATCTACAGTCACAGCTGGAGCTGCAGACTCACTGGCTTGAAGGAATTAATTTCTTTGCAAGGCGGAAGCAACTGAAAAGCCAAGGGCTTATCTACAGGAAAATCTGAATCTCACCAGTTCCTACAAAGAACAGGACAAAACAAAAATGTATAATCGCACACCTCATCAAAGAGCAGATATGAAAAAACTAGCACATTAGAGAAACAGTTTAGGGGGGAAAATATTCTAATGGTTTGTCATACCATATAACAAGCTTTGGGTCTTAAAAATAAAATGTGATTTTCAAACTAGATTAAATCTGACTGCAATGAACTGCCACCAAGAGATCATTCAGACTTCACAATGCTCAAGCCCAGCCACCCAGGCTTTCCATTATCTCATACCTTTGACAGTAACTTACTCATTTGCAAGATTTATCTGAAGCCAGTTATAACATTACCAGGCGAAAAGCCTGTTCTTGCTTCACCTCGGTTGTCAACTTCTCAGTTCATTTTCTCCCATGTACATAAATAACATTTAGAAATGGGAAGAATGCTAGAAAGTCACACTGTTTTACTGGGCATAAATGAAAAGCTCACCACAAACAAAAAAATCTTACAAAGCACAACTGGCCATCAGGTCACTGAGCACAGATATTGGCACAGCTCATGAGCAGGCAGAACTTGGAGCATGAGAGACAACCCTCACCTCGAGGTTAAAGCCTGGATCTTCTGCTTTTGAGGGGTTTCAAGAAAGTACCCTAAAAGTAACCTTTAAGAGTTTAATAATTTCATTTTCTCAATATTAAAAAAAAAAACAGAAAAATGAGTAATGGGGTGTTCAGATTCACAGAATATGCTGATGTGCTGAGTTGGAAGGAACCCATGAGGATCACCCAGTCCAACCCTCAGCCCTGCCCAGGCCCATTCCCAGGAGTCACCCCCTGTGCCCCAGAGCAGCATCCAAACCCTCCTGGAGCTC
>JAWWTY010000077.1:58741696-58812167 GCA_035222235.1 Margarornis squamiger
TGGGGCTGTGCCCACTGCCCTGGGGAGCCTGTTCAGTGCCCACCACCCTCTGGGGGAAGGACCTTTTCCTGAGATCCCACCTAACCCTGCCCTGGCACAACTCCACACCACACACGTGTACAGTTGGTGCCTTTCTAACAATATGAAAGTTTGACCCATTAAACTGATCAGAAATATTTGGATATTTGTATATCCACAGACATTCACAGCAATTTGTCAGTTTCGAGCATATTGCACTGAATTGTTTACTTATGCTTTCTACAGCTGAGAATCCCTGACACTTTCAAGACCTCAATATCTTGAATCTTTCCTAATCAAGGAATAAAGTAAAGAGATGTAAAAGTTCCATTTAATGAAAATAATTTACAAGTAGGATTTTTTCAAGGAGAATCTAAGCACAGAAAAGCCATAGTACTTTTAGTTGTTGTACACATTTTAATCTAAGTATTCAACTTGGTTGAATTGGCTACATTTTCCAGATATTGCCAGCACATTCTATATGAGAAAATATTACAATTACACTGAAACTCTTAACAAGCCTCTACCTGAAACAGCATCAACAGCTCCTTACTAAATTGTTAAAAAAGTAGCAACTGCCCATTAAAAAAGTGCCACATAAATATCAACTAATCTCATTTACATATAGGATTTTTATCCATATGCAGTGAAAATGTAATTCAATCATACTGATAGTGGAGCATTCTCCCTGCAGACTTATTTTGTCTTACTAGTCCATTTAGCACAGCAGCTCTTAACAGTGTTCTCAAAGATACATAACTCAGGATTCAGGTCAAACCTCACTGATTACAATTATCACACAGGCACAGGGCATCCCCTAAGGATGGACATGCAGGAAAGAGCAAGTGCTGTTCAGCCCTTGGAGGTTTCCCTGGTGCTGCCCCTTTGGGCGAGGAGGACAAGACTGCAGCAGCAGAGGCCAAAGGGAGCACAGAGCCCCTCCACAGCAGTGCTGGAGAGGGGCTGCAGCTGCCAACCTCACACATCCTTCCTCCCACTGTACAATTTGGTTTCTGTTAAGTACTACTTGGTAAACAGCTTTTCCCTTAAAAGATATCTATCAATATAAATTCACATTACGCTCACATTGTTATGCATATTGCAATCATCAACTGATAAAGAATGATGCAGGAATAGCGTTCTGCTGTTTTTCCTCTTCCAGTGTTTCTTAACAGTGCTCATTCCCCAGAAGGAACAAATTCCCTGAGCAGGAGCCAGCAGGTTACAGGGATTACAGTGGCCAACACACTCACAAGTTAATGAGGATGTGAGCAAGGAAACCAGCCCTTCACACAGAAGCATTGAGGCTCCCCAGCAGTGACCTGGCTGACCTAGTGGCATCACACTGCCAAACAGCCAGAAAACTCAATCTTTGTTTCTTTCCAAAGTACCAAAATAACACTTCTCAAATTAAAAGATGATTTAATTCACTTACAAAAGTCATCCTGAGCTACAATGGCACAACCTCCCTCTCCTTTTTAATTTTGTTCTTTTCATTATCATTATCCCAGGTGGCTTCCAGGAAAGTCCCTTGCAAACTAGTCACTATTATGAAGATGGCCTATTTTAATCACAGTCCCTTGACAAGAACAGCTAATTATCTAACTTTTCTGTCTGAACTACCAGATGGCTTTAATTCTATACTTGCTTTTAGCTTTCAGTAACTAGTGATATTGGCATATTAGATGATGTGTGGGATGACAGAACAGAAATAATGCCAGTGCCAACACCAGTCCCTGGGACACAGGCTGACTAAAACATACACATCTACGACACTGTCCCACTGAAATAATCAAGTTGCTTCGGATGGCAACCATCTGTCACATTCCCTTTCCTACTGGAGTCCCCAGAGGTGTGCCAGGGGGTTTTGTCATTACCGTGTTGTTCAGTTTTGTGTCCCCAAACAACGTGAACATCCATTCCAAGGCAATCAAGGGGGACTCCCTGTGCTTCCCAGCCACCCTGTTGCCCTTTCCCAGCTGGCCTCCTCCCGAGCCCAGTTGTGCTGCCTCCCCCCACCGCAGAGCACACACCCACGCTGCGTGTCCCAGCGCAGCCCCCCGGTGCTGAGCACTCCCAAAGCATCCCAGCTCAGGGTCTCGGGGGGCCACACAGACACTGGGGCTGGGCAGACTCTTATCACTGGCACTGCCATCAATAAGGCCATTTTCCACGTGCTTGCCAGGACATGCACCAAAGCAGTTCCAAACCCATGAGTTCAGGGGAGGCTTGGAGAGGATCCCTTTGCATGGCACAGTGAGCTGCAGACACTAAACAGGGGGAATCTGGCCCAAGTGCACTGAGGCAGCATTTACCCCTGGCTGCACAGGAACATACAGCTGCCTCTGACTAAAGGCACAGAAGATCAACCAAAACAAGCCAAGGCCTAACATCAGCCAAGGGAAGGAGTTTTGTGCACAGACACAGGACACTTTCAGGGAGGTAAAACCCACTGTATGTTAACCATAGCAAACACATCCCTTATGAGTCATGCTCATAAAAAATACAGGCAATTTCCTCTTATGTCCTTCTCACTATACTCAACATCTACAACTTATTACATACACATATTCTACACTGCCAAAAATCTTTTTCTGCAAAATATAGCAGCAGTGCAAACATTGACTTGGGTTTTTTCCCTGTTGGTTACAATTCCTGTGAATAACTGTAACCATTCAATGATGTTGCCACAATCCCTACAAAATAATGGAAGAACCCAGACTGGAAAACGACCCTGACAACACAGAAGTTTGTCGTGATGCAAAAAACAACAAAAAGCATAGACAAGGAAGAAAACATTGGATACATGGGGCTTTTTTGTCTGTCTTTAGACATTCACTCACTTTTAATCACCTTCTCTGAAAGGTTTAAAATGTATTTCTAGAACAAAGAAAATACCTTCATAAACAGAAATCCAACTTTTAGTCATATTAGCTGTAAGAATATACTTAATTAAATTTTACTGGTAGTAAACTCAGAAGTGAGCATCATTGTGTTTCTTAAAAGATATCATTCTAACCCCTGATAAAAGCAGTTGCTTCAGTGAAAAACTAGAAAAAAAACCCCAGTGTTTTCATATTATCATAGTTTATACTATAACAATCCACATCAGATAAGTGTCCCTGGGTGCCATCAGCAACATGAAGATGCCTAAGTATAAACATATAAATAATCAGCATTTTCTCAGTTTTACATCAATGACTCTCAGGCCAGGCAGGAGGAAATAAAGCCTGTCTGAATATCTGCTGCTCCAGAAACAAAACCAGTTTTTGCCAGTGTGATGGTTGTCAGAGTTTCCAGCTGGAAAGCTTCTCATCTCCGAATCCATTGTGGCAAGGAAGCTCATGGAATTAATGGAACACCTTTAGACTGACAAACTTGGGAAAGTGCTCGGGTTTGGCTTGTGGATTCCTCTAATGGTTTGATCTTCTCATCCCTTAGTGGAAATTCTACCAGGTTTCATCTTCTGCCACACTTCAGTTTAACTGAAGTCAGTTCTTGGAACAGGTACTCCAACAAAAACCCAAAACAAATAAAGGATCCCCCACCCTTTAATATTTGCTTGAAGGTATTTATGAAGGATTTCGACAAGCAAACCTTCCCAAATTGAACTATAATTTACACTCATAAAATCTGTAGCATTAATCTTGCAACAATCACACTGTAACATCTATTTTTAGAGTTTGTGGAGCAGACTTAAGAGTCAGTGCAGAGCATAAGAGGTCTTGGGAAGCTGACTTGAGCAGGATTCATAATGACAGTCTCCAGTTATTTTTCACAGAGCCCTAGATCCTCCTGAAATGGAAAACAGAGGTAACTACTGCCAAGAAAACCAAGTTTGCTCAGTTTTTCCCACATAGTGCTGTTCAGTGCTCAGTTAACCAGCTTGGGTTCTGACTGGTTTGTAACACCGCAGTGTCTGCTGCCACTCCTCCCTTTCAGTTCCATGCAGGTACTCGGTGACTGACCACATCTGCATGATTTTAAATGAAAATGCCCTGCATTGGTCGCTCCTGTCACACAGTCCCCGGGTCAACCAGCAGCGGCACGGGAGAGGTCTCCGCTGCCTGCCCTGTCCCGGCTGCCCAGACAGCCCTAGTTTTAGGCTCCACCCTGTTCCTGAGCTCAGCTGCACATCAGCTCCTCACCGAGAGGAGCCCACAGCTATGTCCTGGCCCGGCGTTGGGATAAGAGCCCTCTGTTTGCCATATACCGTGGTTCCCACACACCCCGATGGAGCTCAAACACCCTCTAAGAGGGTTAGGGTACTGGGCTGCTCCGCAGCACGGCCCCGATGCCAAACTGATGCACTGCTTGGATGTTCCCTAACTGAAACAAAGAGCTGCTTCACCACGAACGTGGTGCAAGGCTTAACCTATTAATGAACATAAACAACACAACCAATAATGCCTACACAGGCAAATATTGACTAAGGGTGACAATTTCAAAGCAGCAACTCGAGTACACCCAGTCCTCCCAAGCCATTCCTCTGTGGGATTTCAGCTCCATGGCGACTTTCTTTCAAAGCCTTGACTATCTCACAGCATCTCCTCATGCATATGTATATTGCCTGTGTCCATTCTACAGTCTGAATCACTTCCTGTGTGCAACTCCATTAAGTGGAGCCTCCTAAAACAAAAGTGAGGTGGTGGAGGGGTGGGAACCTTGGAGGAAAAAAATGTACAGCTAGAAAACACAAGATCACCAGATATTTAAAACAGAACAGATAACACCACAGGCAGCACATGTAAGCAACTGCATGTTAATGCTGACCCTTCTTTTCGTTGTGAAAGGGGTCGATTGATTGAGTAGGACAAGAAATAATTTCTTCCTTTTACTTTCAACCATCCTAAGTATGTATCTGTGCACAATTATTTGCCAACAGTCTGATATGGTATATAAAGACCTGTGTTTCTGCAGACATCCATAATACCACGTTAGAATTCTGATTTACAGCTGTATCATAACACCATCTAATAAAATTACTAACATGGCTGATATACAACAAAATCACAGGCACCTCCAGATACAGACCAGCCCGGGCAAGCTACATGAGTGAGTTATCTTTAGAAGGAACTGATGAGGTAATTCCTTCAGTAACTTATCCAAAAAAATATACAGCTTTAAATCCCAGCTCACACTTTATCCCACACAGCAGCAGGAGGGTTTTACTAATTGCAATCTGCAGTACATATGGACTGGAATACATCCCATCATCCAGCCCCTCAAAACGATACGCATTAAGTTGCTAAGCTTTAGCACACTGCTTACAATTTGCCTTATGAATTTAGCACTGTATTTTACATTACTAAGGCACACATAAAGGAAAAACCAAGTTTTATTGACTGCAGCTAACATAAACATCAAAGACACATATAGTGCAAAGAGATCCACGGGTACACTGCCTTTCCACCGAGGCTAAGCAAGGACAGTGGCTTTACGACCCACGTTTTATATAAAACAGATTCAGAATTTTTTTCCTGCCTTCCCATTTCCTGACTGCATCTTTGTGTAAGGAAGCCTGTGAGCCTTTGAAGCCTCCACCCAAAACAAACATGAATCTTTATAACTTTTGTAATCTTCTGCTTTTTGGCCACCCAGTGAGAATCTAACAGGATTGCCGTTTGAAGGCCACCACAGAATAGTACTAGCAAGGGAAAAGAAAAAGAAGATGAAGCCCAAATATAACCATTACATAATATTTTCCTAATGACATGCAAGGCTGCTTTAATCTAAACAATATGTTAAGATCTTTATTAATCAACTTCAAATAAAGGACAATATTCATCAATTTAGCAGAGTGAAACCAAAACAAGCAGAAAATCTCTTTAGTGTTTAGACAATAACTCTGAAAGTGACACATCTTTCAGATAAACAGGCAGTACTGTCCTAAACTGTGAAACCTCTCCTAAGTAGGCACTCCCGGGAGACAGATCAGCCTGAGACTCTCGTGGCTGCTTCTAAGAACAACCCCCAAGTTGTGCTCCCCAGAGCACACTCTACACAGAACTGGGTGCTGAAAGCCCAGAGGAGCAGAGCCAGCCCCAAGGAGAAGCTGCCTCGAGTTCCCAGAGACCCACGAGCATCTTCTGGGAGGATTCGCTCACCCCAGTTACCACTCCCAGTGCAGGTGGGACAGCGTACCAAGTGCCACTGTGCGGGTGACAATTGCCTGCCAGGAGGGCACTTCCCTCCAGCCTGAGACAGGTTGTGCCTCCCCACAGCTTGACACAACTTCACTCTAAACCAGGTATGGATTAAGCAGCACAGCTAAAAAGGTATTAACTGTCCCCTTAGAAAGATCCAATATACTATTTGGCTTTTGTTTATTTCACAGAGTCATGATATGCAACTTCACGGCCCCTCTTCATCTCCCTTCCATTCACATTGCTGAGCTTTTTAATTTCGAGTTGGCAAGGAAATTTCCATTCTGAAAGATTTTAAACTGCAGTATAGGCTACTCCTAAAGAAAACCTGCATGAAATTGCAGTTTCATTTCTTTTTACTACCAAGTTATGAGACTCCAGGAAATGCTTCAAACACACACAAAAATACTTGCAAGATTTTTCTTATCAGGAACAACCTGTAACTTTTAGGTATTTCAAACTCTCCTATGTAGTTTGTCTTATTTATATTTATCATCCCTCAGCTGTAATTCAAAATCATTTTTAAAAGAACAGTCAGAAGCACACTGCTATAATGATATAACAACACTTAAATATCAATTGTAACCATTAATTGCAAAGGGAGAGATACTGAAATAATGCTCATAGGGAAGCATTCTCATAAAGGAGACAGGAGGGAGCTGCAATCAGGACACGTGGACACATCCATTTCATATTGGCAGCTTTGGTTTTGCCTTATACGTATATGAAAGTTGCAAAGCGCACTTTTGCCATTGCCCTCAAAAAAACCCAACCAAAACTTAAAAAAAGTAATAATAAAAATGAGCAGAAACAGAGATTGATACATGGAGACTCTGTGGCCCATCTACAGCACTCCTTTACAGCTCACAAACCGTCCATAGAACACAGCAAAGATTAGGAAAAAATTGCACTGCATAAGCATTCTAAGACTTTTCAGAAAATTAAAGGATATGTCTTGAGGAAAAAAAACACACTAAATTGAAGCCTTTTAAAAACATTCTCCTTTTCTTCTGCTTTTTGATTTGACAGCATATCTTCACACAATGAAATTCTTTGATCTCCATTTAGTTACTGTGGCACCTGCATCCTAGGGCTGGGTTCCCTCTGTTTCTGTCTTTAGAAAACCACACCATGGACACATATATGCACAAGAATGCACATGGTCTCTAAAGGTACAGAAAACCAAGGTTCTGGAACAGAGGAGGACAAACTGGCTGCCAGACATGACATACCATTTCTGCCCTGAACCAGAACAACGTGCACACAATATCAGGCACAGCAAAAGTGAGAGGAAGCAGTGATGGGGAATAGCTGTGCAGAAACAATGCTGTACTCAACACTGTACTGTATTGTGTGAATCAGGCCAAGGAGTATTTGACCCACAGCACCAACCCTATGCTATTGCTTTGAAGTGCGAGAAGAACTCTATGCTATATTAAATATATCATCTCTTACATGTTGTTTCATGGCAGAGGGTTCTGGATGGTAAATGCTCCAACGGCAGGAAATGGCCTGGAGGTGTAGAGCAATGCCCTGACTCTGACTCACAAAGCCAACATCAGGAGCTGGACTCTGTGAATCTACTGACAGCAGGCAAGCACACATTGCAAAGGAATGTGGGACCACTCGAACTGGCAAGCTCAAAGCAGCTTCCAGACAGGTCACGGCGGGGGCAGGATTGGGACAGTATTTCATACCCTCAGCTGTCATCACTCACTGCTGAAGGTCACCTGACAGAGCTCAATCACCTTTCACAATAACATGCAAAGAATTGCTAGAAAATAAAAGTCTTGTCTACTCCTTAAGCATAAACATAGCCTACACTATATTTCATGATGCCTAGGGTTTTTTTGAGAACTAATTATTTTCAGCAGGTCATTGTAACCTAGAGTAAGTAGCACCCTTTATGGGCAGACATGGTGCTAGGGAAACATACCGTTCTTCCCCTGTCTGTCACTGCCATTCCCATGGAACCAGGCATTACTCTCGCTTTAAGACAGTGCTCCTTCACAGCTCCCTAGTTAGCATATGGAAAGAGGAAAGCTTTCCTAAAGGAAACATCTTGAATACATGTTAACTGCTTGGAATTTAAGGAAGATGCACAACAAAATTACCAGTCTTATTAAAGGCAGAAAATACAGGATGTGCACACAGCAAGGAAGGAAGGGCATAAACTTGTCCTTTTCTCGCTGAATTTCCAATTTTTTAAATTCTCCACAAAGAAGGAGGGATTCAGTGTGACCCACTTTGCTGCTGCCTCATCTTCCCTCCATCACGAGAACAGCTCAAGTGAAAATAATCCTCCTCACTCACTACATATTCTCTGTAAAGCAATACATCAGCTGAACAAGGCACATCTTCTCAACGAAGATATTGAACGTTTTTCTTTCAAACAGAATCTTTTTCTCTTCTAGACTTACACAGCACTAGATACTAATTGCATAGAAAAATCTAATATATATATATTCACACACACTATGAACAAGACCTTCTGAGAGATTTTGGCTATTCAAAAGCATCCCTTCCCTTGCCAGTAACTGGAATGCAAAATGGTCCTCCTCCACTGAATTTTTTTTTAATAGCTAAACTATCATTTACAAATGCAGTCTGGCTATGGCCTAAGATTTGCTGGTTTTATTTGCAGAAGATCAAAATTTCTTTTGGAGAAATTTTTCAAAGGCCCTGGGTGCCAGTTCAATTTATGAAAACTCATCACTGACAACATCAATATATTCGTTTCTGTGAGATCCAGTTCTGCATTCCCCACAGAAAGTACATTAACCTCTGAAATAAGCAACCCACACTGGCTTGGCTTGTAAGCAGATGAGACTGAAAATGCTTCAAACCTGGAGACTGGAAGCAGCTGCTGTCTTTTAAAAAAGCATTTGTTTCATCCCAACATCCTTGTTGATAAGATAAAAATAAATATTCTCACAATTTGAAAAGTCTTCTCCTTTCCTGAGTCACAGAAAAGGAATTAACCTTTTATTTGCAGGAAAACACTCTCCAACCTTAAGACACTAAAATATAGTGATGAGAAAATTCATGAGACACCAACAAAATTAAAACGGATTAAATGTTCAGCTCATAAAAAAAAAAAAGTACTATGTCTTTGGTATTTTCAAAAGCCTTCTTGAAATAGGAGTTGGCCAGAATTTGGGGTTTGAGTTGCTTAACATTGTGATCCTGAAAGGAAAAAAAGAAAAAAACCCACAAATTATCATTCTTGAGATTGACAAAATAGTAGATTTTTCATAAGGTGGAACCATCCATCTTCTGTATCTCCATTCATGCATTCCATATATGGAATATTCCATGCATTTTAACCACCAGAAATGTTAATTTCTACACCAGAAGTCACCTAGCTAAAAGTCCTAGGTGAGGAGAAATAAGAATTAATCCAACACCAACATACATAAATCCCGATTTATTAAAAATAAATAAAAACCACAAGGAAAGAAGCAGCAGTGACTCCTTCTGAAAGAGCCACCAGGAAGCACTTCTCCAGAGCTGGGATGGCCTCGGGAATCCTTCCTGCCTCTCCCAAATGAGCACCCCGAGAACACACACAGCACTCACTCACTCGGGGCAAGTGGCGTGGAGGGAGGGAAGGGAAAAACAGCTCAGTGTGGTTTGAGCTGCTTTTTGCATGATATGATGTGTGGCAAGAAGCCCAAGAGCAGCTGCCACAGCGTGTCAGCTCCCCACAGACCTGAACTGATCTGTGGGATCGTGGTTTGGGAATCTGCAGACCAGGTCATGGGGAAAAGCCATTAATAATGGAATTACAAACCCCAGGCAACAATGGCATACGGCTCTAAGCAAAAACATCCTTTCTAATTAAAGCTGTGTTTGCACTCCAGTTAAACACTTACATCCACTCAGTCTCACACAGGAGCGTCCTAAAGAGAAACACTAAACAGTTGTTTTAATTCCAATACAGCATGACTCAGTTTTGGGTAGGCTCCTCACCTCCGGCTGGAATTCCCCGCTGGGAGCCGGGTCGGGGCTCAGCGCTGGAAGCAGTGGAGCATCCTGGGGGCAGGGACAGCCCTTCCCACATCCCTGCCTGTGAGAACAGCGCTGCTGAGCCCCAAACCCGCCTAGAACCACCCCTGCCCAGGCTGCGGGGACCAGCGGGGCATCCCGGCCCTCCCAGCCCTCTCTGTGCTCCCACAGCACAGCCACACGCCGCGAGTGTGGAACCTTTTAGATTAGTAATGAGAACAGGGCAGCGATCTCCCGGGACTGAGCGCATTTTATGGGAGCTGTGAGAACTTGGATTTATTTCACTAATGGAAAGGAATGAAATGCAGAGTAAGAGGAGGTTTTCCATACAGGCATTCTACGTCTCCAAGGAAAGAAACGAGACAAAACCCACACACGCTTCTGGCGCATGTAGCGGGCCAGAATTCTGAACTCAACCTTCCTGCATTTCCAACTTTGTGCACTTAATAGTATTGCTTTTACTGATTTTACATAGTGCTTTTATTGTGCTCTTTTATTATTCTTAGATAAATCTACATGACTGGCATAGAGCAAATATCTTCATTGAGGAAATGTGCACTCAAGTTGGAATGCTTACACAGTGATGAAATAAAGACACTGAGAAAAAGCTGGCACAGTTTTTGGTCACAGTTTTATTTACAAGCCACCCTGTCCCAGATGCAAGCCACATGCATCCTATTTCCAGTACTGCCAGTGTATTAAGCTTATCCCTGAAATTACTAGGTTAAAATAAATATGGGGTATTTGCTTCTTTTAAAAATAACTCACTTATTTAAGGCACAGATAACCTTTGCACACATGAGAATAAGGGAGGCACTCACTAAGAAAGCACAAAAATTATTCCATACAACCTATCTTGTACAACACTGTTTCTCTCCTCTTTTTGCTCTGATGCCTCAGCCTAGGAACCCCCCCAGGACAGGGATGTCCCTCCTGGCTCCGGGGCACTGCTGACTCGTGGCCAACTGGCCACTGACCAGGACCCCCAGGGCCCTTTCCCACCTCTGCTTTCCAACATCTCATTCCCCAGTCTACACAAACATTCACAGTTGCCCCATCCCAGGGGCAGGACCAGCACTCCCCTGGTTGAACTTCCCATGGCTGCTGATTCCCAGCCCTCTGACCTGTCCAGGTCTCTCAGGGCCTCTCTGCCTCTTCCAGGGACTCAACAGCTCCTCCCAGTTTGGGCTCATCTGCATCTTGCTCCGTGTCCCTTCCAGTCCTGTGTCTAAGGCACTGACAAAGATTTTGGAAAGCACCGGGCCCAGGATGAGACCCCACTACTGACAGGTGGCCAGTCTGATCTTACCCCACTCACTACTCATGAGTCTGTTTTCTTAAACAAAAACAGACAATTAGATAAACCTATTCTAGCCACTGCTTTGGTGAAAAGCAAAAACTGAATAGAAAACTGTAAAAAATTACTGCATATGTCAATTTAGTGAGAACGATCAAACAGACAAAAGTAAATGCAGTGGGGACTTCATGACCTCAGAATGGTAAGTTTGGAGAAACCAAGGAAATTACTAAGGTTGTCCTCAAACACTTTAAGTTCAAGCATAGAAATATCTCATTTGAAAAAGGTAAATGTTATTCACGCTTCCATTCCAAGCAGGGGAAAAAATGGTAAGGAAAGACTGGAAACCTGCCTGGATGAATAAACACTTGAAACAGGATATGGAGAGGAAGTCCAGACTCTACAAAGAATGAAAAGACTAATTAGGAAGAAGGCAATGTCTCAGGGCTAGGAGGTGTTGAAGCCCTAAGACAGGACAGAAGCTTGGCCAAAGGAAACTCAGCCCAAGCAATGAGAAATGAGCTTGCCACGTGTACAAGTGCCACTTCTGGAACGTCCCTGGGGCTGCCAACTGATTCTGATTCAGCAGTGCTGGTAGGCAGGCACCGGGGCAGCATGGCCAGGTGGGAGGATCCCCTCCCCAGCTGCTCCCAGCTCCAATAAATTCAGATTTATACCTGCACTGGCTACTCCTTCAGCTAAAGCAATCCCTCCAATGTACTTTCTCTGCTGGGGTGAGGAGAAAGGCAGGTGCAGCTGGAGTGCACTCCAGTGTCTCACTGAGCAGTGAGGCAGACTGAAGTGCTACCGATGGCACAGACAGTTTTGGAGCACAGAGGAAATTCGGTGGAAGACAACCCTGCCCAGCCATTGCTGCCATCACACAAAGGACACAGGCCAAGGCAGCCAAGCTGAAAGTCTCGGCCGGTCACAGGCTCAGCGAGGCGCCTGCCAGGGTGTTTCTGCTGCTCACACTGGGCTCTGGCTACTCCCCAGAGCAAAACTATCTGCTGCATCTCTTCCCACGCCTTTCCTGCCAAGCAGGAGGCCATGGGGCCCAGACAAAGTTACTCTAGATAGATTTTTCCATAAACAGAAGTCATAGCATCTCTTCTTCACAGAGCACTACGAAACAAGGGAAATAAAAATGCACCAGTAGCCCCTTCAGAGCAACACCTTTTTCTGCTTTTCTCTCTATTTTATTGTAGTTACAGTACCCATAATATTTCTCTGCACACTTTGCTCCCTTCATAACCAAAACGTAGTAGCTTGTTAGACAAAGCTAGATTTAGAAATACACTCATTTCATCCTCTACCTCTCCCATCCATCCATGTACAGAAATACATTCAATAGAAAATGTTTGCCTTACTGGACTCTCAAAATATGTACATATATATATATTAGGGGGTGTGATGGTGTGAACTAATGTTAGGAACAGTCCCTTGTTACTAACCAAACCATTCCTGAAATCCTTAACTAATAAGAGGTGACAAAAAATATAGGTCTGACTGCCTGCTGGCCTAAAAAATTATTAAGAAAAAAATGGATTATTCTTTTTTGCCAAAAGAAGAGTACTTGTACCAGTGCTAGTTTGGTCAGGTCAACAGGCCCTGAAATAAAGAGATATATTTGCATATTCACTATGTATGACAACTCAAACTTCCCAAGAATTAAAATGAAAGCTGTAGCTGAACTTTAACATCTAAGAAAACAGAAGAAATGCAACATCCTAATTGAAAACAGGAATACATCTTATTTCTTTAATGCATTTGAACGCTTTTACACGAACACAAAACTAGCATTAAAATCCAATGTTGCTGTGTCAGGTCTGTGACTTCTTGTTAAATCACATCTCATTTTATTTATTTCAGATTGGATATGATACTCTCAGATTTTCCTAGAATAACATGGTAATCAGTCAATAAAAAACCCCTTCAAAGAGTCATTTACAGAGCTCCATTCCTTCAGGGTTTGCAAGTGTACCTGCCATGCCCACGGTGCACATATGAAAATGACAGACACACACCTGTGCACCAGCTGAGCTGGTGTGCCTGGTGCTCCCAGAGACCCAGAGCCTCACACACACTCCAGGCAGCACACTTTGAAACAGGCCATGAAGGTCAATAAAGTTTTGCTCTCCCCAAGCCTAAGAAAAAAAGTGAATTCAAGAACCTGACATCCCTATCAAAGCAGTGCTACCTCCAGCTGAAACGGGCTCTGAGACACTGAAACGAAAACACAACCAACACGCAGTAAAGACCAGCAGAGAAAAGGGTAAACAACTTTGAAATCCACCTTGAATGGCACTCAGACGTAGACAGTCAAAAAAACAAACAAACAAAACCAAAAGCAACCAAATAAACAACCCACCACACACACACTTGCAAATAAACAGTATGTTTTACAGTAGCATCAGCTCCTGTGGAAATCACAGTAAGAAACCCCAAAAGGAGCACATGAATGCAATATCAAATGGCAGGAGCTGACAAGAGCCGAGGTTTGTAAGGAAGAAAAGTCAGCTCAGAGGAGAGGCCAGAAAGGCACAGTGACAGACCCTGGGCCTTCAGAGCACTTCATGTGCCCAGCAGTGCCCCCGTAGATGGAACACTGCAGTGTGGGAGGAGGAGAAATGCACAACCACAGAATAGGAAGAAAGTTGTCGTTTCTCCACCTAATAATGTCCTATGATCCAGCCAGTACCATCCTAAGCAGCTGAAGTGCAGCTACCCGATTCTGATGAACTCTACTCCCGCCTGGGATTCAGGGAAGACCAAGCAGCTACAAAAGCTGCTGTTCTTGTGCTAAAATCACAAGGGCGGGTGGCAGAGAGCCCCAAACAGCCTTGGCTCTGCTGAGTGCCCCGGGCACACTGCAAAGATGGGTTTAACAGTTCTGGACTCAGCAATTGCCTGCTTCCCTAAACTGTCAGAATTAGGGGCAGGCACCGTGGGGAAGGGCGGGAGAGCCCAACCACCACAGAGCTGGAACCAGAGCAGACTTCTCCATAAAGGCACCAGTTCTGGGCCTCTCTTCTAGGCGTGATGCGTGAAAGACATGTGTTGGTTAGTGTCCCAAATAACTGCAAAGCAGATATTGATGTCTGTATTTCACTGGAAACCTGAGGGAAGCCTAATGGTTTCTGATTGTTGTTTCCTGCTACAATTATTGATCTGAACATCCAGAAGGGTTATCTGTTTTATTTTTACTTTCTCACCCTCCTGTACTTCCTCTAAAAGCTAGCCATGTACAACTGATCTACAAGAGGATATTGAACAAAAAAAATTTAAGTTCTACAAAAAGGAGTCCTGCAGAAATATGGACAGAAGAACTAAGGCAGAAATGCTTCTTCAGGAGTTTTTTCAGGATTCCTTTGAGTTCAATGAACACAACCCAAGTTCTTCTACTGTGATGAGCAGCATCCTTCTGTAGTTATGTTCTGCTCTCCCTGTAACTCTATTTCATAAAAACTAAAAACCAGAAAAAGTTACTCTCCAAGTCTATGTATCAGCTCTGTACTAGTCCATTGGCAGCAGGATTTAGTCATGAAACTTGTATAAAATCCAACCGAGAGGTAGATTAAAAATTTCCAAAGGCTCAAGCCCATGCATTTAAATTATTGAACTAGAACTAAGAGAGATGATGATAAAGAGTCACATCTAAATAATCCTCAGCTATTTCAGCCACCCTGGCAAATATTTGCTGTTTCTATAAATCTCCTCTCAGCACCTGTCAAGAGTACAACCAGCAACATGGGGGAATAAATACATTCAGCAGACACAGATTTCCAATAAATCCAGCGAATTTGGGAGCTCACTAATTCCACTCTACAAGCAAGAAAAAAATTACTAAAAACCTTAATCTCCCATGTGCTGATACAGCACTTCACAGTTCCAAATCACACTGAGTTTCCCCCAGCTGTCAGCAGTGGGCTCAGCAGGGGAGCGAGGGCAGGGGCAGGACTTACAGAGCTCAGGATTCACTACACTGAAGGCCAATGCTGAAAGACAACAGCCAAGTCATAGTGGGAGAAGGAAAAGGAAGCAACACATCAAATCAGCAATGCCACACATTTATTGAGTCAAACTGTCTTGGTTTTCCCCTCCTACCTATCCTTTTAACATGTTCTTTTTCCTGGGTTGCCATCTTCCACCATGTGGAGGTTTTTTCCTTTGTTTGTTTTCTCCATTATTCACTTATTTATTCTGCTGGCATCAAAACTCATGCTGAAAGATAGTATTTTGCTTCAGCTGAGCCCTGGTGTCAAAAGCCTCACAGAAGACCTGAACTGCTATTTTAAAGGAGTTCATATTCAACAAAAATCGTTAAAAGGAGACACAGATAAAGCCCTATTGGTGTTTACAACCATGTTACATTAATGCTACTGTGTCTCCTGCACCTGTAAAGCCTGATACCATTTGTGCCTACAAGCAGCTGTACTGACACACAGCCAGAAAGCCCAACAGGGCTACTAAATCCTGGGAGGAAAAGGAAAAGAAAAAAAACGTTGAGTATGCTGGTCTTTGTGTAATAGTTACAAGAAAACCTGAGGTTGCAAGATTTATTTACTTTTCCTTAACATCATGGAGAAAAGGCAGTATTTTCTTGGTTAAACATGTTCATTTTTTCTTGTATTCTCAACTCCAAATCTCTAGAGAATCATAGAAGCTGGAAAGGACCTTTAAGATCACGAAATCCAACCATTAACCTAACACTGTCAAGTCCTCCACCAAACCGTGCCCCAAAGTGACACAAGTGCATGTATTTCAAATACCTTGAGGGATGTGACTCAAACACTGCCCTGGGCAGACTGGTCGAAGCATGACCACACTTGCTGTGAAGAGATGTTTCTGAATATCCAATCTAAACCTCCCCTGGCACGTGAGGCCATGTCCTCTTGTCCTGTCACGTGGGAGAAGAGGCTGACCCCCACCTGGCTATATTCTCCTTTCAGGCAGTTGTAGAGAGCAACGAAGTCTCCCCTGAGCCTCTTTTTCTCCAGACTAAACAGCCCCAGCTCCCTCAGCTGCTCCGCCAGACCCTTCAAAGCTCTGTTGCCCTTCTTTGGACACACTCCAGCACCTCTTGCTTGAAGTGAGGAGTCCAAAGTTAAACCCAGCATTCAAGGTGCAGCCTCTCTCGTGCCAGGTACAAGGGAGACAATCCCTGCCATGCTGTTCCTGATAGAGTCCAGGGTGCCACCTGGGCACACACTGGCTCATCTTCAGCACCCCCAGCTCCTTTTCCCCAGGCCACTTTCCAGCCCCCCTTCCCCCAGCCTGTAACTCTGCCCGGGGTTGGTGTGACTCAAGTGCAGGACCCAGCACTTCACCTTCCTCATTTCACAGCCACCCACTACAAACAGCTTCTGTGGCTGTTCAGTATCTCTGCCAAGCTGAGCTCACACTCTTATTGAGAACATTGCAAGAGGGTTTAGCTGTTGGTTATTCACATCCAGAGCTAAGGAAAGCCTATGCTCCAACTCTCCCACTCACAGGTTTTCTTGGAAGGTTTGCACAAGCCCAACCACCACCAGCTGCTCCACAAGGCACCACCTCACTGAAGCAGCAGCACAAACACTGAGCTATTTTTCCTCCTGGGTTGCTTTTCCACACATCTCACACCCCAAGGTGGCTAGGAGAGGACATGAGGAGTGCCAGACAAAGGAAGCCTGTGGCCAGGAGTAGAAAGGGGTAACATGGAATCTCATCAGTGGCAAGATGTAAAACTGTTCAACACATGGTGTAAAGCCCTGGGGCTTCTGGGAAAATATGGCAGCAACTTGAATAATTTCTACTGAAAACACCTGGAAAACAAAAGCCAATAAATAAAAAATTAAAACATCAACACCTCACACCCCCAGGACAAAACAAACCAACCAGAAACACCCAAAGAAAAATCCCACCCACAGGGAGAAATGCTAAGTGTGTTGTTCCCTGGGCCACTCACAGATGCCACACCAGCTTCTCAACCCCACAGTCCTCCCCTCCCTACCACTTTACACAATAGCACCCAGGATTAACGCAGCCACAGAAAAACACTATGGTTTATCAGGTCAGGACACTCCCTAGCAAGAGGAAAAGATGATTTCCACTATCCAACTGCTTATGGCTTCTAATCCTATGATAGTTAAATGCAAAAATATATGAACTACTGTGAGGATAGGAACAAAGCCCTTGGGACAAGTACTACTTCACTGCATCTCTGGGCTGAATGTAACACTGGCACCTTCACATCCACTGCACTATCAGCCCCCACGACCACCAACCCACACGTGGCAGGAAACTGCCTCATATGAAATCCTCATGTTGTGTGGCCCACAGGATGTTAAAGGAGCTGAAGATGAAGGCAGGCATTGGTGTGATACTACTTGGCATGTTACTTGTTCCATCAGTTGCCCATTTAGACAGCAAATGTTAGAAATCAATGAAGACCAGCATCCCATTCTCAAATTTTTTTAAAAAAGTCATAAACTCTTTTAATGTGCAAAGATATACAAAAAACCCATACTGCTTTTAAGAGTTCAGGTTTTTCATTAACAAGCCTTGTTTCATCAAGCAGTAAGAGTACAATCATTTTGATTGCATAATTTTACTGTAATGATACACACCACCACCCAAAAGAAAAAAAAAATTACAAAACCCAGATGAAAACAGCCTCTAACTCTGGCTGAGACAATTGTATACATTGATTACAATCCTTCAGACTGAAAACATTCAGTGTGAATTTGGCATCACCTTTCCTAGTGTATCTCATTCATAAGCTCTGACAGGCCAAGTTGGGTGAGAAATTTGTTGAAATGCTCCTTTTCTAATGCTCCTTCCAGCTGACACCATGGCTATGTGAATGAATTCTCTCCCACATTTACTGGACATACTCCACTCTCAAAGGAGGAAGATACTGGGCACTAAGTCAATAGGGGCATCAGCTGGTTTCCTCTGGCCATTTCCAACTGCTCTCCAGAATTTCCCATAGACACGTCAGAAGTTTCCATTTGATGATATGTGGCAGAGAAGGAAGGAACACAAAAAGCCAACCTCCTTTCACTTTTGTATGCTAAGCACAGGGCAAACAAAACCAGAGCCTCAAACAAAATATTACTGCTAAAAATGTTTTCACTCCTCTTGAATAACATCTCCCTGAAACCTCTTACTCTACAGACAGGCAATTCTACAGGCCATACCTCACGAGTAATATGGCCTTTTCCCTAGCATTACTAACACGGCAGCACAGAAATGTAGCAAACTGTATACGTGGAGAGATTTGTGTACCATTACTTCACTGCTATTAAAATTGCTAGAAAGAGTGGCTGGAGTTTTGTCATTGAAACACCATATATAAGGGTATATAAAAACACTATTGTCATGAAGTATCACCCAAACCCCAGATACACAGCCCACCTGAGAAAAAAACCTGGCCTGCTAAACAAACCTGAGAATGGCTCAGGAAACCATTCCCACCACAAACTCCTCCTTCACAGAATTCTTTGGCAGAATTTTGCCACTTTTAGAGAAAGTGGAGTTTGTGTTCAACCATCATTTAAGCAGAACTCACCAGAACAGCACCCACTGAGGCAATAAGCAATGCAAATTCTAATCTGGGCGTAAACTTCAGATCTTCAATAAAAAAAATACATAGCACAGCAAGAATAAGGAGCAAAGGCACCAAGGAAGGAAGAGGAAATATTAGTACCATTTTACAAGTGAGGAATTAGGCACAAGAAGCTGCAGGAAAGGATAAAAGCCCCATAAAACATATCCAAAAGAAAATTTTGAATAGGAAGTGGGGGAAAAAAACACAGCAGGAAATAGACAAAAGCAATTTTTAAAACATGAACCTCCTCCTTTTGAAGAGCTCTCTTGCATATGTCAGCTATCAAAACAAATTTAGTGCAAAAGAGAAAAATGTCACCAAGCTAAGCTAATTAACCCTACCTGTAACATCCCATGGATAAATTGTGTTACTGACTATAAAATAGCATAAAGTAAAAAAAGAAAAGCACTGCTATGGTAAGCATTACTACACTGAAACACTAAATTTAATGCCATACTAAACTCCAAGGTGGTTCAAAGAGGGAGGAAAAATAACAGCTGAAGTGGATTTTTTTTATCCATACAGATTTCAATACACAGGCTACAGGCACTGTGCATCACAGCAGCACCAAACTCCAGATATTCCAACCAAAGCTTGCTTAAAAAGAAAAGCTGTTTTTGCCAAAGCACGAGACCATTCTAGAGGTTTTAACCTTTTCCCTCCCCTCCACTGGCCTGCAGATTCTTCAGAGTAAAGCAAATTTCAAGCCTCATTAACAGTAACTCTTCTGACCATATTTTTTTTTGCTATTAGTCTGTATTAACTTTAGTAAAATTGTTGAAGGTTCCTTCTCTTTTCTGAAGCAGCTTCAAATGCAGCCCAGGTCTCAAAGAAGATAAGCTGCTTTATCTCACTTTTACAGGCACCGAAAAGAATAAAGACAAAAAAGCTGACAGGACATATCTGGGTAAATGATGTACACTGCCATCACAGAGCACTTGGAAACAGCAGAATCTGCCCATGGAAACAAACAGGCATCAGTACTCCATGTAATGGCATTAAAACACCCGGCCTTAAAAAAAAGGAAGACAGTGTGCAATGATAACACTTAATGTATGAGGCTGCACAATCTTACCACTGTCACAGGCAACACAGATATCTAACACTGCACATTCACATGCAGGGGGACTCCTTTCACTATATCATTTGTCCTTTTGCCTTGAGATTCAAAGCTTCATTTAAAAATAAATGAAGAGTAATGACTGCTTGTGGACTTTCCCTAATTTGTAGCCAGTTAATTTCCTCCTCCTGGTGAAAGTCTGTTGTATGCCACACATCCTGCTTCAGGCTATCACCGAGATGGGAAAATCGTGATTCCTTTCTTCCTATTACAGGGTTTAAAATACCAGGAAATACATCCGTTATGATTTTTTGAAGAGTAAAACAAATATTAAAGACATTAGCAGAGTGCAGGAAGAAAATTCCCAAGAGTACAATCACACATATGCAGAAAGAAACATTTGAAAATATATTAACAGTTACAATACTTGCAAATTTATCAGGAAACAGTGATAGAATTAACAGGCAGCTGAACAGCGTTACCAAAAAAAAAGTCAACAATTCAGCATGTGAAGAAAAACGGCACAAAGAAAATCTACTTCCAGTCAAGTTTTTGCTGCAGATTGCAGAAAGGCAGGAATGCTGTAGTCCCAAGGGAGACCTGACTCCATTCTCCTCCTTCCATCCTTCCCTTGCGGGGAGGGAGAGTTCCTCGTTAAAACAGTCCCACAAAAGGGTCTTTAAAGGCCTTCCAATTTAAAAGTAGCTTTTAGAAACTACCCTAAAATCAGGCCAGTGTGTCAGCTATATAGCCTTGTATGTGCAACTTCCTCATAGTTACTCAAACAAAAACCAGTATCAGTTCTTCACAAGCCCATTGAGAAAAATCCCTCCTGCTCATCCCACCCCCAGCAGCAGACCCACACTTGCCTCATTCAATCTTTTCCTACGTGTGTGACTTGTGGTAGAAGCTCTTTTGTGGCCCTTTATACCACTTGCACCCAACAGTACCAGCTGAGCTTTTTTTAAAACCAGTCTTACACACCTGGACAATGTTTCTAAGTTCCTCTTGCCCTGCCTCCTCTTCCTGAATATGGCCATTTTGCCCTGAAGCTCTATCATGTGCTTCCTGCCTAGCCAGTCTGTTCTTCCAGCACATCTACTTGCTTTCCAAGTAAGGACTGCTCCTACACTTGGAAGAGATTGTCCTTTCAGACCTGGTCACCTTCCACGAGCTCTTACGTGTTGTAGAACTTCAATGTTATCTGGTACCTGCTGCCTGAAGAAGTGGAATCCTGCCTGAAATTCAGGCACTCACACCCTGCTATTTGCATTTCTCACTCCCTTAGCAACCTTGAACTCTATTTCATGGTGGCTACAGCCAAGACTACCATTTCCACTCTCTCAGTCACTTCTGTCTACTTTGTGAATAGCAGATGCAGTCAAATGTCACACCTGTCTGACGCCTCCAAGATGTGTATCAAGAAATTAAACCTGATATTCTCAAAACTTGCCTAAAGACTTTATCTATTTTCTCCTCCTCCTCAGGTGGTCTGTAAGAAACTCCCAACATGATGTCCCGTTTAGTCACCTGTGCCAGATGTCAAACCCACAAGCTCCCTGCCTGCCAGCTGTCCCACAGAAACACTATACATTCTAACTGCTCCTTCACCCACAGGAGTGGAACTCCCTCAGTCCTCCCCTTCCTATCTGTCCTCAAGAACCTCCCTCTGTCCACCACAGTCCCTGCACTCTGTCCCATCAGGCCACTGCTCCTCCAGCAGAGTCACAGCCCTCACCACACATGCAGTGGCAGCTCCTGCTGCTTCCCCAGGCTGTGTTCTTGTACAGGTCCTTCCTTACAGAACACTCTCCTTTTCCAGGCTCCCCATCTCACTGGGCAGCAAGTCTTTGGGACTACAACACAGTGATGACAAGGACCCTGTTGTATTACAGACGGGGCAAGCAGTACTCCCTGCCCCAGGGAGCTGGCAAAACAGAGGAGGAAGGGGGAAGGCACCATCACCTCTGCTCCGTAAGGGAATGCAGAAGAACAGGACATCGACACAAACAGGAAGTTTACAGCAGTAAAACCAGATCTCCTGCCTTAACCACAGAACTGTTCTTTCTGCCTCAGGCATAACTGTGTAGCAATTTGTGACCACACAAGGTATCTTAGAGAGGGCTAAGGAGCATTTATAATCCTGTTTTCCAAAGGAGCTGTGCTCCAGCTGCTTTAACCCCTTCTAGCCGCTCCCTTTAGTATTTAAGCCCATGCCTGACTGTGGCCTTTAGTGACAAAGGAGTGGCAGAATGGCCACACCACACATCACAAACTCAGCTTTGGTCCCATGAGGCACTCCATATACAGAATGGTCCTGCTGGTCACTGTAGAGCCAGAGGTGTTTCAGAGTGGGAAACCCACAGACTCCCCCACCCACTGCAGTGGCCTGCATTTTTAACTTGAAGGGCTTTTGACATGCACCTACTTAAGCAGCTGCAGTGGTTTAGGCTCTAATCTCTCTCCCATCCTCCTCTTCCTTTCTTGCCTGTCACCACTCGCCAGCCCAGCCAGCCAAGCCCTGGGAGCAGCTGCATGTCTGCTGCTTCCTCACCAGCTGTTCTGCAAGCTAAAGACACTGAGTGAAGCAGTTCAAATGCATTTGCAAGCCCTGGACTCTCTGCAGTGACCCTGGCACAGGGCTATGATGTCCAGCAGCACCTAGCAGCTTCTAAATCAGTATTAGCTGGTTGGCATTCCCAGGCATGATCCCATCACCCAAGGCACTGTGTCAGCTTGAGGCAGGATCACAGCTTCACTAAAGAGAAACAGCAAAATGTGATGCTTAACTGTTGATTCTCTTCAAAACTCTCACTGTATACAATTCACAACCATTTAGGAAGTCACTTCCACCAGTAAATTAAAAAGGCAAACAAACAAAAAACAAACCCACCTCAACTCCGCAATACATTTCATATTTTTAGAGTGTGTGTTGACATTGCCACCTTGTTAAACACATCTAAACCACATTCTTTCAGGTGTTTTCTAAGTCTGGAGTATACAAAAAACAATCAACCTGTTACTATTTTAATTTCACAGAGGAATTCACAACACCAACAACTAAACACATAAATACATACTTGGTAGGAACAAATGCTTAGCTGAGTAGCACAGACACTGAAATGCACTCATCAGATATTGGTTGCTGATGTCACTAGAATTCAGTCCTTGTTCAGACCATTTTCATTTTTGGGGTGTTGTGAGGTTTCTGTTAAAGCCAAACTTGTCTACCTTACCTTGGAAGTGCAGACCAACAGCCCTTCGAGTAACTGAAGAACAACCACCAGCACTCCTCAGTCACTGCAATGCCATTAACTCTTGGAGTCAGGCCCATTGCTTTGATACCACACTGCACATACTGTGCAGTCAGGATATTCCAACCCTGCATTGTTTTTTCTCTTATTATAGAAGGTCTGATGTGTCCCTCTACTAATGCAATAATTACTCAATGGTATTCAAATCAGCTGTAACAGAAGAGTAAATTTTTCCCTTACCTAATCACATAGTTTTATATTAAAAGTTTAGCTATTCCTTTGCTAATGATGCAACATTTTTATTTAAACAAAGATCCCCAACAGAAAACTGATTTGCTGTTAGAGGAAATGGACTGACCACTAACTTCTGCAGTCTAAAAGCCCCAAGCAAAAACCCCAGTGTCTTACTTGTCTGTTCTCTATTTACATCAGAAACATGAACACACACAAGCTGATTGCAGGACTGTGATTAAATTTAACCAAAAAGGTCAGAGTCTTGCCCTTTTATCCTAAGGAAAGTGAAAGGAATTCAGCATCTATGCTACTATGAAAGGATGACAAAGCTTTTATAGAGTTCAAGAGTTCCTGAGAAAGCACCACTTACCCAGATCACTGTGGGCGACACTTCCAAATCCCATTCAGTTAGAAGTGAAGGCCTCTGGTGCTTTAATTAAATGACAGATTGGAGTTACAGGTAGATCAACCCTTCCACCCTTTTGTGTTCCATTAATTTTGCACTTCTGTAATCCTGAGCACTCACCCATTCCCACCCCAACACCTTAGGTACAGCCAGTGGAGACACAAAAAACCCCAAAACCAACCAAACCAAACACTGCACACCACAGCATCTACCATGCTGTTTGGAGAAAGAATACCAGGCAGAGGAGAGCTGCCAACAACCTGTACACCAGGATGAAGGGGCAGAGAGCACGGGTGTGAAGAGGGGAAGGAGAAGTAAAAAAGAAAACACAATAAAACTGACCCAAAACAGCAACACCAGCACCCAAACAGCAACAAGAAACTGACACACACGACATAACCCATCAAACACGCCCAGCTGCTGCTTCGCAGAGGAAGGGAGAAGCCTTTGATACTCTACTCCACCCTCAGATTTCGGGATGCTGTTGGATGTCACATCTGGTAGCAATATCCTCACACACCCCACCCAGCTTTATCTCTCCTGGTTAGCGAGCACACCCAATCCAGCATCAAAGTGTCAGTACAACAGCAGGAGAGCTGTGTCCACGTGGAAAGATGCTGCTGGCACAAGAGAAGTCACACTGATAAGAACAGAGGAAACATTTGGAGAGTCAAGTCCAAAAATCAACCCTGCCCCTCAGTCTAAGCCACATGTACAGCATTCATCACATCAGTGTGAAACCTTGAACATTATCTGGTTACAGTTCCTGGCAACACTAGCAATGTCCTGGCAACAGTGATAAGTTTCTCCTGTCTCCAGCTTGCCAGGAAATGAGGTGCCACTGGGGCTGTAATTGTGTGGGACAGAAGGAAAGCATCAGACGCTCCAGCTCACATGTGAATACTGACTAGAGGACGCCCCACAAAAAGCATGTCAGTAGGTTCAGGATATATTCCACTGGTTCCCTGACTACCTCAAGAATCCCAGTCTTAGCCTGCAGAGATTTTCAGAGGTTTGGATCTAAATACACTAAAATCTTCCCCCCATTCACAGCAATACAGAAAAAGAGAAACAAAACTGGGACTGAAAACCACAAGATTCAGAATGGGCTGTCCTCAACACCTCTTATTTATTATATTTAATTTTCAGATTCTTAGAGGGCATTATCTGTTTGCATAACAACACACAAATGTAAATACCTTGACTGTGCATAGACTAACCCTTGTTTTATGACCTAAAAGATTTTCAGAGTGAAAAGGTCTCCAGGACATTTATCACCTGCATCTCTGACTTGTTTGGAAATAGAAGAGAAAGTATCTAGCTTCATTTTTTGTATTATTTCAGTATCTCTACAGCATTTTATTGTGTAGAGACAACTGATGGTGGGAAGGAAGAAGTTTTCTGCCTGTCTCTATCTCAAGTTATTTCAGGTCTCTAAAAATCCACTAATAAAATTATTCAAAACAAGGGCAAGTCTTTATCAAAAGTAGAGGCCACATGCTTCCTTTCTTGCTCTTCAGACATAATTGCTCTCAAGACAAAAACATAAATTTTAAGTCCATAAAGTAATTTTCTCATCCTCTTACTACCCTACCAGGAGAGACTTACAGAGGCCAACAGAAGAAACATCAAAAGATTCTACAGGCAATTTTACATTTAACTGTCATATATATATATAACCACACACATCATTATTTTGTTTGTGCTGCTGCTTCTTAATAAAGAAAAGCAACCAGCTATTCACATGCAGGCAGTATAACTAACACATACACTATCACCCTGATCCATTAACTGAAATGGTCTAAGTTGTCATTACAGCCTCAGATAATATTCCTGTTCACAGACACTCTGATCCTCCTTGTGAGTGAGAGCAAATGTTCCCCAGGCTTTCATTAGGCTATTGGCAGCACCTTTTTCCATACATGTCTAAGCAGATCAGTTGCCAGAAACTAAAACCAATTAAACCCTGTATTTTTCCCTTCCAGAAGGCATATACAAATGGCAGAAGACTTTTGGGGATCCTAAAATTTTTAAGAGGAGACCTAGCAGTTTAAATTGCTTTGCAGATGTAACAACCACAAAGACCCATCAGAAGATCAAACTAGCTTGGACTAAGCAAAGTGTTTCTTAAATATCTTCAAAAATGTTGCAATCATTAAATTCCCAAAAGTCTACTCAGAATCTTAGTGCACAGCGAAAACAACTGCCTACAAATCGTGTAGGTAGTATTAAATAAATTTTAAAAAAATGTGGTTTCTTCTAAAAATCACAATGCTAAGGTTTTCAACTGACAAGTGAATTGAGAAAATATAATTCTTTACAGTTCTAGAGAGCATACAGAAAATAAGTTCAAAACCAAACATGTTCAGTCAACTTAATCCTAATTACATTGTTCCCTGTCAACACACCGGCATTGTATTTCAGTGTGCCAAAGAAGCAATGCTCGTGGTCTTGCAGAGGGGAGAAACTAACACTGGTAACGTGTTATTAGCACAATGCACTGCTTTCTTGCAGTTCCTGTTTTATTTCTGCCAAAGACACCTGCCCCTCCAAGCTGGGGCAGTTGTGTATCAAAGTACCACCGAGACCTACCCGAGGAAGATTTCTCCCCCTTCAAGAGATCCGTCTCTGAACAGAGGCTTTGGGTGCAAACAGCTGTTTTACTCCAAGCACACAAATCTGAGGCTACAATAGAACACTTGCCAGGGCAGAAAAGAGTATTTGACTAATTGCTTTCTGCTTGATGAAAGAAGAGAAATAAGAATTATGCTTCCAAGAATAACATTTCATCATAAAACCAAGGCAAAGCCAGGAAGGCCAATGCTGCAACTCAGGAGGCTCATTCCCTCTCTTCCAACCACGATAAGCTGCATTTGACAGCCAAAGCACTTACTTCAGTATCACTGGAGTTATTATATCTGCAGGATTACATCATGAGATTGGCATCACAATCAAGTGCTTTTCCCCCCTCCACAGCTATAATTGTCCTCTAATTTTAACAGATAATGCTGAAAATGATCAGGGGTTTGCAAAGGCAGTCTAACAAGCAAATTCACATTTGAATTAGAATCCGTTAAGAAATCAGACAGTTACAGAACAAGCAAGCACCAAGACAAAGCATTCAATAGCCATGAAAGCATTCAGTAAATAGCACCCTACACCCCATGCACTGCACACAGACATTCAGTAATGCCCAACACTGCAAGCCCTGAAGTGCTAATACCTGTCCCAGGAGACATTTTAACTGCTTGAGAGTCCTGTAAACCTGATGGGTTTGGACCTGTTAAAAGAAAATCTCTCAATTCTGAACTCAAATGCCAGTCAGTGGATCTCCGTGGTGAGACTACAGACACAAAAGGGCACTACCCCAGTTTGCTTGGGAAAGACTACCCAGTGATAAAAGCATGAAGGGAAAGTCTCATCTGAGCATGAGCTAATCCAGAACAGGGCTAAACTGTACCCACAGACCAAGAGAGCTGGACTTACTGAATCTTTACTGCAGTATGAAAATAGAGCAAATTAGATGTTAGAACAACGTATTCAAGTTTATTCCTTCAAAAAGACAGAAAAATTACACTTCTAACATTAAAAAGGCAGTGTCATCACCATCTTCATTACAAATCACTAGTCTAAGGATTATAAAACAAGTCTTGTCAGACTGAGCTTTGACACAAGTTCTCAACATGAGACAGCATCCCTATCTTTGAAAGGCTAGTGAAGTCAGGGCAAGAGTGAGGGGGAATGTGTTGTCAACACAATGTTCACTTTAAACCCTTTATTTTGCTTTCCAAAGAAAATAGAAGCATTTACATTAAATTAGTGCTGCTTGATTTTGATGTGTTTTCCTAAGTGTGTTTATGATGTGTGGGTTCTTGGTATTTTGTTTTTAAACAAAAGGCACACAGTCCATGGGGAGTGAAGCAGTATTTATTCCTTAGACACTGAACATGTAAAAGAACTCTTTTTTCAGCCTTCCGTGTGATTAATCTGTTTCGCTGCTTTCTTGACAGTTACTTGCATTTGCCTCCTGATGCATTAGCATAGGACAGCTCTTTCATACTGTTCCAATGCAGCTAATCCCAAACAAGGGGTCATAACCCCCAGGTAGGGTCACAGCAGTTATGACTGGGGTCACAAGCCCAACAGAAGTGCACTTGTTTATATTATATATTTATATCTCAAACCCACCAAAAGCAGAGCTTGTAACCAGAAGGCTTTGGAACAGCTGGTGTAAGGAAGTATTGAAGAAAGGCTTTGCGTGACAGTCTTACCTGATATCAAAGCAAGAGAAATGCTAACTGTGTTTAAGTGGTTATTAATAATGAATGTTTGGTGCTTTATCTGCATTACTGCAGCAGCAATGGTGTTAAATTTTAAACTACTCAATTCTGTAATCAACTTTAAAAAGTCAGTAAAACACATTATATCCACCATCACAGAAGAGAAGCCAGCTGGCAACTGCTAAAATTCCCTGAGAGGAGCTCCAGAAAGCTCACAATCTAGTAACTTCAAATAAAAAGTGGTTTTTAATTTAAACATTGCTACTCAAAGCCAAAGGAATATTCCAAGTGAGGCAGTGTTACAGCATGACAAAAGTCTCCACAAAGTCTAGAAACAACACACTTAGGTGGAGGGTTCATGCAAACCAGAGAAGACTCTTCAGTCCATACTGCCCTTCTCACTCCACGTCCAAGCTGCTCAGGAGGCCTCCTGGCCCCACCTACATTACCAGCCAGGCTGCCCACTGGGCCCAGAGAGCAACACCACTCGTGCTGAGGGCTGAACACACCCTGTGTGTTTCAGGAGCTTGATTTCAGATCAGCCCCTCTATGGCCCTGGGATGGAGCAGGGGCTCAGAGGTCAGAAATGCTGACAGGATGCCCCAGATGTGTCTCCTGGCTTGGTGTCATGTGGAATGAACCTAAACAGTGCTCTCAAGTTTGCCCCACAACACTGGGCAATGCAAACACGATCAGCCCCAGCTCCCAGTGTCCTGACTGCACTGCAGAGCTGAGCTCCTGAACCAAACCAAAACCTCAACACAGCAATGAAGGACCAGAACCTGTAACTTCACTGCAAAGCATTGTGTGCCCTTTGGATTCCTATGGGATAAATTAAAGAGACTTCAATGAACTGAAACAACACCACCCATTTCAGCCAAACTAAAAGGAAAACTCAGTAAGCCAACTAAAATGGAATACATAAATCCAGATCCTTTCTCCCCTTCTTCCCTCAGTGCTGGGAATTACTTTCCTACTATGGAAACTACATTTCATACTAAAATCCACTAGCATATGATAAGTGGGGGTTGCTGAAAAACGGAAAGAAAAGCCTATGCCTTCTGTCACATGTTCTTAAATAAAATATGTTCACACTTACAATTTAAGGATGCTAAAAAAAGTTGGTAAAAGCATGAGCAAACTATTGGGAGCTGGTCTAAATTTTCACTCTGCCTTCATTTTCCACATTTAGGAGCAGCAGCCTACGCAATACTTTTTGCTTTGGGGCTAAGAAGAATATATGACTTTTTTAATTAGAAATCACATATATTATAGGCTGATATATTTATTTCTATGAAATCATAAGTGCCCCTCACTGTGCAACATGGCCACAGGAAAATTTAACCAAAAGTTCAGCAGCTTTTTTTGAGACCTCCAGAAATATGATTCCCAATGCTCAAACTCAAATTTCTGAGTGACAGTAATAAGAATGACAAGTTGTCCCCTATTCTCCCAGTTAGTTAAGCATATGGAAACAATACCAGACATCGGGGTATGTCGCAGTTATTTTAGTGGAAAAGAATGTGTTTCCTTCATTAACTAGACCAAAAATGGAAATGTTCCTTTATGGCACTGAGAGGAAAAAAAATCTGTAATAAATTAGTGTCTTTTTCAAGCAGTAAGATATGGAAAATACAGAACTAGTAGACTATGTTAATAGCAGGATGGCCACACACAAAGTTCTCACAAGATGTATCACACCCATAAGTCAATTACTTTTCCTCGAATGCAACGAAACCTCCAAATACTTAACTTGAAAACCGCCACAGAACAAGGGTGTCTGAAGAGAAACAAGGCGAACTCTGGGGCCTGCAATTCACATACACAGTATGCATTCAGACTCACAAAGACCACAAAATCAAAGAAAAAAGTTACTCCTTCAACTTTAGGGTGATACATGCATATTTGGAATCCCTTGCCTTCTACTTCCCAAGGCAGAAAACGTCAGCACACTGCGCTCAGAGTTGCAGAGGCAATTTCAGAACAACAGGTAACTGCAAACCACTGAAGTTGCACTTGCAGGGCTGCAGGTACAGAGTCTGAAACCATCAGCTGAGCTACGAGCTGCCTTAGCCATCTCAGGCATTAAAATTCACCAGGTTCCAAAGCATCTTTCAAAGTCTGTACAACTGTCAAAACACAATTTACCTTTCTCTGACTTGCCAAAGTATGTAGGTTTCCCCCGCTAATTTATACAAAACAGTGAGCTGTCAATATGAAAGGCTGCAAAACACCACAGTTAAGATATGGAAACACCATCAAATATTTGGAAATTAAAGATGTATCTTACACTACATTGAAACTGGAGTGCCAGCAGTATGGCAAAAGAGAATAGAAAAACAAAAGCATGTTTGGAAAAAAAAAAATTAAAAAAAAGAATATCATCTGTGAAGGCTTTTGTACCACAGGTCCAGCCTACCACAGGAGCGAGAGTCCATATTATCTGCTCAACACCAGTATTATTTTTCAATAAATAGTTTTGCACTGATTGAATTTGCAAGGGTAGCAAATATATTTTAAAGGCAGAAATTATAATAGGAAATAGAATATGTAAGAATTCAGACTCATTAACACTGGTGATGTGCTCGTTGTTGAAATCAAGAGCAGAGGTAGGACACAAGCTGAATAAAGCACAGCCACCTCTCAAAGCAAAAACAAATGCCACCCATACAATTTCCTCACCAGGTGAAAAAGAGATCCCAAACTGCAGCAAGGGATGCAGAACCTCAGTGGGAACAGAACATGCTCAGCTCTAACCTTTGCATCTGCAGGAGAGCCCTTTCAAAACACATTTAGTGTACATAAAAAAAAACTATGATGCAAAATTATACAAGTCTTACAGAACTCGTCTTCAGAGAAAAAGAAATGAAACAGAACTGAAGGCTTTAGTCCCCACTTCTGACCTGTATTATACAAAGGTTTGGGCCACTCATGCCTTCACAGGAGACTGAAGGGTGTCTTAGTTCAGAAATTCAGCATCTTCAGTTCACACCTCATCTTGCCTCCTCATTTCTCAAACATCCTCTCCTGCTCCCCCACTACCTTGACATTTTAGAGCATGAGCTCTGATAAACATGTCGAAGGTAAAAGGTCTACGACAAAAAACCTGTGCTGCTGCCACCCTGCAGACTTCTGCCAGCCCTCCCTGAGCCATTCTCCTCCTGAAGCGACACAAAAAGCGAGCAGCACTCGAAAGAGCCAAGGACCACAACACCCATGGCTGTTCTGGGTCACAAAACATGAATGGGCCATCCCGAGCTGTGCTGCAGGTACAGCTGTCTTGGCAGTGCAGGCAGCTCGGGAGGCAGCAAGGCTTTGTGCTTGGTCACAGATCTTTGACTGCACTGCTTCATGACAAACTGCTCCTGGGCCTTGGAGCAAACAGAAAGAGGCAGAAACAAACTGGGGGGGGAACAAACCAAACCAAACCCATCACCAAAACACACACAGCAGCAAGTTAAGATGAGCACTAATTCTGATTAGGGTTTTGCATTATTCATTGTGCCCTGGTTGCTCAGGGGGACGGGGACACATCCCTGCGGTATCAGGAGTGTCGTACAGGAACGAGCACAGCCCTGATTGCGAGTGCAGTGTGGTATTTGCAGAAAACCAGACTCTGCTAGAAACCCCTCTGCACAAGCACAAAATAGCCCTTTCCTGGCAAGCTCCAAAGCAGGTACAAACATAGCAACAAGGCTTGCAGAGTAAACTCTGGGGGGCAAGAGTTAGCTTTAAGTTTGCAAAGTTCTAGCAAAACTGCATTTCTGCCCGTGACAGACTCCCAACACCTATAAATAACACACGACCACAAACAAGTTTGGGGTTACTAATTGAAACAAATTAAGTTCACAAACAGGGCATTTCTGTAGAATTAAAACTGAACACATGTGGTGCTAAAATTAAGACTATAAAGTAAGATCAGGGCCCTACTCATTTTGGCCAGGTGAGATTTCCTAAATAGTTCAGTTATCACTGCATTAACAGAGCATAGAACATGGAAACAAGCCTGGAACTCATGTCAGTCTCTGCCATTCTTACAGATCATCACCTCTTGCCACTTACAGTGAAAACTATAATTGCACTTATATTGAAAACTAAACCTGGTGATTAATCCAAGGTCAAAAGGAAGATGTGATACTACTAAACACATTCTCTCTACACATGTGCTCCATGCATAAACAAGTACTTTAGACCAGTTTTAAAAAATTAGAAAACACTTGATGCTAAATGTGAGATCAACTTGCCCACATTGGACTCAGCACCATTTCAGGAAGCTGCACCACCAGGAATTTTTGCTCTTCTCCACATGTGCAGGCACAAAACCATTGTTATGGGCTTTTTGTTCCACAAGACCAACATGTAAGTGAAAAATAAGTCTCTCCTGGAAATAGCACACAGACAATGCAAGTTTGAATCTCCAGGTACCCTCTCAAAACCATGAAATATTCTTGAAGTTATTCTTAAAGTCTGACTATTTGAAGGCATTTTTAATTCAAAGTTGCAACATTCCTTTTTTTGACTATGGCCAAGAGGTGAGAAGCTTACACAGGCAAGACACGAAAAAAATACACACAAACGCCTACAAACACTCAAACAACATTAAGGCTACTGAAGAGATAGAATAAATCACTAACAAGGAGGCAAAAGGTAGTTTTATATTTTGGCCTGTTCTATGGAGCAAGCTTGAGCCCCAAGTTGAATATTTAGTTGAGTATTCAAGCCTGTGGCACCTTACCCCTCCAGGGGGCTGATGGATACTCGGGGTAGCCATCGGGAAACAACACTGGGCAAGTTTCTGCTGGTATAGACCTGCTGTTTCACCTCTTGTGCCCAAACCACAGCTCTGAGCCCTCTTTAAAGGTAAGAACATAAACGTTCCAGAAAACATACACAGGCACTTCTCAGGCATAAAAAGGAGGCCTTGCTGCCAACAAAGCACACTCTGGGAACATCTGTGCCAGAGACAAGCAGTGAGGCTCTCAAAGATAGGCTGCTCTAAGTCCTCTCCATTTTTGTTATCCCCATAATATCCCCATCCCAGCCCTCTCCTCCACTCTGGCTCTGGCACACTCACAAAGCAGAGCTTCCCTCTCCTCTGCACGTGTTCCCAGGCCCAGGGCAGAGGAACAGGAATGCAAGCAGAGCCCTCAGCATCACCTGCTGCACTGCTGTGTACAGTTCACCTGGGCACCACCTTCTTGTGCACAGCCACACAAGCCCAGGATGCTCTCACTTTTGTGGTGAGAAAAGACCAGCAGGTAAACCAGGTGATGGTAAAGAGAATCCATGGGATGATCTTTTGTAAAAATCTTACAATTTAGATTCTGCTTCTGAAGCTGATGAATTGGATTGTCATTCAGCATAAATAAAAATCAATATGTGATATAGAAGGATATTTCAAATGTGTGTCAGTGCCTTCAGAAAGCACGAAGTTAGTATGACAGGTCCTTCAATGATCAGGAATTTCTGAAAAACTGTCACAGTCTTGCTGGACTTTTGGTCTGATAATGAAGGGGAAAGAATCCACGTGAAAAATTCATAAAAACATTTCAATCACAACTAAAGTGATGAGTGAAAAACCATAGGACATGCTATTCAACACCTTACTAAACAAGAACATCTTATTGCAACACAAAAAAATCTCAGGAAATTTTGTTTTGGAGGCAGCACAATGAACAAAGACATGCCTGGGCAACATATTCTTATGCTTGTGTATTTTCTTAGTGCCTTATAGAGCTAAAATCCAATGCATTCTGCTATAATGATAGAATTTGCGCAGAAATGTCTGCAGGGGGCCAGGAAATATCTCCAGGCAGTCATTTTCAAGGCTTGGAGACAAGGGCCACGTGAAAGACTTCCATTTCTCTTCCTTGTACAACATCACTTGTTCTTCCTGTAGTTAAACCCACAGGTGAGGGCCACCCTCACCATCAGGACACGAGGGGCATTTCTCAGCTAATAAGAAAAGCATGTTTATACAGGGAACTGAAAAAAAGAGGTGTGCAGACCCAGCTGAATACTGGCAGAGAAAGGAACTGAGCTGCAATAAACCTTTGGGGGGAGGGGGAGTGCTTGCCACAGCATCCCCATCTTGCTTCTGCTGCAACAGCATCATCTAGCTGATCTCACTGCCGAGCTGAACTGAAGCAACTGAACAGGAAGTATAAAGGAAAAAATAGACAAGATATGATTTATTATGTGCTATACAAGAGCCACTAGTTTAACTGTCTGCATTTTGGCACATCCGGACAAGAAGAAGAAAAAAATTGGAAAAAAAAGCCCAACAACATTTAGCATAAACTCACTCTTCTTTACAGGGCGGAAAGAAAAAAAACAAACCTGAAAAACCAGCTGCACTTGCTGCTCAATTAAAAACCAAATGAAAGCACAGTTTGAGAGAAGTAATATTAAGGCACTGGTAGATCTTAGAAAGTTACAAGTTCGTTGCTAAAAGATTAAGGTAAGACAGACCTTTTAAATGCTATGAGAACAGCACATGTGTCCCACTCTAATGAGTGGCAAGACTCATAAATCATGAACAGCAAAATCATGAGCTCCAAGGGGGGTCTACCTCTTCATCTGTGACAATTAATGTGTCACCCTCACAGCAACCCAGAGGCAAATTCCTTATGCTATTTTTTTTATGCATGTATTGTCTTAAAACATATCTCTTTCAAAATTACACTTGACATTTCTTTAATGGACTGACTTGCACTCCAGCCAACCAGCATCATAGATTTACAGGCATCAGACACAATAAAGATCTTATAAAATTCATCTGATGTTCTATTTCCCCCTCTCCAATATAAAGGGATAAAAAGCATTGAAGTACCTTTCTTTACTGATTATCAGTAACACTTACTATACAGGGAGACAGTGCTCTCGAGGTTTGCCATGAATTTTTCATGATTAAAAGCAGTGTAAAATAGTCTATGGTTGTGACCTATATTCACAAAACAAGGGAACGATAATGTAAATAAGAAATAACAAGGGAACAACAAAATGTAAATACCCATTGCACAGTATGCAAAGAAATCAAAAGGCTCACCTTAGGGTATGCTTATACTATGCCTAATTTTTAGGTTAGTCCCTGATAAAGGCTGATCAAGATCACAGCCTGCATCATCCACCTCACACTTTAAAGTTGCTTCCATGCAATTTTCTTTAATGCCTTTGCACACTGCTTGTGTGTAAATAGACTCGTGCCATTTCCCGTGGTTTTTTCCCCTCTCTTACTTCCATCATATATTTTGTGCCATCTGCACACAAGCAGCACTACTCACATAGGTTGTCTTACTAAAAAAAAAATAAAATAAATCAGTGGATCATTCAGCAGACGAAGCCTGAAAGCTTGTCTCTCCCTATCAACAAGGGCAAAGGAAGAGGTTTATAGCAGTAAATGGGGGCTTTGACAAGGAAACTGCAGCAGTTTTCTGCCAGGGGGTAGGACACGGTCCTCTCCCATCCCATTCCTGCCTAAGGATGCCATCTGAGTAGCTGAGACAGCAGAGAGAATGCACGTCCTTGCCACCCTCATCACAGTCACTTAAACCTTAACACTAAGTGCTAGGAGAGAAAATAATAGCCTGGATTTTATAGATCCACCTTACAGGAAATGATGCCTATTAACAGCATTTTTCAAGTAACAGAACACAAATCCAACTTTGTTTCTTTCGTACTTCACTTTAAAAGCTGGCAACCTACATTTTTTTTGCCCTACAATCTCCACTCATACATGAGCACATGCCAGATAGGCAAGCCACACAAGAACAGTCTTTCTTCTGCAGGTGCTGCTATCCAAAGCAAGAGGTGAAAAGAAGTCAAGAATTCTCCAACACTTAGTTTTGCCACATTGGTATCTCTAACATCACACATCCAAGGCAGGAAATGCAAAGTGAGAGCAGGTCAGCATCTTAGAGGGAAGCATTAAATGGGTCTTGGTCCTGGGAGGTCTGGGAGCCAGCATGTCCCTCCTCCTCGGTTGCCATCAGAGGTCAGAAATTCACAACTTACTCTGGTATCCTACCCAAAGGCTTCAAACTCCAGCTCTTTCATACCAGAAGTGATTTTGCTGCCTCAGTGACAGCAATCTCAACAGGCACTGAGCACAGAGGGGAAAAAACTGTGATATATGGCTATAAGATCTTCAGCTATCACACAAATTATTTAGGATTTTAAACCAAGATTCAAGATATGCATCCTTGAATTTCAATTCAAAAGAGGAAAAAAAAAAAAACTTTTCAAGATAAGGGAAGATGGAAAAGTGTCTCTGACTGTTTCAAAACCTCACCACTGTTTGTAATGTTAGGAAATTGACAAGTGCATCTCTTCTTGCATCAGCTCTGTGGCTGTTTCTTTCACTACAGTGACTCTAGAAGTGATTAGCACCATAAGCATGTGAATGCCACACTACAGCACGGCCAGTGCCTACATGCTGGGGCCTGAAAGACTTGGGCACCAATCAGCAAACGCGAGAACTACATTTGCATGCCACAGGCTGCTGTCAAGTCTTTGGGGGATGGTCACACACTTTTCCCAAACCCCTCTAAGACTCTTCAGAACTTACTGCCGGCTACTCCTTCCAAACATGGCAATCTGGCGCTCAGTGGAGAGGAGACAGCTGCCCTGCAGAGACTGCAAGCCCGGGAGGAGAGACACTTGCTATTGAAACAAGGGCTTATTTTTCACCTCCTCTGCTGCTCCAGCAGCAGGCCACCTGGCACCAGCTGGCTGGGCAGTCTCGAGCAGCACAGGAAGAATATAATTTCACCGAGCTCCCTGCTGCCCCCAGTCCCCTGCCTGACATGCAGGTCCTTGTTGCATAGCACAGTAACATTCATATGGTTCCTAAAGGCTTCCTATTACAGCCTAAAAGAATTAAAAAAAGGGGCAACAGAAAGCCTTGGTGAGGATCGTGCAGAGCAGATCCAAGCTCAAGGGAACAGAAGAAATCATTGTGAGTTTTATTTCTTCATGGTTACACTAGAGAACTCTAGTGGGCTACACAAAATTAACGAGGACCTGTATTAAGCATGTAGCCACTCCCTCTATATAATGAATACATAGGCATTAAAAACCCCTGCTGCTCTGCTCAGAGCAGATGGGGTAATGCTCAGCAGCCCCGGGTCTGAATGCATCTGGTAGCCAAATGTCACCTTTCACAAAGCCCCTTCTCAGTCTAGACAGGGGCTGCTGCTGTGCCTCCTCCAGCTAAGCCAACACAACACAAACCCCCACATAGCCACGGCTGAACAGAGCTCTGACACACCTCAAACCTTAGCAACTCACACCACCTTGCAACAAGAAAACTACATGCCATGGACTGGTTTTGCAAAAATCACTGAACAAGCTTGCTCTAAGAAATTAGGTGATGTGAGCCATGTACGTGCAACCACACCAGAAATCAGTGCAACAAATGGGACTCGTGACCAGAGCAGTCTGCCTATCATTGAAATGCTTGCTCCATCGCCGGTGAAAAAATAATCCCTGCCACAACACAGGAAGACAGTTTTAAGGACATGTAACTTGGCAATGAGTATTTGGCATGATTCTGTCCACTCTGACTTACAGCTTTTCTATGTTAACTAATTATTAAATAAATCATTATTATAATAAATTCAATAAATAGCTATTTAATAATTTATTAAATAGATTTTTAATTCTTTCTTCGTATATAATTTGCACCACAGAAACAGCTGTGGCTAAGAACTCTGCACCAAAAGTGTTTATGAAGCCACGCACATTAATGAATACCCCGGGATTCTTCATTACACAGCCGGTGACAATGGAGTGAGGGCTGGAGCCAGTACAGATGGACAGCCCCATTCATATGCATATGGAGGGGCTGGCAGGGCCCAGGGGTCCTGGGCTGGCTGAGGGGATCCTTTGTCCTCCAGCCAAGGGCTGCAGCCATGCAGAGCAGTGACCCCTCTGGAGGGGCACTCCAGCATGTCAAAGCGCAGCCACAGGCGCCTGTACAACACCAAACACTCTGGGTACATGTGCAGGGCTGAGAGAAACACCTCCCAGAACAGGGCTCAGGGGCTGCAGGTGCACACGGCAGGGAGAAAAGGACTGGGCACCTGCAGCCCCCAAGAGCATCCCAGCAGCTGAAGGTGTGTTTGTGCACGGTGTGTTGCTCACAGGGACGGGAGCGCGGCCACTGCCACACGAGCAGGACTCACACTGCAAAATGGCAGGCTCAGCCCCAAACGGTTTGACACAGAAAGCAGCACAAAGGCAGGTTTGCACTTGAAATTAAATGCATTCCAAACCAGAAGCTTTTGGCACAAGGCTCCCACCCCTGCAGAAACGCCTTTCAACCAAACCAAAGCAAGTGACCCCTGTGAGAGCACAGCAGGACTCAGCATTCAAGAGAGACTGTCAAAGGTGCCCGCTCAAATAGCAAAAGATTTAGAGTAAAGGATTTTATTCCTCATCTTTCTTTGAGATAACCTCCTCCCACTCGTAATGTACTGTTAAAATGGTTTTTAACATTTAAAAATATGCAAAACCATAATTTTAACTTGATTGCATTCCTTTAAATCACCAATTTCAGCACATTGCTCTGTAAAAAATTTGTTCAGACTAGGATCCAAATCCATATCACAAATGCTTCCCGTGATCAAAACAGTGATCATCAAACACGTACAAATCCTTGAAAGAAAAGGTAATGGCCTTAAGGGACAAATGTAACCAAAACAACCCGACTTTTTACAAATATGTTGCACTCCATTTGCATAACATGCCTGACTCCAGAATCTTCAAAACAATACAATCCATAATTCACCCAGTCATTATCAACCCACAACATGTGACATGTACTTGAATTTCATGTCACCTTCCACTGGTAAAAAAGCTCTTTGAAATATTAAACAATTAAACTACATGACTCACCAGTGAGATCCAAATAAGATATTTGCATCAAATCCTGCAAGTTTATTGCTTGACCAGCTGCTTATGAGCAGGGATAAAGCTTTCAAAAAGGTTCTTTAAAGGCTTATATTATTCAGCAGTTTTCTGAAACTATTAAGTTACACTCACATTTTCCCACCCCCCTCACAAATCGTAGGTCTTTGTTAAACATTCTTTTAGCCTTTACCATGGCAAAGAAAAAAGCGATGAATTGTGGGATGCCTCTTACTCCGGGGGAGAGGTTTTGAATAGAACAGCTGTCCAGAGGCCAGGCAAAAATGCATTCCCCTCTGACAATAAGAGGCTTTTTGTGGGGAAGGAGTAAGAATTCAGAAGAAGAATTCATGGAATTAGGTAAATACAATAAGGGGTTAAAGAGAGAACTTCAATCAAGAGGAAAAGGTGGAAAAAAGCTACTACAAAAGAGAAGGAAGACACCACCAGCCACACCATCAGGGAGCAAAATGCTGAAAGAGTTGTTTTGTAAGAGAGAAATAGAGAGAAATATTTATCTAAAGGGTGACTGGACTCTAAGGAGAGAAAGAGCTGACAACAGCCAGCCCTGTGAGCACAGGCCTATGCCTGGCAGGGGCTCCCTCTCACACTGCCTTCTGCAGGCTGACACCACCTGAGAGCAGGAATGAGGGCAGGGGGCTTCAATTCCTGCAGTGAATGAAAGGGCAGTGCACCCAGCATTGGCTTCCCAAGCACCCATTTTGGAGAAAAACTGAGGCCACAGCACAGTTTACGTGGTTCAGAATTGCAGGTGCCTGCTGGGCACACTCTGGGTCCTGTTAACTGCATGACAGTCATCTCTTACATGCATCTTTCTTGCCTCAAGGAGAGCGGGGGAAAAACAGAGAAGGGTAGTTTTGAGGCAGTGAATACCTGCATTTCCAAGCTGTACAACAAGCAGGTCTCACATTTGGAATTAACAAACACCACCAGGAAATGCTGTGTTGTGATGCCTTTGAGAGGGTGTCCTTGTTTAAGGATTATTTAATGCTTATGGACAGTGCTGCAGTGGAAGTTACTTTGCTTGTTAACCCATTCCATTGCCCAGGAACCCAGCAGCTGCTTGCAGGACCCAGAGGACGCACAACGTGCTGCTCAGAAGGCTTGCATGCCCCTACAGCCACACGGCAGCTACCAGAAAAAACAGTTTTCAGAAACTGACCTAATTGTGATGAACCCCCATCACACGCTTATGGAAGTACTTGATTCTATAGGTTGTAATAGAAATTACAGTGTTAATGCAAATGCAGCTGTTACAGGTACAAGCCTGCACACCTGAATAACTTTAAAATGTGATTAAAAATAGTTTTCAGTTAGACTTCACATTCCTCAGTCAAAACAGAAATGAAAGGAAGTGACAGGTATTGGATCTCATGAAGTCCCTTAAATCTGAGCTTTGAAGTTGGTTAAGCACACAGTGCTCCAACACCTGAATCTGGATGTTTCTGTGGTGGGGAAAGGCTGCCCAGCACTCATTGCTTCAGAGGCTATGTTTTTCCCCGTGCTGCATTAATAGTAGGACTAAAAACAGCAGCCCAGAGAGAAAGCGGATGCTATCCTGCAAGAAAAAAAAACCACAACAAAGACCAACCCAATGCACAAAAACCCCCCACACTACCCAAGGCTCTGATACACTGAAGCCTTTTCGTACCACTGCAGTCTAATGGTATTAAAGCCCAGATATTCATACTTCACTGAAACAAGGCTGGTACAGAGTCCATCCAAGATGCTGAGCAGCAGAAGTGAAGCTTGTTAGCCCATGCATAACTGGTACCCAGAGGCCTGACCCTCCAGGAGTGCCGCTCCCCAGGTCCATCCCAGTGCCTCTGGCACCAGGAATGACGCCCTCCCATCTACTGAAACAGGCACTGGCCTGCACAGCAGGAAATTATTTTCACTGCACCTGCAGTGCACAGACAGTAGATAATTTACAATAATTTGTCAGGATTAACCTTTTGGTAAGGCATAAATTTTTCCAAGTTTTAAAGCACTTTATAAAGGGGCAAAAGTTCATTTATATTAAGCAAATGCTGCATCAGCAGTTTGACAGTAACAAAAACTGTGATGCTGAGACTAGTTACGACTCTGCTGGCCTTAATCTCTATCGCAATAAAATGAAGCTTGGCATTTCAGCATGGCAAGATATGATTCATAACCAGCCATCATTCTTCTTTAGCTTTGGAAATGTCAAACAGGATAATTAACAAGAGATACTCGTGGGTTCACACACTCCAGATGTAGAGATTTATGTGGACTCTGCATCACCAAACACTGACAAGTTATTTGTAGCCACGTGTTTTAAAACTGCCTTTGTAGTTTCCTCATGTTCAGCACAGCCAGACAGAGTGAGTCAGATCTGAATATTGCAGTTCACGTTCCTGACCTTACCCAATGTAACAAATAAAACACAATGTTGGTTTGCTATCTTTTTACATTCCAAATCCAGCTATTTATAAACACACAAATAAAAAACTAAATCCTATGGCCTGCTGTTCACACATGAGTTTCATTCTTTTTCAAAAAACAGTCCCTAGAAGCTTACAGCAAACATTACCCAGCTCTCAGCCATTCACACCACCTACATTTATATTTACAGTGCCTTTCTTCACTCTGCTGAAGTAGGCAGGTATTTTTAGCCATGCCATGATGCGTGTTTAAAAATTGATTAAAATAAATACTCCTACAGCACTACATTTGAAGACTACACATCCCACATGCTCTTCTGCTGGACCAAACCACACATAATAAGGTGCCAAAATATTTTCTTGCAAAAGAAACACTTGCAAACATTACCCGAGCAGAAGCTATGCTGATACTTTGCCAAGAGCCTAAAGCAACAGCTAGTAACTATGAAATATAGTCATCTTTCTTGCTAATACAGAGGAGGAATGTCTTCCCACACAGAAAGCACAGGCTCCGGGTACAACTCTGCACTGCATTTTGAATCCATCTTGAGCACAGGCCATACCCATATAACAGAGATGCAAGAAGCAGGATTGCTTACTAGGTTATCATGTGCTTCATTAAACCTAATCTAGTGCTCCATTTTTGTTTGTGATAAAGAAAATCTACTGAGAAACAATTTGACACCTAAAAAAAGCAACTTGATGCTTTTGGTTTAACTTGCCATCAACAAATTTTTCTGAAACATTTTAACAGAATCTAGGCTCACACATATGCATGTGCCTAGTTACTAACAAAGTCAGGCTTACCAGACTTCAAGCTTACTGCTATCTCTATTCAAAACAAAATTATTTTCAGTACTTTGAATTACTACCTTTCCCTCCTTTGGGGTGCACAGAATGCCTAAATATACCCCAGACTGTTAGACCCACACTTGCAATCGGCAGATTATTGGAAATACAATCCCTGGACAGAACACACATTCATCTACCAGCCATGACTAATGCCAGACACTTGGCATTCCACACTCCAACTCTGCAAAGTGCCTTCCATTCACAACAACATCTAAACCTCACTCTCGGCCTTAGTAGAAACAAATGTAACCGCACATTTAAATCCTCGGTTAAAATTTGGGCCTTGCTACTTTTTGCCACTTCCTGTACAGTTCCACCAGCATGCAGCAAGGCGATAGATTCAGAAATAAAGATGTATAGGTTTTTCCTTCTCATTTAGAATCGGGGAGGGGGGGAGTGGGTATGTGATTTTGTTTGACCTTTTGTGTCATGAAGGAAAGAAAAAGAGCGCTAAGGAGAGGACAAGAAGAGGAAAAAAGTTATCTAGAGGTTTTGCTGGGAGAAACCAGTTTTTAAATCCTGTTTCTGTTCTTGAACTATGGAAAATTAAAAGAGCTATTCAAAAGAAAACAACATTACTAGAAAAACATAGATAAAATGCTGCCAAACAAAAAGAAAGCTCTTGATTGACAAAGTGGAGGTGAAGGAAAAATACACCCACATAAAGCATTCATTCCACAGATGAAAGTTTGGATGCCAGATTGATCCCTGTATCACCCAACAGAAAAAATTCTAAGAAAAGATTAAAAAAACGCCATGCTTATATCCTTCAAATATTGGTACAGATCCTTTATTCCTACCCTCTTACTGATGCTACTAAGTTCACAAGCTTCCACGAGAAATTCCAAGATATAGAAACGCATTTTATTCATCTCTGGACACACTGAAGCAGGTCTCAAACTTCAAGGTGGAGAGAATTAAATGCAGCTAAAGACAATGAAAGAAATAGTGCTTGCTTATGGTCTTGTGTCATTTTTTCCCCCAATACTAATAAAAATAAATAAAAAGGGAATACACATCAGACTCCTACTTTCATCACACTGAGATTATTTAAATGAAGGGACTTAAAAACAACAGTTTTAATCACTATTTGCATCAATTCAAAAAAATCTTCAAGCTTGTTTTGTATTTATGCTTATTTCCCTAAAGAAAAACAATTCTATACCGGTCACCTTCAAGACCTTTTCATTTGCAACTGACTATTATCCTTGCAATGGCTCCCACACTTTGCCCTGAATTCTGTTGATGTTCAGTGAATACGGTCGACTGTTGGTGCCCACACACTGCAGTGTTTGGAATTCGTACATCCTCACCTACTACACGTGCTGCCAGAAGGTGGAAAACAAGCTCTCCTATCTTCGCTTCCACTCTACTCTTCATTTGAATGGAATAGCTACTCTACTGAAACTGAACGGAAAGAGACTATTTCCTCTGCATGAGCAGCCTGGCTTTGTCAAGCGTTCACACCTCAGGCATAAATCCAGCAGCCTCCCACCACTCAGTGAGATGATTTTTCTCTCCAAGATCAACAGAAAATTTGAATTTATTTTTTTAACTTACTGCAATTTCCTCAAGCCTAAATAGGCTCATGGCTCACTCTGCTGTCACTTTTAAACTCAGTGTTATTTTAAGAAAATATTGATATATTACATGCTTTTTCAAAATAAAAGTATTTTCATCAACTCAAGTCCTTCAGAAAGTGCCCTTGTAAATAATAAATTTTGCTTTTATCTCTTAACAAAAATGTAAGTATTGATTTTACTGCATTTATTTAATTGTTCATAGAATCAACTGTTGTGATTTTATTAGGGCATTTGAATATTTAAAACAAACAGGAAGTAGTAAAGCCTACCCAACCAATTTGTACAAAAACCACCCAAACCTCGGAACCAACAATACCTCACCCTGTTTCTCTACTTAACATTTATTTCTACGTTTACAGCAGTTTAGCCTTCTTTTATTATGCAGAAATATTTCCTCAAGTGGCAGCATTTGAAACAACACTTTCACTTCTCTAGTTTTGTACTGACCAACACAAACTAGCCAAAGACAAAGCTAACTTAAGTAGCAAAAGCCCAGAGTGGCTGTATTTCCACAGCACCCAAGGTGAGCCCAGAGCAGACAATGCCACACCTCCTTGACAGCAGAAACAGACTCAGTATCTTGGCTCCCCTCAGCACTGCAATCCTGCCCTGCAGACACTGTGCGGTGGGTGTGTATTCTTACTTCTCTGCAGACACGGCAAAACAAACTCCAAAGGCTGCGGACAGCAGCCTGGAAGGGAACAAGGAACGCTTCATGTCCTCTCGGCAGGATTTGCATTTCGAGGTCTGCACAAATAACAAATGGCCAGATGGGCAGAACCAGAAGCCCTTTTGTTTCCTAGGTCCCTACAGCTCACGTTTCAGCAAGGAACCAGATGATGTGCAGTTGGGATCTGCTCTTCTCCAGGCAGCAGAGCCCACCTTTAATGTTCCCCCGAGGAGCCTCAGGGAGCTCTTGTAGCACACCCTGCAGCAGAGCAGAGCACAGCAATGGACACAGGCTCGCTGCAAGGCCAGTTGGGGCAGCACACACAGTGTGACAGCCTGTGCTAGCCCCATTCCCACCGCAGAGCAGAGCCTGGCACGGGCAGCTTTAGGGACTCCTGTGCTGCAGCCTGGCACGGCACCCCCTCCTTCACCAGCCCAGCCAGTGCCCAGCTAAACACCTAACCTGCCTAAAAAGCAGTCAGGAGCTCCTCCACTTGTACCAACACTGGAATCATGACACTGTGCTTTTAAAAATAAAAAAGCCTCCTCCCTTTATAGCAGAGCAGGAGGTGACAGCAAGATTACTGTGGCATGTGGAAAACAACAAAAAAAAAAAAAGACAAGTATTTGTAAGAAAATTAATCCCTCCTTCAAAAACCAATCTAAAACATTTTTTCACCTTCTAGGGAGGAATTTTTTCCATGGTGCAAGAACACACAATAAATTAAGACCATTATATTTAGAAGTTTCTCAGTTTGAGCTAAGTTTGTTAGACAACACTTGGAATCTGAGTCTGACTCATCTTCTAAACAGTTTTAACAGCCTCTATTTAAAATTACATTATTTTTAGCTCAAATAAGTTAATGTATTTCCAAATTCTCTAGAAGTACACTTTTTTGCCCAAGAATCATCATACCAGAGGATTTATTTTATTCTTCATACACAGCAAAGAAGAAAGATCTCAGTTTTAAGTGTCAGAGCCAGCTGTAGTGATGTAAACTTAATTACACCATGCCCCAATTTCTAATCTCAGGCACATGTCAATATGCAAAGGTCCCATCTAGATACAGACTAACACTGGAAACAGAGAACAGACTTCATTTCAATGGGTTTGCTTGCAAAGTATATTGTTCTTAGACAAAGTAGAAATACCCTACTAGATTATTTAAGCATTTAGCTGCAAAGTTGAGAAATAAAGCACTGTCTGAATACAAAAAGAGTTAGTGATGAAAGTATGATCACTTACTGGGATACTATGCTAAGTGTTAAACCAGAACAGACCAGTCCCCTCAGGATGTCACGACTATCCAAAATAAGCTTCTGATTTAGACCCCTTCAAAAGTACTGAATTTTAAATATTTTTTTTGTAAACACCTACATAAATCTTCACTAGGTCCTTTCAAATGAATGGACAAATGAAGTATTACTCTCTCAATAAATATTTTTAAAAAGAAAAAAATGCTCAACTAATATCTCTGCATTTCTTCACTGAAGAGAAATTAGAAAAAATATTATTCTCTCAACTGATCTGTTTCTTAAGAAGCACCACCTTTCAAAACGCAGTCCTAATATCTTTGGATTCAAAAAGGCTGTTATCAGCAGATTATCCTTTATTCAACACAAGAGGTATCATTCTTTAATATTCACTGAACAAGAAAAGAGCTTTTAATAAGTCTGATAGCAATATTCAACTCCCATCTGATACCATGGACACGACATGATTCATCAGACACGTTTGGCTCTACCTGCATTTCAGCACATTTAAAAGCAGGTAGTGTTTGAACACGCAGCTCTCCAGATTATTCCCATTTTCTCCTTTCAGCATTGCTCCAGTGATCCAGCATACAGCTATGCACAGTGCTGACAAGTTCTCAGAAGCCCTGTCCTTCCCAGGCTCGCCCTGAAGGGGAAAGGGCAGCTTGCAACAAAACCATCCATCACTTTCCCTAACAAGAATTTTGAAAGCAGCCACTTGTCTCAGGCAAACCCCCAACACAAAGCCTGGAGTATTCCATTTACTCTTGGAGCCAAGCACTATGGCAAAAGGTCCACATGCTTGTCATTTGGTCTTCCATTTTGGCAACATCTGATATGGGGGTTGAAATTTAAATTAAAAAAAAAAAAAAGTAGTCCTATAAGCATAAGTAAGCTATTCTTCCAAGATCCATTAACTCAAACCAGATGCATTATTCCTAGCTACCAAACCCCAGCCTAACACAGCCCAGAGAAATCTGGTTATCCTTGCTGAGTCCTTCCCCTTTTTACCCAAGCCTACTGGTTACAAAAATGAAAACTTAGAAACTAAATGCCTGTGCAAATGATTGCTGGAACTCAGCACATTTATTTACAAATGAGCAGAGTTTTGCAGCTCACTCGGAGGAAACTGTGCACATGGAATTTGCAAAGCAGGTGCCAGGGGTTGATGGCTGTGGGGCAAACTCACTCACCCGAACTAAAGAGTGTCCCACAGAGCACAAAGGGCTTGCCATTCAGAAGCTTATTTGAGAGAAAAAACCCACCAGGCATGCTAATCTTAACTCTGCAAAACATAACTACTTCTGAGAAGTTTGCGCCCAAGTCAGCATATTTCCCTGCACCAGGCTTCTCTAGACAAACACAAACACTCAGCCGTCATCAATGAGAACTTCCAGTACTTATAATCAGATAACCAATGTTTGGCTTTGAAGTGCGATGTGCGCTAAACAAAGCCCTGCAACTCCTGCAGGAGATCAGCATCATTGGCACTGCACAACACAAGCCCACGAACTCTGTTCCTTTCCTAATTTCTTACAGTTATTCCCCACGGCCTTCTTGGGAATAACAGCTCAATAAAGTGAGTGCTCTCTCTCACATACTGTTTAGGATCTGCAGAGACAATGCCTAGTTTCCTAAACTGATACAACAGAGTCAAAACTAATAAGAGTCTTAAAAGACCCCCCCACCCTGTGTTGCATCTTGGAAACCACAGTCTCCACTCATAGCCAGGCAAAGTATTGCAGTGCAAACACCCAAGAGCAGGATTTCAGGTTTGACTTACTTTTCTCTTCACACATCTACAAGCCACTGGTGACTGACATCAGTTTCTAACAGTGAAGACAGTTTCTTCTGCCATTTCTTGAAGAGAGTGTCAGCAGGTTGATGCTGTTCAATAATTTAACACAGCTAATACAGATCAATCTGATTCCAAATTGTTTTTAAAAGGCACTTCCTAATTTTAACATAGATACACCAATCTGTTAGACATGGCTACTGAAGTCTAGTCATTGTCTATTTAAACCCACAGTGCCTGAGACTCAAGTTCACTGAACACACCAGGCAGTTGGTATACATTATAATCAGCTATGCCATCTCTCAGGGGAAACAGTTTTAGCAACAGTAATTTAACTGAATCATGCCTACTTTGCTGGAAGGGCTCAGCTTTTCCCTATACAATCAAGGTGGGGTTTCGGCAAGATTTGTATTTTAGTTTTGGGATATGCAAGAAGAATTAATACCTTCTTCAGCCACACCATTCCTCTGGAACCAGTTCAGATGAACTCTGATTTTCCTCGTACCTTTTTGATCCTAAGTGACTGTTATACCCCTTCTTTAACTGTTTAAAAGTTTAACATCTTAAGAATTCCAATGTCTTTAATTAAAATCATGCCCAGAACAGAGATCATTAAATTGGTAACACAGGACAGGAACTCACTGCCTGCCCATCCCCTCTGTGCACCTCTCTGAAGCAGCTCTGGTGATCAAAGACCACATTTAACCAAACCAGAAGTACAATTTTTAGTTTTTCTTTTAAACAGAGTAAAACACACAATCTTTTTTTTTTCTTGTCAGGAATCATAGAAAACATATCTGCAAGTGTCTGGGTCTCTATGCAATTTGCAAGCCATACCCAGAAAGCTAACCAAAAACCACCCCTCCCAATATGTGCAACACACACAGGAACGCTCCCTGTTGCTAACGCCTCTCCTCTCAGCTGCCTCCTCCCAGTTCCCATTAATCCCTGGACCCTTCCATGCCTATCAAGTCGTTATCCAGGCACAATGACAGCAGCCTCCATCTCAGTGTGTTGTTCCTATATATCTTGCTCAGCTAACGGAGAAGAAATGAGGTATTTTCATTGACTTTGGCAGAGTTTGAGGACAGTACCATTAGCCTTTTTCCAACTGCACTAAAGCATCTAGTTGATTATTTTAACAGATAGTTTAATTCTTTGTAGCAGTCCAAAAGGAAAATTAAACAATGTTATTATCATTATTATAGAATGTGTATAGAATACTACAACAAAAACAAACATTTCTTCTTCCGCAAGATCCTTGCTGGCAGGGCAAGGCAAGCAGAAAACAACTACCTTTACTGTTACAACAGCAGAGGGAAGAAACACCTCCTAACAGCTTCAAATCAAACAAAATTACATTTCTTCATACGAAGTCCACCGTGGAATTCAGTGCCACTAGGTGCAGTGAATACTACCAGTCCTGATTGGTCCAAAAAGTGATGGCAAAAAAAATCCTCAGATGATTATTAACTACAAAGACAAGTCCAAGACTCAAAAGCCATAAATCACTGGAAACTTTAAAAGCACAAATACAAACTCTTCCTGACATGCCTACAACAGCTCAGCAAGGATCTTGAGCGTAACAACCTTGAATCAAATCACTTAAAACTACAACAAAACCTGTGAGCTACCAATTATATTGTCATTGTTTTTGTGCATACTGTTATATTTAAATATACCACAAAGAAAAAAAGTTTAATGCATATTATAACTTTTTTCCCAACCAAAGACAAAACTTTGACTGTCACTATTCCTGCCCCTGACTTCTTTGCCCTCCTTTTCAATACTGTAAAATCTTTCCTTTTATATGTAGGCAAAATATCCTTTTCACATTCTCACCTTCAGAGTAGCTGTAAAGGCAAATAACCAGGCACAAATTACCGAAGTAGACAGTGCAATCCCAAGCCAGCGCAGATGTTCCCTGAAACCTCCCCCCACAAAGGACAGGGCAAGTAGGGAGAAATCAATGCCTCCTACTAACCTTGTGGATTCCATTCACAGCAAACTAGAGACCTTCAAGGACTGCAGTTCCAACAACAACCTTACAAAAGGAAAGGCTGAGGAGGGGCAGAAAAAAGAAAGCCAGACACACCTCCCCCCCCCCAAACAAAACCTGAACAACACACCACATGCAGCATTCAGAAATCCTGACCACAGAGCACACAAATTGAAACATAGGACCTGCCAGAGTATCCAACCTGACACTGAGAGTCCTGGGTATAAGGATTAAACAGCTCCCACACAGAAAACATACTCATGAGAGGACTGTCTATTACCTCTTATGGCAAAATTATCAGAACTGATTGGAAAAAACCAAATTCCCACCACACAGGAGAAAAAGAAAAACCTCGAAGGATGTAAAACTCACTGCTCAGACACTCTGCAGAGCTGTACCCCAAGTAGTATTCCCATTCCAAATAACACAGTTAGTACAGAGGGAAGGAGGATCCTTCCTGGGATTTCAGTACCCTGAATTTCCAAAGCATCATTTAGTCCAGAGGAAAAAGGATGCAAATATAGAAGCAATACAGGAAAATCTAGGCAATGCTGAAAGCAAAGCAAATGTTCTTCCCACTCCCACAATGCACCCAGGGAAAGGATGCCTGGTTCTTACAGCCATGAAAAAACATTACCTATGTCCACTAGGGCCCAGCCAGGGATAGGTGCCATCAACTGAGCATATTTCCAATAAATCACAACTCTATCACAGTCCCATGGACTGGGGTGTCCTAATATTGCCTGCCTCTGCTGTGGTAATACTTCACTCTTCCCATGTGCAGCCTAAATCCCACCGCAGAAAGACGCCAAGCCAAAGTTTCCCCATACACACACATTTCTGAAGTTGAATAAGTTGGCACTCAGAATTATTAAAATACATTGGGTTAGATTTATTGCAGCCAGACCTGGACCAGACAACCTCAAGCACCTAATGAAGCAACCTGCAGTATCACAGCACTCATCAGTGGTATTTTGCCAGACGCTGAGAAGAGCTTATGATGGGGTTACCTGGGATTATCCCATCAGAGTTCTTAGCAAAATGAGATACACAGACCAACTCTCAATTGGATTAAACTTCTGTGGAGGTGTCTGGTTTTCAAACTGCATTCAACAACAACAACAAAAAAAAAAGTAAAAAACCTCCACACTTCCCCAAAAAACCCATTCTTCTCAAAACCAAGAGAAGAGCAAGAACATCTGCTCCCCCTCTTCAACATCATCAGAGCCATGGTCTGAAAAATACTAACAAATGCTGAAATAGGTCCCAGTCTCCAGCCCTCAAAGGTCAATATGCAAGTTATAAGAACTCATTGGAAACCTTGGGCACTCACCCAGATATGTGAATTTACTGGAACAAATCCCAAGCATTAGGATTAATTAAATGCACATAAATCAGGACTTGCTTACTCACTGCAGCTTCTAACAAGTTACAGGTATTAAAACATCTAGGCATTCTAATCTCCAGAGATTACAGGCAAATAGCTAAATTTGGATCCAATCATCCACAAATCACTAGACTTGGGAAGTGGAAAGTGCATGAATATTCCCTAAACTGTTGGACAGAAACCTGAGGTAAGTGCATCTACCACACCAATAAATTGTTGCACTTCAGAGACTCCCAGGCTTAATATTCCAATATTATTTTCAGAATGTCAGGTAAGGGGTTTTTTGTTTAGCTTTTAAATAAGAAATGGGCACACAATTACTTTAAGGAAGAGAGAAAGGCTTTGTAAAGTAACAAATTAAGCCACATTGCATACATTAATTGTGCCCAAAATCTAGTGAGCAAGAAAGGTATTTTCCTGCCTTCTACATAGAGCTCTATGCACTGGATTCTTTCTACCAAAAGAAACCAAATCCTACGTCATGCACAGAGAAAGTGAGATAAGTGCCTAACCTCACACACTGAAACAATTCCCCACCTCACCTGAGGTGCCCCAGTATAGTGAAATCCAGCTGTAAGTGAGCAGAAACAGAGTCAGAGACAAGAACAGAAAATCAGCTGAAAGGCAACAGAATTGAGAAACTGAAAACACAACATTTACTCCTTGTATATAAAAACAATTCACCTAATCCCACTACAATACTGACACTTCCCCAATACATTCATTACACACATAATTCAACATAAACCAACTCATTTTTCTCCTAAACAGAGCAATTCAAAAATCTAGAGAACACTATGATTTCCTGAGCTAAGCAGTTCTTTCATAACACAAACTTCTCACAACCCATCAGAAATGTAGTCTAAGTAATGAAGCAAGAATGGAACACAAAGCCAGCAAAATACTCAACTAAAGCAAAATGAACAATAATGGAAAACAAAGAACCTCACACTCAGCCCTCCAGTTGCTTTCCTACCAATAAAATTATTTTTAAGGTGCTCAGAAGTCCCAAATACTTTTTTAGTACATGAGCACTCCACAATGATGTTAAAGGCAAGAGCAGATGTATTGCTACAAAATTTCAGGATTATATAAGAGTTAAAGGTAATGAGAGCCTTGTAGCTTCACTTGTTCTTTAAGTAAGTAATCAACACTCTTGGATTTGTGTTTAGCAAACAGACACTCATTAATAGAATGGCTGTCAGAAGCCACTTTAGGACATGAAATTTTGCTACACTGGAAATTAAATTCTTATTTTCACCCATATCTTGTTTCTCTTATCTCCATTCCCATCAAACAAAGCAAAAAAGATGACACAAGGGTGTACAGTGCACTAGAAGATCTACATGCAAACAGAAGAGACCCAGAAAACTAACAGAAAACCCCAGAAATATAAGTGTCACTGAAACAATTTTCCAAAGCTCACAACCCGAAGAACCCTAAAGAAAATGTGAATAAAAGGTCAAAGATAAACACACCAACCTCCTTTAAGGTCCCCCACCCCACAATGGCCGCACACAGTAACATACACAGGGTGTTCCCCCTTTTCCTTGGATTTCCACTGCATTTTGTGGATTGATGCAGGCCATAAAATCTATACATGGAAAAGAGTGTTTACTGTAATATAACTTGTTCTTAGGATTCCATGTTCTCTTAAAAGTAATGTACAGGATTATTGTATGTGTCCTCTATACTGGCACTTAAAATTTGAGATTTGAAGCATGTAATAAATGCAACACAAAAGCAAACCTCTGAACAGCTCTGATGGGTGACATTCAATCAGAGCAAGCCACACACCTGGTGAAGTTTAAGGGTGAGTAAACAAAAGACATCACAAATAGAATTAAAAAAATGCATGTTTTTCTCCTATTTAATACACTTGTATTTTTCCACATGTTGTGTAATATATTGTTACCTGTATTATGGTATACAATTTGAGAATTCGGGAACATAGGAATCAAAAGTGTTTAATTTTATTATAGGGGAACATCACTGATCCTCTCGCTTTCAACAAGATTCAAGTGTGTCATTAAACCAGCCAACAAGAGTTGCCCTAAATTTTTTCCAAACCAGCAAAGATTCCTTTCAGCCTCATACCCCTTGCTGACCTGAACCTGACAATCAGCAGCAACTTAGAGAAATGCAGCTGTTTATTTGCAGATCTTCGGTCTATTATAGGGTTCTTCAGACTTGTTTCACTAATTAACATTTCAAACTAAGAAGTAGAAGAAGATATCAAGGCTACTGTATTCCTGATCCAGTTTTAATGTACTTTACAGCACATTGCAGTAGATGCACACAAATTTAAAAAATTCCACACATTAAATACAATCCCTATTCACTAGAATCTGCATATGGATCTCTAGTTAAAGTTATTATTAATAAGTGCAGTACGATTACCAGCAAGTGCATTACTGCTCTGCATGCATTAAAGATACATCTTTGTCTGCCCTTTTCTTCTGCTTATCTACCCTGTTTAGAATGTTAAACTTCTGTGCTATGTAAATGAAAATATTTAATTATGCAAAGCAAAGTGGAAAGGTTTACATTATTATAATTGAGTTAAATTCTTTCTGCTTTAAGCTCAAATACTGAGACCATAGCTGAGCATCTGTTAAGAATTTCAAAGTCTTAAACTGCTGCTTTATAAATTTTAAGAGCTACATGTGAACAATTTGAAGCCTTTTGATGTTAATAAAATTACAGTAATGTATTCAGTTTGCATGGTTAAAATTAAAGAAAGTCTGAAAACTTAATGCAAATCTAAGGTGAGAAGCAAATCCAGGAAGAAGTCGCTCATTTGCTACAATTTTTCAGCTCTTGTGATAACCAAAATTTATAATTGCAAACGAAGGAATGAACAAATGGCAAGGAAGGCAACCCTCTCAGGAAAACATGACCTTAACAGCAACCTGTTCATTGAAAGAAGCCTCCTTTAGCTAAAGAAAGCCCAATGTTCATAGTCATATACACAACAGTGATTATCTCATTGAAAGGCCAGGGTGACACATCGAATATTGCAGTCACTTCAGAGGGATAGTTGTCTTCTGTCTTCACCTAACTGTGCTGAGACACTCAACAAACACACCAGCCTTATGAGCCAGAAAGCAGGATGAAAAGAACAGTCTATTTTTGTTAATAAAATTGAATTCCCACACTACAAGATAATCACCAGCTCTGCTTTCTACTGCGGTGCAGAAGTACAAATAGTCCGACAGAGCTCAAATGCTCGTACAATTTGAAAGGAGACAGAAAAACAACACTCCAGTTCTTCCCCCAGCTCCACCTGCTGCAAAGCTGCCTTCTCTCAGACCTGAAACACTGAATTTAGCAGAATATTTAAAAACGTTAAGAAGTTTATTTAGTTAAATTACCTACTTTCATACAATGTTCAGATTGTGAGATGCTAGAACACACTGGCTGTTTGCTTTCATAAAATCAACCTCATCACATTTACATGCCCACAGAGATTCAGTGACCTGCTTTACAGGGAAACAAACACAATATATGAGAAAACACACCTGGTTCCTTGGTTTATGAATTCTGAGTTGCACTTGTAGGTGGCCTCCAAAGTTTCAGACCTTCTCTGCCACATCCTGGAGTGACTGGCCCTGCTCCCGCACCGTCTAAGTTCTTATGGCCTTCAGCAATAGACAAGGTTTCGCTATTTTCACATTAACATTTCAGATGGCAAAGCTCTTGACCGTGCCTGCCTGTGCTGCTCAAGTGAAACCTCCTCCAGCCTTTAAGATCCAGCACCTGTGGCTGGCTCACACTTCCTCAGAGGTGTGAGTGCAGAGGAAGAAAGAGCACTCAAACATTCATTCCACTGCTCATTGCCACTCAGATGCCAATGGTTTCAATAAACAAATAAACGTGGGCAGCACCTTTTGGCTAGAGCTCTCATCAGACGAACTTGCCTTGCCCATCCCGTGCCCTGAACAGCCGAGCAGGATGCCAGGACTTGGTGCAGGCTGTGTTGGCACCACCACACCATCACCTCCTCTGAGGGGCTGGGAGACTATTCTGAGCAAAAGGATTATGGAGTCACACTAACCACTCCACAACTAGGACTGAAATTTGCCTCTCACAGGCCCAGTTCTAATGCTTCTCTCAGGGCAGAGATGTATGAAACTACTTAGCTAATTACAAGCACGCATACTTGTAAATGTTTAGCTGCATTGTTAACATCAAATTACTTGGGTTCTAAGTATAAGCAGGTTTGAGCTTTTTTTACCACCATTTATATATGCTTTCTGTGGTTAACCCAACACCAGAGTTTTGTGTTTTGAGGTTGAATTGGTGTTAAGAGTATCCAGTCCCAACCCCACCTTAAGCCAGCCTTTCTGCCGGGTTTCTCACTTGGCACAGGCTGCACTATACACTGCACTGCATAATTGGAAAGCTCTGCCTCACTTGCTTATCCCCCACAGAGCCTCCCCAGAAAAAACCTCACACCACCAAAGGCATTAAAATGCATTAAGCTGGATAACTGCAAAATGTCATAAGCCCTTACTGACTCCACAGTTTAAGTGTGGGTTTTAATAGAGGTAATATTTCTTCATTGCTAGCCAGTGCAAGATTTGTTACCTACACAATGATTCAACTATGACATCTTTTATGAGTGATATGTTAAACTAATTAACATTAACCTAGCAGAAGAATCAAGCATAAATTAGAAACCATTTCAGTTAAAGATGCAGAGAGCCTCTCTCCTGATCATTTTCCCCAAACAAAGGATGCTGACCCTTGACATATGAGATTTCATTTTAAAATTAATACTAACCAGTTCAGAATTCTTACACTGAATTTTTTAAATACAATTTTTGCTTATTTCAATATAAAATAATGAGGCATGTGCAGCTAGCATAGCAATTCTAAATCCAAGAATTGAAGAGCCAAGACAGAACAAGAACCTTATAAACATTTTAAGATTAATTCAATGTTCTCTTATGCTTAATGAATTGTTTGTTCCTCTTCCTAATTGGGAAAACAAAAAATAACTCTGACAGTAATGCCTATAGATTTTGCCAGCAAGCATGTCCCTACACCCAGAAGCTGTTTATGGCAATATTCCTCAGGGTCTGTATTTCTCATATTTGAACACCAAGACAAGAGGAAGATGAAATACAAAGGCACTAAATATACACATGACAGTGTTTGTTGTCCAGCTGATATACCAACATTCTTCCAATGACTGCAGCCTGGTTCTCTGTACAGACACACACTAAGTGACTGTCCCTCCCTCAAAAGCTAACTGCTCTCAAGTACCTCTCTGGCACTTGGCTTTTATACCATTCAACCCCTGCCTCTCCACAGATATTCTCTTTTTGCTTTTCATAGGAGAAATTGATCAAATCCAAACAGAACTAGAGATACCCTATTTGACTTACGATGTTTTGTACTGAGAGCAGAATAGGATCCATAGCAAGTTTTTGCCAAGAAGTTAATCCAGGCACTGACCTGAAAACAAACTGTCATAGCTCTCTTCAGCCTGGAAGCATTCAGAATAAAATCTAAGAATATAGACAGTCTTACACAAATCGTGGACATGGACCATTGCCCATGGTACAAAACAAGGGAAAATGTTAAATGCAAAACAGCTCCTGGCAATTCTTGGGGTGTTTGCACAGCCCTACTCACACTAAGTAATCAGAACCCTAGGATAGCCACTGCTTGAATCCAGCCACCATCACTCAGACATTTCTGACACAGCAGAACAACAAACCAGAGAGCTACCCTCCACTTCTCTGTCAGAAACTACCTACCAGACCGAGGTGTGTTGACAAGTACCATTAAATATAAGTATTTACAACGTCTTGAATATGCTGTCCTACAGAGCCATCAGCCAGCCCAACTACGCTTCACAGCACTGTACCAACTGTACCTTAAGAAAATGCTCAAGATGCATAACCTAGTGCAGCAATCTCAACACACAGATCTGCAACAGAAGAAATTTTTATTCTGCCTCTTTGCTATCCTCTCTAATCTGTCATAACTTACTGCCTTTTGCAACAGTGTTCGGGGGGGTGTGGGGGGGGAACACCCACTTATTTCAACTGCAACACATAATACAAGGTCAAAGCAGCAGATTGATTCTGGTCTTCCCTTGCAAATCCTTTCACTTATCTCAAATGGAGAGCTACTAATACATCTACCCTGCATGAAGTCCACAGCAAGTAATGTTCCACACACAGTTTTGATAGCCCTCCCAACAATTCCTACTGAGGATGATAAAAAAATTTAAAATCCTCTCTAGCCACTTCAAGGATTACACTGTGCATAACTTAAAGCAATGAATTCCATCAAACCAATGTATAGAGTGGGTACATACATAATACATAAACACATCAAAAATTAAGCCATATTGATTACCAGTTGAAGAAACTAATTTTTTTAAGTGCTTGTCAAAGGTACATTTCAGCTATGCCCTGTTGCTTGTCAGTGGTCCCTTTGAAGGCAGGTGAGGAGGACTGAGGATGTGTCAGACTGGAAGTGTTTTACAACTGATTACAGCGAATTCCTTCAGTAGATGTCTAATCACTTCTAATTCAATAGACACTTTTCCATTATGTGTTTAACTGATCAGAAAATACACACAGGATGGATGCATTTTAAGAAACAAACTGAAATTGGAACAGGGCACATGTTTCATTTTGAGTATCTAAAATCCAAAACAAAGAGGGAACACAGAAGACCACCAGGAACGAACAAGATACTGCTTCAAACAGCAGGGAAAAATCACTTGTCTCCTTCATTGAGCTGCCTCAGGGACCACACCTTTGGTTTTGGACTCTATGATATGCCTGTGTGTGTATATATGGTATTTTATATCTAAAACATAAACATGTAGTGTATGTGTATATACACACAGATGCACCAGTGTCTGACTTGCTTTTCCAAAAACACCAGTCCTCAGTATTACTGTTCAAGTCAACAGCAACTATATTTTGGCTCTATGAAAAATTAACCTAGATCACTGGATTTAGACACAACAGTTCAAATGTTGGTAGCTAAACAGGATAAGAAAGTGTCCTGGATAACCCAGATTGGCTGATGAAAATATTTCAGATATTAGTTTTAAGCTACTACTAATTAAAATGCATACAAGGAAGGCGTTAAGCATGTTTTATTAAATAAGGCATTTAAAACAAACTGCTATCAAATTAATTTTGCATCTAGATGCATCATGTGGTCCAAAACCAAACTCAGTGGACATTAAGCAAATTGTTCATTTGTTTCTTTGGGGAGTGGGAGCAAACTTCTCTTATTTTTGCCCTTAAAGCTTCCTTTTCAGTTCCATCACCAGGTGAAGCATTCCAGAAACATATACCAGGTCACAGACCCCTTCCTGCACTACCCGAGCACTGGGATTCCTGCAGAAGGTAAATATCAAACCCTGTCATGATCTAGGACATAGATTTTACCCATATGCAAAAAGAAAGTTGTAAACTGATAATGCCATATAATGCATAGATTTAACACTATAAAAATAATTTATAGAAATCCTGAAGCTGAAAAATAACTACATGATAAAGAACAAGATTTTGGGTTTAGAATTATATTTTTTCATTCCATCGTTTGCAAGTGCAATGAATTTCAATAAATAAAAAAGAGTCTGATTTTCAGTAAGGACCCATGCCTAAACACGCTCCACAGATCCAGTCCAGGAGCTCAAATGAATAAAGCTACTGGCTATATGGCATCATAAAACTGAATACAGCAAACTTAAGGTCCATAGATAACCCATCTTTCATAATCTGTCTTATCTACTTTTTTTAACAGAAAAGCAACCCATCTTTTGTCAGGGCAAGACAGCACATCTTACAACACCTGAAGCCCAAAGCCTTAAAACAACAGCATCTCTACAAAGCACAGCTGATGCCATGAACACGGGACCCCAAGGAAAGGCCCCCTGAGCTCCCATCAGCTCAGGTGAGCTCCAGCACCAGCACAGCTGAAGGCACATCACACACAGGCTCAGCAGAGAAGCAACAACTGGCAGACCAAGTCCAGTAGCACAACTACACTGAGTCATTCATAAGCCTGAATTAACACCCTACATGGCACCACGGCACCCTGCACAGCACCAGCCAGTTGCTTAGATACACCTCAGTGTTTGCTGCATAATCTGGGGCACCCTCTCCAGTGTTCTGGAGCCATCACAACTTCATATGCACAGAGCAACTCCAGTACCCACCAAAAACCCATTCTCAGATTCTGAAAGATAACTAAATGAGCAGCCACATGAAGTCTCACCTCTGACATAATCTGAAGGCAACATATGAACTGCTTACCTAAATGAATTTTTGCCTTGCACAGCATTGCAAAGGGAAAGGAGACACGAACCTATATCTTCAATTGAAGACCTCAGTTATTTTGGGAGTAATTTAATTCAGAAGGTGCAAAGGTAAAGTCAATGTTGTTTCCCTTTGCAGCATTAAACAGCACAATTCCATCATACACAAAATAGATGCCAATACTATTGACCCCTGAGATATTTATAACCTATGCCACGGCCATTTAAAGATTTCACTACGTTTTCCTGTTAGGAATGCTGATGGCAGAGGCCTCCAGACACATAAATTATGACAAACAGCTTCTCATCTGTTCCCACAAAACCCACCTCTCTTTTTCTCCATATCATCCATCACCAGCAGCTACCCCTCACTTGGAAAAAGCCTCACCACTTCCTTTCCTCACTGGGTCACAGCTCAGTCAGACTCCATCCTTATCGGCCCAGAATACCCACTCATTACATTTCATGGCCATCGCAGCCTCCTCCCTCTTCACCCCCATCCACCTCCCACACCTGTGAGGAATTCCAGAAACATTCTGGTTCTGCTTCACTGCTCTCTTATCCCTGAAGGAGAACTAATGCTGATATCCAGAGCAGTACCACACTCATCGCCTCCTGGGGGACTTCAGGCTTCCAAAAAGGTTTTAAGAACAAACAAACAAAACCACAGAAACTGACAGAAAAGTTTATGCAGAACATTTAGGATGCATCAATATTTTGTAAAGTGGCAACATTGCTCTTAAATAGAAAGAACTTAGCTTAGTTTTAGTTTATAAGTATAAAAGAAGTCACCATTTTGCTATTTTTAGTAGGAGCAGGCACTTCTGGACTACAGAAGAGATTTTTCTCTTCTTTATTCTTTTACAGAACTGACATAATTTGTTCTCACTTATCTACAATATTCATGTATATAAATACAGATTCCACACTTGTAGCAGCCTTATAACATTTCAGGGAAGTCCTGTCCTCAAAGACCACAACTAATTTTGTGTTAAAATACTGTAAACCCCCCTAGCTTATCCATTTCCCCTTACCAAAGCCAAACATATCTATGCCTTTCAATCAAGGAAAGGTATCAAGCACAACAGCACCCTACCTCAGGCTTCACAAATAGTTTTTGATAAATTTCAGGTTATGACAATGCAAGTAAAAAACGAATCAAAATAGTATCCTTTAGTGAGCTAGAAAGCTTCTTGCCACATAAAATAAATCCAATCAAGAAACAGGAAAGCTATGCCAGACACCATATGCCTCTGTCTTGACATAACTGAGAGCATTTTCCAGAAAGCAGGTCACATGCTGGAAACTTCATTTTCTTTTTAAGTCTTCATGCAATTATTTCTCAGCCATAACCGTAATAGGAAGGTGTGGGGAGTTGGGATTTGTGTAAACCCACCGTCAGATTTCAAGTGGCACCTCACTCCTTTCCAGCCTTCACTGACTTTCTTGTACCTCTCATAAAAACTTGCTGAATAGAAACAACCTTCACTCCAATGGCTATATTGCCTGTATAAGAGCATTGTACCTCAAGTTGCATGATAAGGTGACAAACAAGTGAAAGCAGAATCATTAAAAAACTCCAAAACATCGCATTTGCAATTATGATTTCTACTATAGTAAGGTATATGATTCAGCACAGGAGATTCAATGAGCCTTGAGCAAAATAGCCAAGACAAAACTCCAGACACCATCAACACCTTTTTCTATGGAACCAAACCTACAAAGTCAAGTCCAGTCTAAATCCAGTTAAATCCTTTCCACATTTGGGGTCTCTTGGCCTAAGACACACCCACCTTTATTCTCACCTCAGTTACACAGTGCAAAACAGTTTCTGAAACAACCAAGTACGCCAGCTAGAAGACTTTATTAACTGAGAGCACAGTTCAGAGGAGGAATCAACTTTTCTGACTAACTGAATTTGGTTGAGGTGTAAAGTCTGCTGCCAGATTACACATCCCAGAGCAAGCTTGTGAGGGAGAGTTCAGAGCACACCCCCAAACTTACACTGCCTGGACACCTGCAAGGATTTCCCTCACCTTCCAGGACAGTCACACACAAAGCAAGCAATTGCCCAGTTGAACCAAAGACAAAGCACAAAAATAGAACCTCTCACATACCTGAAACTGTCCCCTCAAGCAGCAGCTCCCCAGCTCAGTCCAACTGACCCCACTGAGGGCTATAAGACTCCTCCCCACCCCAGGAGAGGCAGGCGTTTCCTATCACCCCTCCTGAGGCACAGGTGCTACTCCTTTGTCACAATGCTCAGGCTCCACCCAAACCCCACTGAGGGCAGCAAGACCCCTTCCAACACCAGGAGAGGCAGGTGTTTCCTATCACCCCTCCCCAGGCCCAGGTGCTGCTCCTCTGCCACAGTGCTCAGCCTGCACCCAACTCCTGCCTCCTCTGATTTGTTTGCTGGGACTGTTCCCATGGGAGAGATACAGGGCCACTGCAATCAGGGCCCCCCAAAATGCATTTTCCCCGTTTCTGTGCAAGCCCCACAAGGGTCTCATCTCCCTCCAATGCAGCACACCTACCAGCTGCACTGAACACCCACCTACTGCACTAAACACTTCCTAGCTGGCCCTGCTTTTTCTCTCTCTGCAGATCTTATCCCTGAATAGGAGAATGATTATTTTCATTTTATTTGAAAGAGTCCAAAGAAATTTGAGGACTGATAAGCTGTAAAATTTAACAGTTTGTCACCAAGTTGTTAACATTTGAAATGTTCCAGGTATAAACAAACACAAATATATCTAATAATTCGCATAATATATCAAGAATACTATGGCAATTATGATATTCAATCACACAAACTCACAGATTAAGCTAAGGAGTCGCCTCTATTTACATTAACTATAAGTAAAATTTCCCCTCTGTTTTCAGTGTTGATGAAAATTGATAGCTTTCATGCAGAAAAATGAAGTGTACCTTTCTGTCCAGTTTAGTTTTTCTAAAGAGTGGCAAGTGCCCGAAAAGAAACTGAACTAGAAGAAAGTCTTCACAGAAAGAAAAAAGGATTGCAGTTTTGATTTCCTCTACATACAGACACAAAATGACTGGGCTTCTTTTCCAAGATGACATTAGATAGCAGTATTTTTATCCAGCACAATCCATTTATTATTCTTTGTTTTCTCTTTCCACAAACAGCCCAAAACTTTCCATTTCCAAGACTTCAAGTTAAAGACTTTCATATGGCTAACTTAAATCATGTGAAGTTCAAAAATAGTATAAATGCAGAACAATAGTAAGAACGTAAATCTAGACATATGTTAATTGCAGTAAGCAACAAAAGCTTATTCTTAATAATCAAGAAAATTAAGGGTAGGTCTATATTAAAACACAGTCAGAACCATGAAATTAGAACTGTATTGCTTCCTGTATCTCTGTTTACAACTGGAAAGGATCACAAGTGATTATTCGTTCCGATTTCTGTTTTGCTCTAAAGTAGGCCAGCCAGCTCAGCACTTTTCTTAAGATTATGAATACTTGTCTGCCCTACATATGGTTTAGGCTGGAACCAATCAGTTGAGCTGAAACATGCAGCAAACCCGACTATTTTCATGTCATTGATTTTCAGCTACAATGAAGAATGCACAAAACAGGTATAAAAAGATCCGTTTTTAAATACTTTTAAAATTTGTTTTGCCATTAGTATAGTTCACTAAGGAGCTCAATGATTTCCACACTATTGGATTAACACTTCATCTATATTCAAGAATAATTTGGTTTTCATTAATAACTCTTTAACCACTTGTTTTCTCCACTAGTTTCCATTTCATTTTTGTACATTGATTATCTCATACACTAAGAAGAAAACCGAGCACTGAACTTCATCCAATAGACTTTCACAGCACTACGACATCCAGGATGCAAACAGGCTCTGCAAGAAGCCTTAAATCAAAACTTTAAAAACATGAAACAAAATAATTCCTTGATATTTAACTGAAATACTTTTATTTACTCTCTCTTCCATACACAAGCCATCCAAAAGATTTTTGTTGCTATTTGGAGGAAGAGAGGTTAAATAACAGAAAGTTGCTTTCTTGAGTTCAAAATGGCAATGTCTTCAAAGAAAATCAGCTACCTGGACTGCAGAAAATGCTTAGTTTAAATTGGTTTTAACTTGTTTCTTTTAGAAGTTGACTGGTCTCATTTTCTAGAGCTGCTAAGCACTCACAGACCCAGTCTGTGACTTGACAGTCAGTGCCTTGAAATTTTAAGTTAATTATGAAAAAAAAAAAAATTCACATTGGTTTTTCCTTTTACCTTTAAGGTATAAACATTGCCAAACCACTAGTAAGACATTTCTGTCAGATTACGCCACTCAAAACTATTGGTAGGTATCAACAGCAAGGCAACAACAAAAACAATAGAAGTTTACAAAGCAAGTTTGTTTAAAACAATATGTTTAGTATTTTGATGTATGAGACACTGGTTTTGCAGCAGGGGAGAAACATACCTTTCATGAGCTGCAGAACCTTGGTGTCAGATGGTTGTATAATCCAAATGGGTCTCCACAGCATTTCCTACAATATCCACAAGTTCCAGCAAGAGGCTCTGCCACTTCCCCCAGAAGACCATTAACCATGATGTATGACTCCAAACAGCTAAGATGTTAAGCAGCTGTACAGTAGAGTTTGTACCATGTTAAGCACTCCTGAAGAATTCCAAGCTGTATCCCACCATTCAAAGAGTAATGCAATATGGCACCCATCACAGTCTGGTGTTCTGGCAACCATCCCGTTTTCCTGACAACCACGCTTTGACCTGCTCAAATAAGAGGAAGAAGTGTCAGTTCAGCACAGTAACTCTGCTGCACCACTCGGGGACTAACACACAAATACAAAGTTACATTCTTCTGAATAACTTCAAACACATATTTCTTCACAGATTTAGACACCTCCTAAACTCAAAGCCAGTGATGGTATTTCACTTTAAAAACATCACTAGGCTGGAGTATAACAGAAGATTTAAGAAAAAGGCTTTCATATATCTCTACAGATTTCACAGTCTTATATTCCAGAAAGGTCTGAAGTGACAGAAAAGAAAGGTAATATAAAGGCTTTTCAACTGCCCTGGCAGGTATTTCAAAACTAATGGAAACAGTAAGTCAATAAAAAAACCCCAAAGTAGCAAAAATAAATCTCATCAACCCTTTTGAAGGAAACATATTGATACAACGGAGAGAACTTAATGGTGACCTATTCTCCCTCCTTAGCCCTATCTCAGTGTCCTGCCCACAGCACTTCCACCAGCAGGTGAGCTACTTCAGTTGGGACCTGGACTATTAGAACCACTCCTGACACCTGGCTTAGCAGTGAGCAAGCCAAAGCAGCCAAACTCATGTCTGTCTACTCTGTGCAATTCCTTCAGGAGTAGGAACAGCAAATTTTGCTTAGGTTGGGAAGGGGACTATGAGGACTGGGGAGAAAAGCCTTAATACTCTGCACAGGAGGGAACAATGACGTGAAGAACGCTATCAGATCTACGAAGCTGGAGTGCAAGAGAGTGGAAAGGACAAAATTCCACACTGAGAGCAAGGGAGAGGAACTAGAAGAAGCTTTTAGAGACTGGAAGATGCATGTACACCGAGACAAAGACAAGAAGAAAGAAGAATGTGAATATTGGTAAAGAATTATTGCTAGAAGCTCTGTCTGTGCAACTGAGTAACTTGCATGTAGGGCTGGCCACAGAAGAATAAGTTTAGAAGAGAGAACAAGAAGTTGTTTTATGTTTGCTCTACATCAGGAGAAACTTGAGTGTATCTATGCATGCATGAAGGGAAAGATCCTGGCAAAAGGAGTTTCTCATGAGAAATACAAGCAAGTATAAAGGTAGAAGGTGGTAAGGGATCAAGAAGGAGGAGAAGGAGTGACAATAGAAACTGAAAAAGTAGAGGCTTCAGAAATTCTGACATGGATAGATCTAAGGACAGAGAGGGACAACAGGGGAATTGAGACAAGAAAATAACATGGGAAAGGGAAAGTAGAGGATAGGGATTAAAAAAAGAGAAAAAGTGATGGTTGTTACATAGCACAGAAGAAAGGATGGGGTAATAATAAGATACTACATTGATCAAGATAACTAAGAAAAGTACAGAGAGCACGAGTAAGTTTTCTGAAGTTGTGATGCTTGCTCTAGAAAGTGCAAATACCAAAAAGGAATGGAACCAAACCCAAGGCGACTCCTGCGTTTACAAAGGGATGAAACTGCACTGTGCAGGGGAAGCCCAGCAGACGAAGGGCCAGCCTGGTCTGACCCTTCCCACTCTCCCCTTTCGCTGGGATCAATGCATTGGGAAGAATAAAGTCCTCATTCTGGTCTCTCTCCTCCTAAAATTGTCGCTCGGCACTTCCGTGCACCTTGGTCCCCTAGGACGGTCCCACGGCAGCAAGCTGTGACCCTCTCTGTGCCCCGGCCCCCTGGCCCGAGCTGGCACACGGCTGAGCCCCCACCCTGCCCCTGCTGCGTTCTGCCCTTCGCAATCCCACGGGCCCCCCTGGCCCCCCACTCCCTGGCCAGGGCCGCCAGGACTCACTCCTACAATCCCAACAAGTTTTCCCCGTCTTCAGCTTTCCAACTCTTTTGAAAACACGGCCCGACCTAGAAAGCCCTCCGAGTTCACTTCCCTCCGCCACAAAAAAAAAGAAAAAAAAAAGAAAAAAGAAAAAAAATAAAGAAGTTAAACCCTTCAAATAAAACACAAGGCAGACACAAGAAGGAGGCAAGATCGCCCCGAGTAGTGCCCCGCAGCCCGCATTACTGGAGCTCGGGCGGAATGACTGCCTTACGCTCCTCAAAAATACCTGCATGTGCTCCCAAAAGTACAAAGGAAAGGCTGGGCTGGCCCGCAGCCGCCTCCGCTGCGCTCCCAGCCCCAGGCGCGGATGGCAGGGCGGAGGAGCGGGTCGACGAGGGAGCCGCGAAAGAACAATAAACCCCAAGTCCAAACGTACCTTTTCCTTTCTCTAATTTGTGAAACCAGATTTCCTTAGAAGCCTACGACGGGGGTCTTTTAAGCGGCGGGAGAGCTCGGAGAAAGTTGAGTAAATCTCTCCGGATAAAGTTGCCGAAGATGAGATAACCCGGGAGAGGCGAGGGAGAGATGGAGAGTTCATCCGAGTTTCTCCTTTTGTTCAAGTTGCCCGAGCAGACAAAGAGCCGGCAGCGGCGGCAGGTCCCCCGCTCCCCCCGCGGCCCGGGCGCCGCCGGGGTCCCGCACTGCCCTCGCCCCCCGCCTCCTCCCACCACCGCAACTTTCCGTCTGCTCCATCCCTCCTCAGCCCCGACCCCGGCTGCGGCGCAAAACTTCCCTCGAACTGAACCTCTCAGAAAAAGAAAACAATTTAATTCAAGGCGGGGGAGTGGGGGGGTGGAAAGGGAGAGAACCATCTCTCAAATCATTATTTCCGGTAGATGCACCTCTTTGTTTGGATTCCCCCGACTGTCAGTGAGGACAAGCCTCTGAGGATCTGCTTTCGGACAGTTTGATCTCCCGGAATGAGATGGGCAAACGCAGGATATAAAGAAAATTAACTTTAAAAGAAAGAAAGGGGGGGTAGTAAATACAAAACAATATAAAACTCCGGAGTTGCGAAACGAACTTTTTTTTTTTTTCATGGATACGGGAAGTACATAAATAAACAACTGGAGGGGAATTTCGGAAAACTATTGCTTCTCCTCCCCCTCCCCTTGTCCCTTTTTCAGAGACCGTAACAAAAAAGAGCCCCCCGAAAGCTCCTGGCCGCCGCTCCGTGCCCCCGCCGCCAGCTCCTGGCATCCCTACCTGTTGCGTAAAGCGCAAAGACGGGCCCGACCGCATCCGTCCCAAAGAAACCCAAAGGGAAGGAGGGGACGGCCCCGCGGCCCCTTCACCTGCCCTCCGGCCGCCCCCACGGGGACGCCCGACACGGGAGTCTCCGGCGGCCCCGGCGGCGGCCCCGCAGCGCTGCCCGGCCCCGGCCGAGCCCCGGCCCCGGCCGTCGGGGCGCCGCGGTCCCCGCCGAAAGTTTGGCGGGGCGGGGCCGGGGTGTGCCGCAGCCCCGCACGGAGACAAAAGAAGCGCGGAGCAGCGCTGCAACTCACCTTGAAGGGAGAGAGGGAGGCTGAAGAGGCACCTTCCGCCTCAGTCCTCCTCCTTCCCACCGCCCGGCCCCGCGGTGACGGCGGGGCCGTGGGACAGGCTCCTGCCCGGCTCAGCCCCGCCGAGGGTCCGCTGCCCAGCGCTAAACAAAAGCGTGGGGAGCAGCGCTGCCGCCTCCGCCCGCCCCGCCCCGGTCCCTAACTAGCACCCAACTTTTTGGTGCCCGCCGAGCATCCCAGCGCGCCGGCCCCGCGCTCCGAGATGGCCGGGCAAGCGGGGCGGCTCGCCCGGAGCGGAACCCCCACGTCGGGGCGGCGGGCACGGAGGGAGCGCTCCCGGGAGGGGCCGCAGGGTGAAGGGGCCAGGACACTAATCGCCACTCTTTGTCTGTACCAGGGAGCGCGTGTGCCTCTGGAAGGGGCGCATCGAGGGTGCTTGTGTCTGTGTGTGTGTGTGGGCACCGCGTGGGTCACACCGCGCGTGGGTATCTTGTGAGTTTGTGCACCGTGAGCATCCACAGCGCCAGCTCCCAGCCATCAGGAGCTGTCTCACCAGGCCTGAAACATGTCCCAGTTGCTGCTTACTTGCTTTTTTGTTTGGTTGGGTTTTTTCTTAAAAGCAAAAGAAACCTTGAAAAACTTATTAGGAAGTGGTTGTTAATAGCAGCCCACACCCAACATTGTAGGGCTAGTTTTTCAAAGTCAGAAAACAGAGGAAGATCCTGAGATGCGGGGTTTTTTGAAGGAAAAACAGGACAGGAAGGGCACACTATTTAGCCTTCGGTGTCCTGTTGACACTTCCTACAGTCCCTGCTTACCTATCTCCCTTCCTATTTTCCTTCAGTTCAGGTTCATTTCATGCTAGCAACCCCAACTCGCCCTTCCAGCTCCTTTCTCTCTGCCAAATGTCCCTAGCTTTGAAGCTCAGTGAAACCATTCCTTCCTACCCAATGCTGTCAGCGTCAAAATTTTGTTCTTCAAAATATTTTGCAACTCCTCATGCAGGATCAACCTTTTTATCCTCCTGCTCCACAGAAACTGCCCACGGCTCTTTCCCTGCAGGCTTTGATTTATGTTGCTCTCAAGCATCGTCTTCCTACCTTCTGCAGCAATGTACTCTGCTGTGGGTTTTCATCATAGGTTTCTCAGGTGAAATGATAATACATAACATAGTGTAATGCCAGGCATGAGAAGTGCATTATTATAGTCATTCTTTGCCATTCCTTTGACATTCTTCTCCCCTTCTGCACTGAGTGCTCTGGAGCACTTATCGTAACACTTTTACAATTTCCTCCTAAATTGTTTTCTAGACATCATTTCTGCTTTCCCTCCCTTTCTGACTTTACACTGATCCTAGATTTTTATTCTCTTCATTTACACTATTTCCATGTTTGTTTGTTTTTTTCCCATGTCTCTCTTTCCACCTCCACATTTTTGTTTCCTTAATCCTTTGGTTACATGGTGTAAGAGGAGTGACAAGGGCACCGTAGCCCTTTCATTACTTCCACCCCTATTTTCTCTGGTTTTCACACGCACTCTCTTGGCAAGGCACACTGAACTCTAACCCCAGGTACTCTTCTGCTAACACATACATAGTTTTTGCCAGGTCTTTTGCTCAGATGACCCCCAAATCCAGTGGAAGACTGTGCATTGTGGCACAACCAGCACACATCTTACCAAGGGCTACTCTTAGTGGCTTTCTCTGGAAAAGCACTAATTGTGCAAGTAGCTCACGGTTTTGTGGGATTTTGTCTTGGACAGACATCAAAGACACATTCCATAAAGGTATGACTTTCTGACAATTTGTAAGGATGTTGACTTGCCCCATTACCTGCCAGTTGAGTTGGAGTTTGTGGGGCAGGCAAATAGGATCACCCATGTCCACTTCTCTACCTGCCCTTGGAAGTTTGAGACCAAAAGCGTGTAGAAAAATATGATCATATACACTGTAATTCTCTAGTACTAGCTGTATTCAAACAAGGTATATATCTAACTTCTTACTCCATTATGAGTGATAAAGATTAACTAATCATTGGACCAGTGGTCACCAGTTGCCCAGGGTCCCGTTCAATACACATAAAGAGAGGAGAGTCACAGTTGATAATATCTAGTGAAAAGCTAAATGAGTGAGGATGAGAGAAATAGAAAAATTGTTTGAAATTACAAAAATGTCAGAAACATTTCAATAAAAGTTACTATGTCTTACAGAAGAGCTTACTTGATGGATAAATGGCTATCTGCCACTGAGACCATAAAATCTGGTTGAAATCCCTTTGTAGTTCATTGACCAGGTACAGCATTAAGCAGTAAAAAGAAATACATAGGAAGCAATAAAAAAGAAGCAGTTGATAATTAGCATGAAATAGAAATTATAAAATGTTTGGGGAAATTCAAAAATATTACTGAAAAATCCACATCTGGAATGGAAGAAATTCAAATAATTTTATAGTAAGTGAGGGATTAAGCATCTCCTAATAAAGCTCATAGGCCTGTCAGTAGACACAGTAACTTTTTTAATTAGGATATAAAAAGTACTAATAATGATACTTGTGTTCTGTAAGTGAAAAGATAAATATTGCACTCAGAAAAAGATAAATATTGCACTCTTTGGGCCATCTCCCAAAGGGTTTGTGAGGGCGAAGGACACGCGCCATTTTGAGTCTATGAGAGCAGAGATGGCCATTTTGAGTCTGTGGGGGCGAAGGACACGCCATTTTGGGTCTGTGAGGGCAGAGATGGCCATTTTGGGTCTGTGGGGGCAAAGGACACGCCATTTTGGGTCGGTGAGGGCAGAGATGGCCATTTTGGGTCTGTGGGGGCAAAGGACACGCCATTTTGGGTCGGTGAGGGCAGAGATGGCCATTTTGGGTCTGTGGGGGCAAAGGACACGCCATTTTGGGTCGGTGAGGGCAGAGATGGC
>JAWWTY010000077.1:58812421-59009155 GCA_035222235.1 Margarornis squamiger
ACTGCCCTCACCTGCGCACGGCCACCTCCTGAGGTGCTCTTTGCTCCCGTCTGCGTCAGGGCGTCTCCCACAGAAAGGCTTCACCAAAATTCACCCCAGACATAAATTCAGGACTTATAAGATCAGAAAAGCTCACTAAATCATCAAATAAAAGGCCAAACATTTTTTCTCAAATTAGATCTTGTTTCTCCTGTATTTATCCTGGTTGGCCATATTCCTCTGAAGTCTGGCTTCCAGGAAGGCTTTCCATTTTGCTAAAACAGGACGTGATACACAGTCGGTGACTTCTCTTAAGAGCAAATTCAACTACAGCATTTGCTGGGAAAAAAAAAATAAAAGAGCTGTACTTCACTTTAAAATCAAAATTTGTTTGGCTTTAGCTTCTGCTTACCTTTTTTAATTAACTTTATGTCTCGCCATCACATTAAAGTAGCATACAGCTAATTTTATAAATGGGGGCCTGAAAGCAAGCCTGGCTGCACAGGACAGGAAACCTTCCTGCAGAGATAACGTACTTACAGGATTGGTTTCATCTCTTCGAGGGATTACTTACGGTAACTCGTTTAGGTTCCATTACATTTACCAAGAAAAGATACAATCACTTGCAGTTTGCCAAGAGAGCGGGGTGTTGGTGCTGTCACACCCGTTGGACACCTGGCTGCCACACGGATGGCCATGGGCACTTTGAAGCACCAGGCAGAGCCACCACAGCAGTGATGGCCCCAAAGCATCTTGTGGAGGTGCTGTAAGAACCTGCCATGCAGGCCAAAGGGAAGAGCGGGCCAGCCTGAAACACAGAGCTCCGTGCTGATTAAGTCCTGCTCCCATTGCACATCTTGCATGTGCCTTTTTGACTTCCTATCTCATTTTTTTATGGTGAGAGGGGGGGAGTTCTAAAGCATGTCACCTGTGGACCTCTCCAAGCTGAACAGCCAGTGGCCATTGACCTGTGTTTTGCCAGAGGCTGGACTTGAAGACCCACTTGATCTGTTCTGATCTTTGCTCCTGGCTGCAGAGAACTTCAGACCATGCAAGATCCACTAAATCATTATCCCAGAGCACCCCAGAAGAAGAGTGTTGGTTTTAGTCCTTTCTACTTTAATACATCAACATTAAATCTCACAGAAGTCAGAAAAGTTAACACACATCATCTACAGTGATTGTCTTTGCTTTTACTGTGAGAAAAGATTTCACAAAAAAGTTCCTTCACGGTTTTTGACCCTGCTTCACTGAGAAATGAACTACCGCTCATCTTCCAAGAGCACCTGAAAGTTCTGACTTACTTATGAGCTTTTGGATGTTGACACACATAGGAACATGGGCAATACAGCAGAGGATCAACAAAAAGTGGTCTTTTAGTGGATAACTTAGAGGACCTTCCAAGTTTTGCTGTCCTAGCAAACTAGAACTAGCTATTCTCGTTTTACTTTTCTACATGCAGAGGCTGATTTCAGCACTACTCTTTCTTGTAGAAGTGTGAATCAAATCAATAGGTTAATCCACTCCTGCAAATGTAAAGACCAAGGCAGGCAAACCTGAAAATGAGAGAATTGTTTTGGCATGAATATATTCTTCTCTGTAGACACATACTCAGCAAATTCATAGAATCACTATCTATTTTTTTTTTTTTGGGGGGGGACACAAAAACAAAACAAAACCCAAAACCAAGCTGTATTTCAAAGGGCAGAAAAGGATGAGTTTTCCAGCACTGCATGCTTTTAAAGCACCTAAAAGTTGCTCATAACATCTGTACTCTAGAAAAAGAAAATTGGTAATTGATTTGCAGCTACCTGCATTTTCCTTATGCTTTCTCCTGAGCCAGAAAAAGGGCAATGAAATCTTTCCAGTCTTCCTTTCCATCAAGTGTCCATTTTCATCAAGCCAAGGAAAGTCTTAGCTCATAGACCCCATAAACATAACTTTTTTAAACATACGTACACCAGAGCTCCTTTGTCACATCCATTTTTATCTTGATTTGTTGGGGGGTTTTGGTTTGGTTTTTTTCCCCTAACCCACTGTTTTTATTTGGTAAATAAACAGTTTGACACAGATCTGATTCCATCCTGTTTCTGCCACTTTCCCTCCCAGAGCCTATGGCTCTTCTAACAGATCTTGTACAACAATCCCTAGAGAAACAGACCAAGCACATTCAAAGAAGGGTTTACTTCAGCAATATGTTCTCATAGGATGGTTGCCAGTGTATTTCCTATTCCTCAAAAATGAAAATTTTTATTACAAAAATGAAATCTCCATTGCAAGCTGAACAAATTAGCAGGTCCATTTTATGCTAGTCTTAATAGACAAGGGCAAAATCATTACTTTTCCATATTCTTGTTCCCTTTTAAGCCATATATGAGTACTACTTAAATAGATTGTTATTGTTAAAAAAAAGACTAAATTTGGAGAGTTCTGTCTCAGCCTTACTTTCTCCAACCTTAAAATTTTAAACAATTAACTTGGGCTTATTCCTTCCTGAAAACTTTGATCTATTTGAGACATAGTAAGTTTAAACACAGCTACAAAAATTTGATATTGTATAAAGATTATCTAATGTACATATATCTTTACCTTCAAAATTGTAAGGAAAATTTGGCAATTTGTTTTGAATGTTTGAGACATTCTGAATATACTGTTTGATAATATCAATTCTTCTCACCCCCAGACAATGTTCAAGTCATTTCTAGTTGCTTTTCAACTGATTTAATTAATTACCCTCCTCTCTGAAGGAAAACATCAGCCTTTCCAGCTCATCACTTCATGTAAGAAATCACCCCACAGTGTTGACAAAGGTGCTGGAATCATTATCAATGTGAACTCTTTGGTTCATACAACTTTTTGAGAAGTCACCTGAGTATTTTTGAAGCAGGGAGACTATAAAGTCCTTGTCTTGAATTCCCTCATATAGAGAATATCCAGGACAATGCCAAGAAAAAGATCTGAATCCTATTTACAATCTTGGCCTTTTTTAACAGGGCTTTGTGCACTTTGTTATCATATGAAACACCTCTTTGTACCTTAATTATATATCTTTGTGCCTTCATAACATGACCAGATAGACACTTAGACAGAGGGTTTTGTGGCCGGCACAAAATTTAATTTAGGACTTCCCCATCTCTGCAGCCATAAGCAGTCCTCCAAAAAAATGCACTTCTGCTTCATGTGGGTGCGGTTACACTGTCTGCAGCCCTCAAAAAAAAACAAAGCCCACAGAAAAATCCCTCTCAGACAGCACACACTTCCCCTGCATGCACAGAGGGTCAGGAGGGAGAACCAACCCAGAGAGTGCAAAGCTGCTCCTCTCCTGGCTCCAGGCACACCCAGGTGCCAGCATCGACCAGGGCACGGGAAACTCGTGTAGCCAGAGGTGTTGGCAGCTCCTGGGACAGGTAGAAAGCACCAGATGGAGGAGGGAGCAAGTGAATGGCTGAGGAAAGGCAAGAGGATGAAGGCCAGACACCCCACCCTGTGCGAGGCCATGCAGGCAGGCAAAACTTCCTCTGAGCACAAGGCTGCACTGCAATTCCACCCACGCCAGCACGACAGGGCTTTTGCACCCTGCACAGCACCAGGTGCTGCCCACACATCCAGCAAGCCAGACCAGCCTCCCCGCTCTCATTTTGGCCTGTGCAAGCATTGACCTGCTGTGTCTTTGGTTCTTACGAGTCCGACCCTTTCCACACAGAAACAGGTATGGCAAAAATGCAGACAAACACCTGCCATTGTGAAGGACAAGGGAATGTAATTTGTTTTCTCAAGAAATATCAAGGTCACCCTAAGCACAGAAATACTACACCAGCTCTGGTAAAACCAGCATAGTAAATATAGACATGAGATAAACTAACTGTCTGGTTTTCCATTTGCCTGTGACCTCTATTACTGTTCTTTGTGCCTTTGCCTGTAACCTCTATAATTGCCTTTTTGGTCCTTTAGGTCAATATCATTATCAGTCTCAACACTGCCACTGTGCTCAGATTTTTCAAATGAAGCCTCATGTGGAAAGTTAAAACCCTATTCTGTTTGTGACTTATTCAAAAATGTGTGCCTTTGACTAATCCAAAATATTTTCAGTAATAGATCCATATTCATAAAAAGGTAGCTACTCAGTCTTACCAATTTATTTCTCTTTTGCTGCTGTTTACAAAAAGTAATTTACCTACCTTGCCAACACTTTTCAAAGCATTTATTTGTTTTAATAAGGGCTTAGTAAAATACAAACTGTACACTGAACACCAGCATCTGGAGGAGTCCCAGTCTTGAACAATATTATGCTTCCTTGGTGATGACAGGGAAAGTCTGGAGAAAATCACCATATGCATAAAAAGAGGCAAATATTTGCTAGATAAAAACCAGGCAGGGGACACATTACTACCTAAAGGCTGCAGCTGGTTGTCTCTGCAGATTTAAGGGATCAGCTACCAAGACTGTAATTCTAAGAAAATCTGCTATTAATGGATAAAACTCAACTGTGCACTGTTTAGTCCAGGCTGGGCAGTGACAAATGAGATTTTCCTTAAGAAAAAGAAAAACTCTGGTTTCCACAACTGCAGGCTACTAAATTTGCTTCACTGGTGCAGTACATAGCCATGTCTTGGTGGCAACTGGTGGCTCCCATCACCAGTTCGTTCCACAGGTCACCAACTGGCCATCAGATTGTAATGACTTCTGGCTATTTCTAACTGGGATTTAAATCAGTGACCTGAAGTAAAGACACTCATCCTATTACGAGCCTTCTGAGCCATGTAAATTCCAGTGGAGCAGGTTTTTTTTAATTCTGCTTAAGCTTACTTCACACAGATAAAAATGCTCCCAAAACATCCGAGATGAAGCGGAGTCAGCCCTTAAATATTGATAGGATGCCTCACTCCTCTTCTCTTTAGTGAAAACTCTAGAAACCTCTGGTTTGCATTATTCATTCACTAACCCACCTATGTATGCAATGTGTGTGCGAGAGCAGCTTCAGCAATTTAGCAGCTTTAGTGACGGCTGAGTATGCAGATTTTATATTCCAAGACATCTCAGAAACCCCTGGATATGGATATCTAGAGCACTGAATGTATGTCTGTGGGGGTTTGTTTCCTGTGGATATACTGGACTGCAAAGGTCAGTTTAAAAGCACTGGAATGACTCCTGGGAAATTGCCTTTGCTGTTAAATCATCTACCATTACATCAGTAACACAGTCCATGAGGTTTGCACTTCCATTGCTGCAGACAATTAAAAACATAAAATAAAAAAATTAATGTAACCCAATTTCTCCCATTTTCATTGAAAAACAGAATCTGAAAGTTCCACTCCAGGAAACAAAGAAGTTTCTGCTAATTCAGAATATGAATTAGAGGGAAGCCACAGAACTTGAAAGCAGAATAAAATAAAAAGCTCAGAGACAGCTACATATGGAAAGTTTAGGTCACTATATTTAACCACATAAAATGAACAAATATCTGTGGAAAACTGAAATTCCTGGAAATCATGTTGATAAGTAACCACAACTAGAGGCTGCAGAGCAATTATTAAGCTATGGATGCTGAGCTTCCAGCCACCATATGATCACCAGCATACCTTTTTCAACAAATTTTAGTTTTGAAAGGTGTCTAGTTCTGTTGTTTGCTTCCTACATTTCTTTCTGAAAATCACATAAATACCATATTTATATTGACAATAAAAATCAAGTTATTATTCTAATAAAGAATTCTAAGAAAAAAATTCTGAAGGCAAAAATCAGTGTGAAAAGGTATACTTTCCTTTTTTTATCATCAAGGAAAGAACAACAAATGTTCTAGCATGGTAACGTTTTTAAATATTCAAAACTGAATAACATTTTTATTTGAACTCTAAATAAATATTAAGACAAATTTAAAGAAATATATCTGATGAGGGAAATGCCCTTTGAAGTGACCACAGACAACAAGGCTTTCCAGGAGCAACAGGCATTTCACATCATAAGACTAAACACCCAGCAAGGCGACAGACAGCAAATAAACTGCAGACAGGTGAGATGCTCAGCCAGGCCTGTGCTGATCTCCCTGTATAAAATGCTATACACACACACACACACACCAGACAGTCATGAAACACAGAAATAGTTCTGTATGAACAGTTACCAGAACTTACTATATTGAGAAACATCTAGATGTAACTGCAGCCCAAACAAATTTCTCAAATTCACTCCAAACTCAGAAGCATTATTTCTCAGTCTTCCAGACATTGGTGGAGAGAATTATCTCAGCTTTTACTGCCAAAAAATTCCTTAAAATCATAATGTGCACTAATAAACAAGCCCTACTGAACAAAGTAGCCCAGGTCAGAAGCAGAAAAGAATTATTTCAGAAGGGGACCTGACTAGAAAAAGTTACTTCAGCTCCTGGTATGGGCATAATACAAAGCACATTTAAAGCACTGGTGCCTCTTCTGCTTGAGTTCAGTGCACAAATTTCATAAAGTATCACTTTGGGTGTTCTCATTAGAAAAGTATGAAATATAAAACCAGCCAGAAGCACCAAGGCAAGTTTTCACAATCCTAAGCCACATTGTGGATGATGAGCTAGCTAATTAACAGGTGAGCCAATCTTCATTTTCTCATCTGTGGTGCTGCCATTTGAGCAATTCTGGGGTCTCCTGGCATTCCAGCTGAAGTGCAGACTAGAACAAATAGAGCCAAAAGGCCTTTAGCTCTGCAGGGAGGACAGGGTAGAGCTGTGATGGGGTTCACACCTCGCCCCTCCTGAGCCTGCACAGCCTTTGCCAGGCAAAGCTGTTCACCCCAGGAGTGAGGGATTAGGACATTCATTCATAATTCATGCCATTTCAAAAAGCTGCTGTCAACTCAAACCCAGCTTCAAGCCAGCAGAAGATGACAGGGATGGAACACATCCTTGTGAGGTTTTCCTGGTCTTTCTCTCCACTGCTGCCTTTGCTATCAAATCCAAAATGTTCCCTTTGGGTTCGGGGGCCTTGGAGAGATTTGTGTTGTTTCAGTTGGACAACAAGACTTCTACAGCAGAACTAAAAGCACTCTCTTTTCCTTCTAATTAAGAGCTGCATCATTTTGCTTCCTTTCCATTCTAACCTATTTAAATAGTTCCAAAAATAAAGGGTTTGAATGCAGTTTCTAGGACATACTTATATTCCACTGAACTATAACAAGAAACATTTGATCAGAGTAAGTAATTTCTGTGATAGCATCAGAGGTAACACATTATCCAATTCAACACTTCTTATTCTAGAATAATATATTAATTCCCCTTTAATCTGAATGGCTACTTTATTAAAAATCCTTTGCACAAAGGATCAAATGAAATCTAATCCCTGATATGACACCAAATAAAATGGACAAGGCCTAAAGCAACTTTTATCCTCTTTCATCTCCTGTGTTATTATATATGGCAGGAAACCTCAGAGTACTGTTTATCAGGTGTTAGTCAGAACTCACCCTACAAGCAGGGCACTCTCAGAATTTCAAGCATTTCCTATCTTCTATTTGTGTGCACACTGAAGGAATTTATATTCCACCTGTGCAGAAGTTCTTAGGGAATTCTGTCCTTACAACTCATACGCATTGGGTACATTAATTTATTGCAGAGAAATATTTGGGGACAACTTCAAACTGAAGGGAGTGAGATGGAAAGAAACACTGTCAGTGAGAGCTCAGAGGTGTTGCTTATAGAGATATACAGGGCTGGAGAATAAATCAAGATTTTGAGCAAAAAGGCAAGAAATTTTCCAAGAGTAGCTATTTGAGGATCAGAGGAAAGGGATGTTTTGAAGTAAAGAGGACTGTATTTATTCCCCTATGAAATATAAAACAACGGGCTTTTCTGCAGGAAGGGAGGTAATTTTTCAGCTTTGTAAGACACAATGGATAAAATAATGCAAGAACTTTATTAAAATAACCCCGCACACATAAATTAAGAAATCTTTTTAAAATTAACCAGTTTAAATTTGGTATTACAGCCACCAAACATCCATATTACAGAATCACTATCCTCAAATTTGAGAGACTTAGCCACGGCTATGACACATCAAGACAATCTCATAAATTCATTATTTTCATCACCATATCAAGTGCAATTTTGTATTGTTTCCTTGGGCTGTTTCCCATTTGTTACCTGTTTGGGATTGAAGGTTCAGGCGCTGTGTGTCCCTGCCTTTACAAGGCCCTACCAGCCACTTGGAACCACAGTGTCAGAAATGTTAACACAAATATGTGAAACGAGTAGCTTGTTCTGCAAGGGCTGAATTGATAGTCCATTAATTTCCATTAGCACACTTGGCTAATTTAAGTGATTAGTGCCTTTAAACCTGACAAACTTATTATGAGCGTGGAGGGTCAGGTAAGACAGAGGTTAGATAGGACTTACTTAGTACTTTGTTACTTTTCCTAGGTTTGACTGTCACATCAAACTTTTTAATAAAAAAGTCAGATTGACTTGAGCACAAACCAAGAGGTAGAGGTTTACAGTCTCATTAAATAATTAAAAAAAAAGTTTCTGGCAATTTGTTACATGTATTTAAATTGAAACATAATTAAGTATAAAAAAACTCTGCTGCATTTCTGCTGATTGATAAGTAGAAATGCCTTCTTTGGTGTCAAAAATTAAATAACTTACACTTCCTGGTACAGCAAACCAAGAACCTTCTCCAAGGACCAGTGCTCCAGGAAAGCACAAGATACAGAAAGGAAACAGCAGGGATTAAAGGTAGAACAGTCCATTTCTTCCTGGGCTAAAAGACATTCTGAGGCACTGAAGTCTGTTTCTGAAATGTTGGAAGGCACAGTGACAGCTCAGATCACCAGCCATGGACCACCCAGCCAACAAATGCCCCACTAAAATAACTTCTCACAGCTACAAGTCTGAAGTCCACAGCAAATCGAGACCTTGGTTCTTAAAAGAGACACATTCTAACAAAACTACTTTTTATCTACCCGACATATTTTAACAAACATCCCCCCTTCCCTCCAGATTTTATGTATTTTTAATGAAAGTTTAATTACGATCCAAATAACAGTTCGAATGAATGCATGAGGAAAAATAAACATAATTTAGAAAGTCAGAAAATATTCATTAATAATTTTGCTAGCATGATAAAAGTGTATAAATTAAGAATCTGTGTAAATATATGTTAAACTACTTAAATATATGCAGACGTAATATGGGCTTAATCCTAATGGTTAGCCAAAGGAACTGCTGCATTCCAACAGCCAATGAGGATCAGCCTTTATTTAGAAAAACACTTAGGAAGCACAAATGCAAAACAAGATGAAAATCAATTATTTAAATCAAGCTTTCCAACTTGACAATTTAAATCATGATTAAAATTGGCAATTTAAATTACTTTGATCTAAATCTATCCCCTTGATGTGAAACCAGCCCATTTTGTTTGTCATCATTATTGTTCTCAGAGCAACCTGATGAAAAAATTATTTGTAAATGTGCACATGTGGATATTGCCTTATGAGCACACTTTGCTCTGCATGTTTGTAATCCAGTTGTGACAAGAAGATCATTAACTACCCCTAGCACACCTATGGCACAACTCCATTCACCAAGGAACACTATCAAATGGGAATTTGACTTTTTAAGTGATAACATGATATTCCCATATCTCATAACATCACAGGAAAATTTAAAATTGAGTTGCAGATCACCAACAGACCTGCCGGTCACAAGCAGAGCCACAAAAGCGTTACTTCTGCCATTTGGCACCCGACGTCCTTCCGAGGAGGCTACAAAACCCTCACCTGAGAAGGGCACAGGACAGCCGCTCCAATCCTGAGTGCAGGGTCCCTTGGAGGAGCACGGCCACAGCTCTCAGATGCTTCCAGAGCCCCTCTCCCCGGCTGCAAGCAAAAGGCTCTTTGGACTTGCCTTTTTAACCTGCTTTCCTAGAGAGGGATCATACATGTATAGTCATTGACTCATTCCTCCCTCCACCCACCCACCCACCCCCAGCTTTTACAGGGGGAAGCTGAGAACCAAAGGCACGGCAGTTCTACAGGTCTAGCACAGGGAGAGACCTCAGCTTCAATGAGCTCCTCAGGGCTGGGTGGGGGTTCCAGGTGGGCTTGGCCAGAGGAACGAGGCTAATGAGCTCCAGGCCCTGCCAGGTAGGCTGTGGCAGGAGCTCTCCTGGGAGATGGTCTGTAGAAACCAGGTGTCACTGGCTGAGACAATGATTTGCTGACATCTTCACCTCCCAAAAAATGAAACCCTCAGCCTTTGTCTCTAACATTGCCTGTGAATCCCCAGGTTGCATACTCTGCCTGAACTGAACAAAGACACAATTTCCCATCTCCACTGGGCTCTTAAAGCCTTCTTCCCACCTCTTCCTTAATTACTGTCTTAAGACACCAGCTTCCTGTTAGTCACCAGCAACAATTCTCCTTTAATACCCAGGCTCTGCTTTAACAGTATTGGGGTTTTAAATATTTTGTTGAAGTTCACATCACCTTGGCCCCTACTACTACACAAGGTTTTTTCCCCTCTTCTTCCTATGCATCCTTTCAATTCAGTGACCATTTCCACAGCCCATGGGCTAGACCATAATAACCTCATTCGTGCTCCTGGCCACTGGCCCTTCTTCACAGGCAAGCTTATGTCGGGGTCCTTTCCAGCACCCCCACGTGCTTATCAACTCTTATTGCTCCCATGCAGCTGTGAAGAGTTGGCCACATTCACCTTGTGCTCCCAGCTTCTGAACTGCTTGCTTGTTATGTTTTGTGTTTTCTGTTATCATGAGAAGTACTTTGAAACAGACCCCTGCTCACCGGGGCATGTTTCTGCGTGTTGTCTCCCACATCCCTCATTAATAGCTGTCTTTGTCTGTGATACCTACAAGAAGTGCAAGAGCAGCTATTCAGGCTGCTGTGAGACACAGTCAGGTCACTGCTGCCAAGCCAAATGGTAACGTTAGTTTGTTTTCTGCTCGTATCCATGGCTGCTTTTCTGTCCTACATTTAAACCATAAACAATCCAAAGTGGGTCTTCCCTTTTTGCCCTGTACTGATAGTGCATCAAGGACATGAGCTGCTGATCTAGGATTAAGGGCACCAACATAACAACAATAATAATACAACGGAAGAGAAGAGGAGGAGACACTGTGATTTCATTTCTCTCTAAACCTGGAACAATTTGTTAATGGAATTAGGAAGCTTCCTTTATGAATTATCACAGAGTATGTCAGTTAAAGCCCAACTCAGGGTGCATATCTTTCACTGTGACAATACAGTATTTTAGAACTACATGAAGCACACCATTTAGATAAGCTGAGCTGGAATTTATGACCCTGCCATTTCCAGCCAGGTCCCCAGCACTATTACACATTTTCAGTTCAGGATAGGAAAGCAAAGGACTCAGTTCATAAGGCTTCATGTTCTGAAAGGTGTGGAGAGAGATCAAGCAAAGAACATTTTCACAATTTCTTCCCTATAGAGTTGATCAAAGAGAACAAAACCAAATATGTTTAAAATACTCAGGATTCTTCCTTTTCTTTTGGAATGAGAATGTAGAGGTGTATTCTTACTCTGCTCCTTTACCCTGCTTCCTGGAAACATCATAGATTTTTAATTTATTAATTTAAACAAAAAACAAAAAACCAACCAAACAAAAAAACACACACCCCACCAAAACAAAACAAACAAAAAAACTCAAACAAAACCCCCAAGCCCCAAACATTTAAACCAAAGGAAAGCAGTCTAATAAGATTTTCCAAATGATGTTGAGTCTTGGACAAAGTTTGCAGTAAACCCAGGAATTAATCTGAAGATGCCTGTTTCAAACCACCTGTTTTATTCACTGTACCTCTCCTTTCCCCACAGCTGGAACTATGCACGTTCTTTCATTTGAAAATGATCACGTTGCTTTCTTATTTACAGAAAATACTTTCCCTTCTTGAAAATTAAGCCTTAAAGTTAGTTATAAACAGTTAGACCACATAAGTACTTATATGTGAGGAGGAGCTAGCTCACAAAATGAAAAATGTTTTGCCCTCCTTGGTGCCCTGAGTAAGGCTGAATCGATGGCAGCCCAGGAGCAATACCTCAAATGGCACACTGCTGAATGACAGCAGTCTCTAGCACAAATCCTGATGAGCCTGAAGACTGAATTTGCTTTCATGGAAGCAAACCAATCCAGTTCCAGGTGTTCAAGTCTGGAGAAATGCCCAGATGCACCTTGAAGCTGCCATTCCCTTTGGCACTCACCCTGTCCTGTCTGACTCGCTGCCATGAGCACAGCAGTCACCTTCTGTCTGGCCATGCACCCTCATTAGTGCCCACCCCATTGCAGCAGCAATTGTGGCTTCAGCAGGTCCAGGGCCCTGGAAATATCTGGATTTTTGCTTCACCTTTTTGAGAGGGACAGAGCAGCCAGAGCAGCCCCTGAGCTGTGCAGTCACAAACTTCAGGCAGGCTGCTACAGCAAAGCGTCTGACACATCAAGCATGTGACTCTTTGAAAGATGTGGTCAGGCTTGAACCTGAGTGTAAAGGTTTGGGTGAACTGTGCTGAGATCATGGTGTCAGATCTTGCCTGCTTTCATAGCAATTCCACTTCTTCCAAATGGTCAGCCTCAGCAACAGCCTTTTAAATTACTCAGTTAGATACCAGATGTTTCCATTTAGCTTTCAGAAACACAGTCACAGTTCGTACCCAGATTGGTGCTATTTTTGAGGCAGACAATATACAGAGATACCCTCCTCTGAGAGCCTTGGACCAAGCTCAGGATGATAATGTAGCATGGGTACATCTTGGATACATCTTAAATTAGATTTCTTTTCATTCTGCTGCAAAAGGCAATGTGATTTTTTTCAAGGGAAGGAGCTAAATGCTTAAACATGAGAAAAAGGTAGTCTGGGAACGAGGAAAGATGTAGTGTTCTGGGCCCACTGTTGTATTGTCCTTTGCTTCAAATAAACCACTTCAAAGGAAAGATGCAATAGTAGTCATTTGGCATTTAGGGATACTCTTTTTGCCATGTAAGGGAACTGTGCTTTGTTTGCAAGAAACGTGGAGAGGCTGCTACAGGGGGAGAAAGGACACCAGGAGTTAGTGGGCTGCTGGGAAAAAGTAGGCCTAGGAAATGACTCAGACTGGTGTAATGTGACCAAAGATGCAGTGTTAGGAAAGGTTGCAGAGCCATGCTGAGTTATGCCTATCCAGTGGATTTAATTCTGTTGGTGTTCTCTAGGTTGGTTACTATCAATTCAGTGAATCCTTTCTTTGAGAGGTTTATGTACAATGCCCAAAACAGAGCAGTTACTGACTGGGTAATCACTAAGACCTGAATAAGTCATCTTTTGGGCCATGGTATACCCATCTTGGAGAAAACCACACATATTTTCCTCATGGTGGTGAAAAAAATCCTACCTGATGTTTAGAGCTCATTTGAGGACCCTGAGAGGAGAGGCTGAAATGGTGGGAGGTGGATAATAATTTTTGAACTCTGGCATATTAATATGATCAAAACACGTGTAGGCCCAGGAGGTCTCCTTGTAATACCTTGTTAATGTCTTCAAAGCTTCTCAGAGACTTTTATGGAGTTATTCTGCGTGAAAAATATTAACCCTGATATATACATTAAAAAGCTAGATACAACATGCAGAACAAAAGAGCCCTTGAGAGGAGAGTTAAGCTCTAATCTGCTTCTTTTTCCACTCAGTTGTGGAAGCAGACGTGGCAGGGAAGGGGCTGGCCAGCGTGAAGGCTCTCCCCTCCTCTTGCTGCTGTTCTGTCCTGTATCGTGTAAGTGTGTTTGTCACGACACCCAAGAGGGAGGCTGGGGAGGCCTCGGGCTCAGTGCTGGCCTTTCTGCCTAGACAGGTCTCCTCTGTTGGAAGCCTAACACAGAAGTACAAAGCTTGCAAATGTGTGCAGCACTGCTGACTCCCAGGGAGCCCTACTTTGGTGCTGGGAAAGAAAGACAACATAATACGGCCTGTGCATGCAATCACATCACACACTGCTTCCCAAGGATAGGAAGGAAATGAAATGATACACTGGGGAGGCAGACCTGATTACTGAAAATTATGGAGACACTCCTGAGGTGAACAGTCTTCATCTAATTTGCAGGTAAATTAATGATTTACAAAGAAGCATGATCCATTAAAAATAAATTTTAGCAACAGACATATGCAGCCCATTATGCTGATTTTTTTCATTTAAATCTTCTAGTTCAATTCTTTTCTATACCTCTGTGCACTGTAAGATGAGCTGATGGAGAAACAGCAAAGAGCTATAAAAATGAGTGGCTTAGCAAAGATGAAGAGACAAAATTGTCACAGTGCAAGAACAGACAAATTTACCTATACCAAAGTTAAAACAGAAAATAGAAACTTCATTTTTTTCGCTCCGCATGCAAATGAATTCCCTCAGCATTCCATTCCACAAGACATTGCAAAGGCCACAAGCAAGAAGGGAATGTCATGGAGGACAGGCTAAATATGAGTGGGGTGGGACTCACTGGTGACAGTGCCCGTGCGTGGCCGCAGAAATGTCCAAGGTGCCGCGCACTTTGGGGGTGAAGGCACAGCAGGCAAGGGGCAGTGCTGCTCTGGCTGGTGTGCCGAGGCACGGTGGCACCTGCCAGCAGCAGGCTGCGCCCCCGAGCATGGGCCAGAGGCTGGGCCAGGGGTGCTGGGGCAGCAGGAGGGAGCGGGAGCTCCAGCAACATGCAGGCAGGGATTTCACAGTGCTGGGGAAAGGCATCCACCACCCCGGCCCGTGCCCAGGAGAGGGGCTAGGCAGTCCTACAGTCAGACACCAGTTGCAATTCCTAAAATCGCATTTGCTTTTATAGTGATCTTTGTTAAAAAAAATCTTTCCAATAAATTTGCTAGTTTCCACATTTGCTAAAGGGCTACTACTTTGCCTTCCAAAACAATGATATCAGAAATATGGCCTATTAAAAAGAAAGGGAGGGTGGGAGTGGGAGGACTCCATTTGGTGGTATATCCTTGGGTGGCTTTGTTCTGGGTGCTCCCTGTAGCGAGAGATTTGTGCTGTTTCAAAGAGCAAGGAGCACAGGGATGTTCCCCATTTATGTATAAATGCACATATGGAACTGTTGTATCTGGCAGCAGCAACGTGTGCCACCCAAGAGTCCCCAGAGAAACAATCCGTTTGCCAATACTGGACTGTGTTATAATGAAGAACAAAACCCACACGTGCAGGAAACCATAAACCCCTCGAGTGAACTGCAGCCCACAGCCACCTGCAGCCCAGCGGGCACAGGCAGGGATGGAGTGCCAGGGGTTGTCACCCACCCCACCACCCCCTCGGCCGCCTCCTTGGCTGCTTTTGCGCCGTGCCCAGCCCCCAGAGGCAGTCTGTCGCTGCCCACAGCCCCTGTGCACACCCGTACCCCCGCTGGGATGGCTCTGCCCCCCTGCCCTGCCCAGCCGCGACCACCGGCACCAACCCCCCTTGCAGGGGCTCGGCCGAGGAAGGAGAGGCGCTGCAGGCAACGCGAGGAACAGGCAAAGCGAAGGGCGTGGAGCTGCTGCGGGGGGTTTTGCATGGCAAATACAACCCAGGAATTCACGGGGATAAGGCAGAGCAAACATCAACCTCCTGCGCTTTGCCAAACACCCGGTACCACGGCCCTTTTCGTTTGCTGCTGCTTTTTCATAGAGAAAGAGCTTGTGGCTCAAAGCCAGCTGCAAATTAACAGCTAAGTGAAATCATTATGCCAGTGGCAGGCTTTAATCGGTTTACAGAACCCTGCTCGAGGTACGATGCACACTCGCAGGCAGCAGGGGAACGCGGCCGGTACCCGGGACGTCCGAACGGGGCCATCGCCCTCGGCCCCGGCCGGGTCGCCCCCCAGCCCTGCGGGGATGCCGGGGCAAGGACCGAGCCCCGAGCCCTCCCTCGGCTTGGGGCCGGGCGTTTGCCAGCCCTCTGCCCTGGAAAGACTTCACTAAAGTGTCCCGGAGAGACTATTTTGGGTGAGTGGTGGGCGTCAGGGCCCCACCGCTGCTCCGCCCCGAAACGCCAGGCTATGGAGTTAAAACCGAGGCCGGAGGGGGGTCTCCTTAAAGGGAAAATAGTCTCAGCCCGCGGTGCCAGTGCGAGCTGCCCCGGGGAGGCGAGGCGAGGCGTTCCCTCCGCCCCCGGGACAGCGGGAGAAGCAAATCCCGCACCGCTGCCCTCCCGGCCCGGGGGGCGGTTCGAGGGCGCGGACTCCGCTCCTTCCCTCCCTCCCTCCCTTCCTCCCTCCCTCCGTCCATCCCTCCCTCCCTCCATCCCTCCTTCCCTCCATCCCTGCCTGCCCCGGCCCCTCCCGCAGCGCCGGCCGGGGGGCTCTGACACACCTGCCCGGAGCGGGCTGGGGGCGTAGCAATGATGACAAGAGCAGGCCAGTGTTAGGGTTCAGTTCCAGCTGATTTTATTTCCTTCCCGAAGAAAAAAAAAACAAAACAAAACAAAACAAAAAAACCAAAACAAAAAACCAAAATTTAAAAAACATAACAAAACCAAAAAAAAAGAAGAGGTTATTTACAGAAGGTATATCAACAATCTGACAGGCAGTGAACTTGACATGGTTAGCTGGCATGATTTTTTTTTTTCCTTTCCCCACCTTGCCTTGTGGGTGATCATTAGACTGAAAAAAAAAAAATCTACACAGCATATTGCACAGGATGGATGACCAAAAAAAGAACAAAAAAGAACAAAAAAGTTAAATCCTTAACGGAACCACCTCATTAGGCAGACGTCCTAGTGCCTGTCATGTTATATTAACATACATAAACACACAATCTTCTTTTTTGCTTATTATAATACAGACTTAAATGTACAAAGATGTTTTCACTTTCTTCATCTTAAACACAACAGCTATAAACCTGAATACATATGCTATCATCATGCCATAAGAGACTAAAACAATTATATTTAGCGACAAATAGAAAGGATTAAATAGTCAAATACAAGAATGAAAAATGCAGTACATAGTGTCGCGAACTCAAACCGGCATTTCGATAGATCCAGTGGTTTAAACGGCACGTTTTTGCTTAGAAAAAAAGTGCAAAAGATGTGGTTTACAAGTTAAAGGTACAGGACCCCTTCCGTGTCGATGCACCAGCTGCGTCCCTTGCTGTGGGGACAGGCGGGTCCCCCGGAGGGGCGCACAGGGTGCATGCCAGGGATGCTGTGCCTTTAAGATGCCTGCAGATTGGAGTGTAAACATGGACAAAATAGGGGCTGATTCGTGGGTGTGAGAGTGAGTGAGCGTGAGCGCACACGCCTGTGAGATCCTAACCAGCGGCCCTGTTGTTAAAATCAGGAAATCCAAACAGCGATTTACACCGATTTACACCCCCTTTATATATTTTTTACAAAAATACACTGAGAAAATAATCAAACGTTTTCATCTCTCTTCTCTTTTTGTTTTTAAAAGTGTCAAAAGTCTACATTTAAATATAAAAAATTAAAAGTTAAAACTCTAGCCCTTCAGTGAAGGAGACATAAAAATGGTGCGGGTAACAACGAGAACTACCAAAAAAGGACAAAGAAATACAAGTCAAAAATGTTTGGCCAGTATAAATACGTCCACTTATAAAATGGCATCCGATTACATTTACAAGGAAAAAAAACAATACGAGGATGGAGCATCGGTGAGAAAAAACAGTCTTTTCATTTACAGCTATAAGGAACAAACACATACATACTCTGAGAAAAAATTTGGTCCTGAATTTCTTTTTTTTAAAAGTCCAGCACAGATTTGAGTTGCGTTTGAATCCTTTAAAGAGTTAAGAATGAAAAAAAGCTGGTGATATTTTTGTAGGAATCAAACATAGCGCCATCTATCTGCTTTTATATTATCCTAACACTAGGGTGTTTTTTTTTTTAACTGTTCAACAGTCTTACAGAAATCTTGAAAAGATAGACAGTATAACATGCTATATTAAACCCCACCAGTGAAATAATCCAACACCATCACGATTCTGAGTAAGAAGAAAAAAACTACTTTTTTTTTTTTGTATTTTCGGGTTTGTTTTTTTTTTGTTGTTTTGTTTTTTTGCAAAAGCCATCGCCCTCCGTTTCCCCTGTACCACATCATGACAGAAACTGTTCCCATTCGGTCTCTGTTTCAAAAGAAGTTTTCAGTGTTCTTGAAGCTTCAGCCTTATTTTTCTCTCTACATATAACATGAGGTGACTGAGAAAAGCGCTGCCACCACCTCATCTGTACGTGCAAATCCGTTTCAGTTTATTATTATTTTCCCCCCACCGTATTTCCAAGACAGCTCTCAAGTGTAAGTCTGGCTCTTCTCCGCTTAACCAGGATCTCAGTCCAGCTCCATCCGTCTCCTCCTCCTCCTCCCAGCGTCGTCGCCTCCTCTCACCGCAGAAGAAACCGGGACGGGATTTCTTCCCCCCAAACGTGAACCTTGCAAGGCTTTGGGTGGATTTTTTTTCTTTTTTTTTTTTTTCTTTTTTCCTCAAACAGTTCTGCTCGCTCTTTCACAGGAAAGGGCGAACGCTCAAGACATCCAGTGTGCGCTCAGCACAACGCATCGCTCCCCCTCCTCTTTATTCGTATAAAGTGGGCATTAACAAAGAGCCCAGAGGTGTGTGTGGTTCCCCCCTCCCTCCCCCTTTCACCGTCTGTCTTTTCAGGAAATAAAAAAAGAAAAAGGCAGCGTTTCGCTCCCTCCAGTCTGTAAAAAAGCACCGTCGGGCTCCTCTCTCGGAGGGGGCGTGTGCGGGTCCGTCTGCAGCCGGAGGAAAGGGACTGCTGGCCTTTCTGCGCGGAGAGGGCATCCCGCTCCCGCCGCCTCTTCCCCCGAGCACAACAAGCAGTCTCTCCACAGCCCCTTCCCAGAAACAAACAAACAAAAAACGAAAAGAAAAACACAAACACCGAAGAAACCAGAAAAAGACACAAAAGCGCCCGGCGGGGTGGGCGAGTCCTGCCGACAGCCAGCGCGCCGGTGCCTCCTCCAGCGGAGCCTCAGTAAGTGAAGACCAGGTTGGAAATGCTGGACTCCAGCCAGTCCCCCGAGATCATCTCACTTACCTCGGGCGTGCAGTAGTCCGGGAACTCAAAGTGCGAGCCCGAGCCGGGCTCGAAGTTAAAATCCAGGTCCCGGTCGAGCACCGAGGAGCTGAAGCTGCCCAGGGACATGCTCTCAAAGCCGGGGCTGGGGTTGAGGTCCAAGAGGTCATCCTCGAACTCGTCGTCCGACGAAGAAGAGCCGGAGGAGGAAGAAGAGGAGGAGTGGGAGGACGCGGAGGAGGAATGCGCCGTGGAGGGGGCGGGCGAGGCGGCGCGCAGGCTGGTGTAGCTGCGGTGGTCCGAGGGCGAGCCGGAGCCCGAGGGCGAGGGGCAGGCGACCCCGCCGCAGTCCCCGTCGGGCCGGCCCGCGCCGCCGCCCTCCTCGTAGAGGCTCAGGGGGTCCCCGGGCTCGGCGGAGCTGCTCAGCGTGGGGCTGCCGGGCACGGCGCCGCCGGGGGACGCGGACGCGGCCGCCGCCTGCCCGCTCCCGAAGATGTACACCCGCTTCAGCTTCTTCTCGGCCAGCGGCTTGCCGGGCCCCGAGGGCGCGCCCGCCGCCCCGCGGGGCTTGTAGAGCGCCTGGTGCTCGGGCGGCAGCAGCGCTGCCGACGGCTCCCCGGGCAGGGGGCCGGCCTTGCCGCCCCCAGCCTTGCCGTGGGGCTTGCCGCCCGCGGCCGCGGGGCAGGGCTTGGGGCCGCCGCCGCCGCCGCCGCCCTTCTTCGGGGCGGGCTTGGCCGCGGGGCCGCAGGGACCGCCGCCCGCGCTGCCCCCGCCCGCGCCGCCCCCGCCGCCCCGGTCCGCCTTGTCGCCGGGCTTGGCCGAGCTGTTGCCCGACTTCACCTTCTTCCTGGGCCGGTACTTGTAGTCAGGGTAGTCCGCCATGTGCTTGAGGCGCAGCCGCTCCGCCTCCCGGATGAAGGGGATCTTGTCGCTGTCCTTGAGCAGCTTCCAGCGCTTGCCCAGGCGCTTGGAGATCTCGGCGTTGTGCATGTCCGGGGACTGCTCCATGATCTTTCGCCGCTCGATCTGCGACCACACCATAAAAGCGTTCATGGGGCGCTTTATGTGCCCGCTGGGCGTCTTGCACCAGCTCGGATCGTCCGCCTTGCCCCCCGTGGAGGCGGTGGAGCCCGGCGTGGGGGAGGAGGCGATGCCCAGCTCGATGCCGGCGCCGGAGTCCGAGGTCTCGGCGGCCAGCAGCGCCTCCGTGTTCTCCGCCGTGTTGGTCTGCTGCACCATCGCGGCGGCGGGGGGCTGCCCGGGGCTGGGGGGCTGGCCGGGGCTCAGCGCCGCTCCGGCGCGGGGCAGGGCGCGCACCTTCTCTCCGCGGCCCCGCGGCCGCGCCCCCGCCGCCCGCACCACTTGTACTTCCACTCCGGCGCCTCGGCCCCGGCGCCGCGCTCCTGCGCCCCTCGGGGCAGCGGCGGGGCCGCCCGCGCTCGGACACCACTTTCTGCAGAAGCAGCGCCGCGAGCCGCCCGTCCAAGTTTGCGCTTTGGTTTTTTGGTTTTTTTTTCTCTTGGGGTGTTTTGGGCTTTTTTTTGGTTTTTTGTCTCTTTTTTTTTTTTTTTTTTTGGAGGGGGGTGTCGATCTGCTTTTTTCTCTTTTTTTTTTCTCCTCACCACATCGGGTGTCCCCCCTGCCCGGAGCGGCTGGTCCAGTTCAGACGCGCGTTCCGCCCGCCCGCCGCCGGCAGTGTCTCAGCGCTGGGCACGGCCAGGCTGCGCGGCCGCGGGCAGGGCCAGGGCGGCGCGCCCCCGAAGCCCCGAGGATCCCGGCTCCAGGACGCGTGGTGGCGGCGGCGGCGGCCAGGAGTTTGTGCAGGTTGGATTTGGCAGCTGCGAGGCACCGAGCGAAAAGCAAACCCCTCGGGATAAAGAAATAAAATATATAAAAAAAAATACCAAGGTAGAAGGAAAAAAAAATAATTGTAAAAATCGACGTGAAAAAAGGCAAACGAAGAAGCGCTCGTGCATGAACGAGTGTGTACGTCCCCGGCAGGAATTGCGGCGAGCCGGGCGCCCAGTCCCGTCCTCCTCCTCGTCCTCCGACGGCGCTGCTGGTGCTGGTGGTCCCGGTGCTGCTCCGCGCCCGCGGAGCCGCCGCGCCCCCCGCGCTGCCCGCCCGCCCTCCGGGCGCTCCGCGCCCCCCGCGCTGCGCCGGCCGCGGCTGAGAGCGGGGCCCGCGCCCGCCCCTTTATGCGCTGGATGTGCGCGGGGCCCGCCCCGCCGCCAATCCCGCGCTGTATCCAACGCCCCGCAAGCGCCAAGCCCCGCCCGCACGGCGGCGATTGGCGCGGAGCGGCGCGCACACACCGCCCGCACGGCCCCGGGGAGGCAGGGAGCGCCCCGCTGACCTCATCCCCCCGCACGCTCCGCCGCGGGGCCGCCCCCGCGCACGTGCCCGCGCCCCCGGCCCGCCCCCGCGGGGGGAAGCCGCAGGAAAAATTGGGAAATCGGCAGGAACCGTCGTAATGCGAGTAATTAAATAAAAATAAAGAAGCGACAAAAAGCGGGGGATTGGGGAACGAAGCGGTGCTCCGTGAGCGGGGACACCTGCCCGCACAAAGGGCCGGGCCGGGGGTCCTGCCGCGCCCCCGCGGGCAGCGCGGAGCGGCCGGGCTGGGAGAGCCCCCGCCCGGCCCCACGGCCACACGCCGGGAGCCACGGAGGGGCCGGCACCGCTCCAGAAGCGCCGGCAGGAGCTGCCGTCACGCCCCCTCCGCCGGGGCTGCGGCTGGAGCTGGGGATGGGGATGGAGACGGGGATGGAGATGGAGATGGGGATGGGGATGGAGACGAGGATGGAGATGGGGATGGGGATGGAGACGGGGCTGGAAATGAAGATGGAGATAGAGATGGGGCTGGGTCTGGAGCTGGAGCTGCATATAGAGCTGGGGCTGGAGATGGAATGGGGCTGCGGCTGAGGCTGCATATGGAGCTGGGGATGGAGATGGAGATAGGGCTGGGGCTGGAAATGGAGATGGGGCTGGGACTGGGGATGGGGCTGAAACTGGAGATGGAGCTGCAGATGGGGCTGGGACTGGAGATGCGAATGGGGATGGGGATGGAGATGGAGCTGGAGCTGGAGATGGGGATGGAGATGGAGCTGGAGCTGGAGATGGGGCTGGAGATGGAGATGGGGCTGGAGCTGGAGATGGGGCTGGGGCTGGGGATGGGGATGGAGGTGGAGCTGGGGCTGGAGATAGGGATGGACATGAAAATGGATATGGAGATGGAGATGAGGCTGGGGCTGGAGCTGCATATGGAGCTGGGGCTGAAGATGGAGATGGGGCTGGAGCTGGAGATGGGGCTGGAGCTGGAGCTGGAGATGGGGCTGAGGCTGGGACTGGGGCTGGAGCGGCGGCGGGGGTGGCACGGCACAGCCGGCTGGCACCTCCCGCGGACCGCCCGGCCCTGGGCGCTCATTTAGCGCTGCCGCCCATCGCACATGCCCCGGCGCGGCGGGAGGAGGAGGTGTTGCTCTTATGGCTTTCTTACCCCCGCTACCTGCCCTCCCGCACGCCGCCCGACCCTGGGGCGGAGGGGATGCAGGGCTGACCCAATCCACCCCGTCGAGCAGGGCCCCCTCTCCGAGGTCCTTCCTAGGGCTTTTGGGGGGTTGCTGTTTGGTCTCTCGTACCCCTCACACCGCCCTGCCGCGATCAGCGGTGAAGAAAAGCAGGGCAGCAGTGTTGGGTGCTGGGCAGCACCCCTGAAGGCCTCGTGGCATCGCCCCCGCACCCTCACGTCCAGGTTCAGGGCACAGTAAAACCAGAACTGCAGTGTGACTCCCCAAAGGCTCCTCACATCGTTCATCAGGCCACAGACCAGAAACGCTGCTAGGCAAAACAGCTGTGAAAATTTGAGTTCCACACAACACCACTTATGAACACTTTTTAAATCAGAAGCAAAATAATGGCTGGGAACAGCTAAAATGTCTAAGACAGAGGCCTAAAAATAAGTTGCACATTTTTGAAAGAAAATTTATAGTAGGATCCTTTAGCAGAGTTTCTAGCTGGCTTGAGAACAGGCTTTGAATATTAAGATCTCACACTGGACTCAAAGTACACTGCTGTGAAGTGCTGAGAAAAATCCTGAATTCCTAATACCTCCCTGGGTAGGTCACCTACGTTACTGAGACTGTTTACAAAGATACAAGCTAAATTATTGGTTTGCTTGCAAAAATAATACATTGGTTCCTCATACTGCCCCTGGTTAGCATTGGGTAAAATACTGCTTTCCACTAGGTTGACAACATCCAGTGACATCAGTGGAGTTTCTCACCTTTACACTTTGTAAGTGGTAAATCACGTTATGTTTTTCCCCCACAGCCCCAAAGGTAAGATCAAGTCTGTTCTACCCTACCCCACCACTGTCTCCAGCAGTGGAGGCTCGCGGTGGGTTTGGTGTCAGGAATTAGCACTGGCTTTTGCCTGCACTCCTGGTATTCATGGGCAGCGGCATGACAAACTGGGGCTGGGAACAGTCAGTAGCTGCTGGCTGCTCCACCTGTCAGCACAGTATCCAGCAGGATCTCAGCCCCCAACTGTTGTATTTTGCATATAAATATCGATTTGTTTAAACTACAAAGCAAGTGAAATATTCGCATGTTTCTAGACACAGGTTAAAGCAGAACAAATCAAAACCAAATTGATAGACAGACATAGAAAGAAAAAGCTTTAGAAAAGCTTTTCACTTGGTTGTGTTTATGCTATGTTATGTTATGTTACGTTTTATGTTATGTTATGTTATATATTCTGCAAGGTCTTGGCTGCCATGAATAAATTTTTCTCCAGATGAGGACTTAAGTCTTTTCTTGAGGGAAGCAGCCACATCAGTTTAATCTTGGTTGAAGGAGTGTGTATGCAGATTGGTCAGAAAAGTATTATTTCCGGAAAGAAAACTTTACAAAAGTGCAATTTAGAGCTGCTTAATAAATCAAGTGTAAGAACAAGATGTGAAACTCCATAAAAGCATTTTACTACAATTTCTTAGCTGTTTCCTCCAAGTTAATTGCTTCCACCTCTAATCCTCCAGTGCTGGGCTGAAAGCACCTTCCAGCTCCCCGCATTTTTAATCCTAGAAGTAAAGCGAGAGCATTCGGCTTCCGTCTAAAAAATGATGTTTTAAGAGCATTGGGAAGACTTCTCCGCGCTTTACAACTTAAAAGGTCTTGAAACTCCATCCTGTTTCCTGCAGGCTCGCTGAGGCCGGGGACGCGAGGTGGCAGCGCTGAGCCTCTCCTGCCACACGTGGGAAAACGCGGAGCCAGCGAAACCGCGATGATTATTTTTTTTATTGAATTCCCGCCCCCCACTACGGTTTTACCGAGCAGTGTAAGGCTGCGAGTTTCCGCCCGAAATGCGGTGGGTGTGCATCAGGGAGGGCAGTGCCCGCGCAGTCACCTGTGCGGTGCCGGCACCCCGTGCGATTGATGCTGCAGCCCCTTGCGGGGTTCGAGGGCACGGGCACTGGTAGGAACCCCCTCGTCCACTGGGACCTGGGGCTTGCCTGGCACACCGAGCAAGGGAGCTTGTGAGGGACAACGCTCCGGACAAATGTACTGCAGAACTGGGCACTGATCCCAGCCCTCCCGTCCCCGAAGTGCTCAAGACAAGGTTGGACGGGCCCCGAGCAATACGGTCTAGTGGGTGCTATCCCTGCTTGTGGCAGGAGTGTCGGAACGAGATGATCTCTAAGGTCCCTTCCGACCCCAAGCACTCAATGAATCTACGATTGATTCCAGGTTTTATGTGTGAATCAGCCCGCGGTCCCCATCGGTTTAAATGTCCTAAGGGCACGCAGATTTAGCACAGCAGCAGATTTTCCCCCCCTCTTCTGTTTTAAACTGAGGATTACCAGCGCTCAGGCTTCTCTAATTGCAGCCCTTGCAGCTGATGTTTTCCACACCCCCAGCTCTGTAGGCTGTGGGAAATGCTTGGCAGCCTGCTCCGGCTGAGCTCCGGGGAGCCCCCGCTGGGGTCGGGTTAATCAGCACCCACCCCGGTCCCACGCTGTTCCCCAGCAAACGCCCCCGGCCCTGGCGGGGGATGCGCCGTGGGTGCCCCGCGGGTGGGTGTGCCGGGCACTCTGTGCCCCTGTGCCCACCCAGGTCCCCGTCACACCGTGACAGGCATCCCCAGGGCGGGGAAAGGTGGCACCTCTATTACTTCTGAGTATTTTCCTGCCTGCGACCAGAATTCACCTCTGTAACGCATGTTTTAACCTGGTGTTTTGTGCCGCGTTTCAAATGAGTGTATTGGGGAGATTTTAGCCCTCCTGACCTGCAGATGACAAGGCCAGAGAGCAGAGGGATGCTGATGAGAAACACGTTCTCACCACCTTTCTCGTGCCTATTTTGATCCAAAGAAAATACAGTAGATGAGACAGTTGCCATTAAGGGGGAAAGAAAAGCCGTGGCCTTTAAAAGAACGTGATGATAACAGATATTCATGATCAAAGAAGAGCGTGCCTAAGGATCAGAGATGTCAACTGAGACATGAAAGTGGGCCCTCCTTCGTCCTGTTTGTGAGAAGAAAACTCCACTGTACAATTGCATCACTCCAATTCACAGCATACCTTTATTTAACGTGATTCATAAATGCTTTGAACTCTCTCCGATGACTTTGTGGAGAAGAACTTTTATTACTGGGAAGTGTTTTATGGAGGATATTATTTACTTAGGAGTGAAAATCTGTTGCCCAAAGTTGTATGGTATTGTTTTCTTCCAAACTGTACGGTCACTTGGATTTTATTTGAATACAAACCTTCACATAGACACCCAGTGCTCCTGTTATGAGAATGCCAAGACGTTTCTTGCTTATTTAATGCAATAACTAGGTAAGAAGCCATTTGCATATACATATTTATATTAATTCAGATATTTATCACTTATATGGAAATGTTTGGTTTGGGAAGGCAGAAACACCTCTCCAGTGATTTTTAATAGGAAAATATGATAATACCTTCTATTCTTTATCCACTTCGGTGACTTTTTCAGTTTAATCTTGTTCTCTAAGAATAACACAAATTCAAAAAGCTCTGTTAAAAATAATAACAAAAAAAGAAACTTGGAAAGCACATTGTTTGTGTTTACTTAAAAGGCGAATTGCAGCCCCTATTCAATCCTATAAAATTTAGTAAACTTTTTTGGCTTTTTAACAGCTTGGTGTAAGAAAAGCTTTCAGTTCGTTTTTAAAGCGGTTTTGGCCAGCCTTTTCTGCGGAGCGAAAAGCCCTGGAGCCGCAAGGTCGCAGAGGCATCACGGGCCTGTGCATATGCAGCAGCACATCGCATATGCATGAGCGGCAGCTGCGAGGAGCCCGGCCCGGCCAGGGGAGCCCGAGAGAGCCCCAGCGGAGGGGAGCAGGGCTCGGGGTGCCTGCAGCCGGCGCTCGGACACCCCCGAGCCCTTCTCCCGCACCAGGGCCAGGGAAGGGGTGTCCCACTTCTCTGCACCGCTGCACCTTGGGAACGTGCTCCCCTCCTCTGCCCCTTGCTCTCCCTCCCAGACATCTGTGCTGGCCTTCCTGCTTTTTCTCACCTTCCTCCGCCTCCTCCTCCCACCTTCTCGCTGCGCTCCCCGTACCGTTCAGCCCATCTTTTCCTGCCATCTCTACGAAAGAGCAGCCAGCTGCACAGCGACAGTTCAGCAGGAGCCCACAGCGCCCCAAGAATGAGGCAACATTTCTGCCCACTTCCACAACGCCGTGATGTCACCCACACTTAGCACCATCGATAAGACGGAGGTACAAAACCACCGTGCCCCGAACTGAATTTCGGTTGTTCTTCAAGATCTCTAAGTGGGGTGTTACAAGCTAGTAAATTCAGTGTACGAATGTCTTCTTGTATTGAGCAGAACGTTGCTTACACTTAACTCCTGGAAAGGAGGCAAAGGATAATCCCTGTGCACACTAAGAATAAAGTGGTGATTTTGAAATTTAAGTCTTCGCATTTCTAACTTGGTTTTGCAAGGCTATTTCTGGGGTGATATATTCAAGATAATTAAAGAAAAAAAGAGAAAAATACACTGCATGCTATTCTTGTGAAAATTGTCCTTTTTCCCTTTTGCAAACTCGGGGTTATTAACAGGAGCTTATCCACAGGATCCAACTCTAAGTAAAGAAAATTCCTTTGGCAACCTGCAGGCAGTTGGGCTTATCTGTGCACTCTGAGATGGTTCTGGCAGAGGTAGACAAAGAGTGGGCTATCATTTTCTGATATTTCAACCTCAGAGAGTGTTTAGTATTTTTATCATAAAACTGTCTTTGTACTCAAAAATTCATTCCCTTTATTCAGCCCCATAGTCTTAAGATATTAAGGGATTAATTCCTGTCAAACTTCATTTTTCTGACTTGGTATTTCTGATGCACAGATCAAAAAAACTACAGCAGGTTCTGGTGGGAAGAGGCAAAATGCATTTAAATCTAAAATTCTTCCCCCCTTTGTGCTCAGGACAAATGGAAGTCTGGCTTTCATCCTGGTTTCCTTCCATATAATTGTCCTTAATGATGGTGGTAGAGTGAAAACCAGTAAGCTTGTGCTGCCTGTGCAGAATAAATCTACTGGTTTGATATTAAACACCAATATTTATTTCAAAAATAAATTCATTTTCAAAAACCTGTTTTCCCTAAGAAACCTTTTTGAACAGAATGTCAGAAAAACATGGTGGAGTTCTACACTACCTTTTGCAATCCTGGTCTAGCTGTCATGCCCTAGAAGTGCATATATGAGTAATCTCAATATGCAGGTGTGCTCAAGTGAGGCAAGATGTCTGAATTTGCATTGCCTTATGGAGTCTGCATTTAAGTTTTGATTAATTTCTATCAGAAATAAATTGTCTGTATGGAACCTTGGGAAGCTATAACATTGTACACTGTCTCATGGTACAAGAATGCATTTTCTATGTATTATTCCATAATGGTAATCATTATGGCCTTTGTTCCCACCAGTAACACAAAATCTGGTGTTTTATCCAGGTATCAGACATTAAATAGAAAAAAAATCCCCTGAACTCTTGAATTTTGCTTTGTAAAATTGTATAAGACTATGACAGTGTATAGTAATTGTGTGGATTATAAATGTAGTAGTTGAAAAATGTGAAAAATATTGCACTCCTCCTAATCAAAGCTCTTCCATAGAAAGATTACCTGCTGAACAGCCCTTAGTTTGGTTTCTTGGGCCTGCCTTTGAAATTTGGGGTGTAGATCTTGTTGATGGACCAGAAAATGCCACTGTAATTCAGGAAAGACTGTGCACCTCCAAATAGTCTGTTCTTACTGTCACCTCATCCAAATTTAAAAAAATAAAAAGCATTCTTTTAATGTCTGACTGGGATGACTTTCACGAATAGTAATCTGCTCAGAACTATTAATAAGTTACACAATTAATCCAAAATAAGATGCTTTTAAACGGCTTTACAACCCAAGTATCTCTTAGAGCATAGAAAGTCAGCATTTGGACTGACGCTGCTTCGACTCCAGTGCCCCTGTTTGCACCAGGAGCTCGAGATGCTCCCCAGGGATGCTGCAGGCACTCTGGGCTTGGGGAGCTGCCAGGGGGAAGGTGGCAGTGCCAGCAGAGGGGTGGCTGCTGCAGCATGCCCATGGCCTGAGTGCCCAGCCCTCAGTGTGTGCCCTGGGGTGGGGGTGACAGGCTGGGGGCTCAGGCACTGCCTCTGTCCCAGGGCACATCTCACACAGGGGTTTCCTCAGGCTCTCACCGCTGTCACATCGAGCACCAGGGAAAGCCCCTGCCGGGGTGGCAGGGCAGGGCAGTGATGTGGAAGCAGCGTGGGTGTTTCACTCTGTGTGGAGGTAACCGGGGGACAGAACTGCACCTTGTGTGCCCTGTCCCTGGCACATTCAGTGCCACACATTGCGGAGTGTGTGAGCACCCAGGAGCAGCTCTGAGCACCACAGCGTGCTGCCAGTGTGAGCAGCAGCACTGCCACGGACACTTCTGGGGGTGACCTTGTCTGCCTGGATGTAGAAAAGGGGAAAAATCACTGTCAGAAACAGTGAGACCACTGGGGAAACCCCCAACATTTAGACTACAAAGCTAGAGAAGACAGCAGCCTATCAAGTTCCTGTAGAAAAGGGCACTGGAGACGCTTGCTTTTTAGGATACGTATACACTACAGACTGTGGTGAGGTGTAAAAACACCTGAGGGAGCTGTCAATGAGACATGTCAGGCTCCAGAAGCAAGAGGAGCCTTTCAGTTCTCACCCTTGTCTGCATCCCGTCAGCAGGGGCTCAGGGGTGGCTCCAGTCCCCCAGGTATTCACACAGCAGAGGGGACAACGGGCTGTGGTGCAGGTATGGATGGGCTGTGGTGCAGGCACGTCCTGCCTGGCCCTTGTCCCACAGGTCCCCCGTGCACAGCTCTGCTCCCTGTCCCTTCTTAGGGGGAAGGCTCCACCGAGCAGGTTCTCAGCTCCTTTGCGTAGGTTCACCAGCCCACAGCTTCTGGTGCCTTGAACTTTCCATTTCCCTGCTCTCAGCCTCTACTGTAACTTCTGCACCAATCTTTCTTAATTGCATAAAGGAAATGTAAACAGCATTCACCCAGCACATAACTCGCATTCCACCCAGCCTCGCCAAAACTTACCTATGGGTGCCTTATTGGTTTCATCTTCAGAATCACATGGAGCAAGGAAGAAGATAAATTGGCCACCTACTGATGAAGATAAAAATCATTCACCATTTCAACTTTCTCAAGTAATCTATTTTTGTTTTTCTCTTATTCTAGAAATATATTACCATCTTTACTGCTATAAATGGAAGAAGTTCTGCTGTTCTTCCATAGATTTATGCTGATGTAATTTGTAATCTTATATGCTTCATATCTATATTCAGTAACTGAGGTTTCAAAATGCACGCTGCTGTACATCCTGGTGTTAAACAGGCTTGAAGCTGCTTCTCAGAAAGGCTCAACATGTAATGCCAAAATTACTGCAATTGAGGGGAGCAGAAGTGATGTCTGAGTGCTCTTTGGATTGTTCACAGATTTCTAAGCAAATCCAGCTGTGAAAGGATATCTGACACCCAACTATCTCGAAGCCATGGTAAGACTTCAACTCAGACATTTGATTGTATATATATATATACTTTTTTTTTTCCCCTGCAATTGTTTTTCTCTTGGAACACAAGGCAACAGCACTATATTAAGCAGACACTGACAGGAGCAGTGGAATCTGTTGTTTAATGAGGGCTGTAATATTCATGCTGACTGCTGTGATATGCCATTACTTAAATGAGAGACTTGTATGGCTGATACTGTCAGATGAAACAAAGACAAATTATAGCACAGGTACATTTTAAGCAGTGTGGTTGAGCGGTTTTTAAGGTTTAGTTAATACAGTGTAGGATAATACCTAGCTGGAGTAAAAAAAATTAACCCCCTGTATTCAGAGTGCTCCTTATTTATCCTTTTGGCTTTCATTCCTTCAAATGGACTTGTAAGTACTTGGTCTGGTTGCTCCTTTGGCAAGTCTGCCCAGTCCTGGGGATCCACAGGGCACTCTGCTGCCCTCGCTGAGCACACCTCAGCCCCAGCAGTGATGTGGGGAGGGGAAGAGCAGCCCTGCAGGGCCTGGCTACTGCTTTTTGGGGTGTGGGATAGATGTTTTGCATACCTTGGTTTCTGCAAGAGCCCCACACGGCCCTTCCCAGCCACCCCCTGCTTCCCAGCCTTTTGGTGCCCGCTGGAGAGTGGGCGAGGCAGTGTCTGAACACCACACATGCAGGGAGCCTCCCCTTCTTGAGAGGTTTTTCTCACAACAAAATAAGGGATAATCATCATCATCTCTTCCTCAGGAGCTGTGGGTGACTTCCTCAAGGGGAAGAAAGTGACTGCTCTAGCTGTTGGTAAATAACCTGCATGGTGTTTTTGTTCAAAACCATAGGAAGTCTCGCAAGGCCTTACAGCCCCAAAGGCAATTTCACTACAGAGTGCTTTTCCTCTCTCCATCTGAAGCAAACACATTTAGATGGCTTATTCTGTCCACACCACTGAGATATGGGATCATTTATTTGACTGGCTCCTTGTCTCCTTTAAAGCAGGAAAACAAGGGGGCAAACTTTGCACAAACTAGAAAAACAAATCCACTGCACACAAGTTTTTCCTTATTATTTCCTCTATTATTTAGCAAAGGCAAAAAACCACCTCCCCAACAGCAGTTCCTCTGCATTGATCAGGGTGTCTAGTGGAAAGCAGGTGATTCTTATGGTAAGCAGCAATTTCCAGATGGCCAGGTGCATGATAATCTTATCATGCATGTGTTTTATTCACAGCTGCAACAGTTGGTGTCAGTTAATAGGTTACCAACCATGAAGTATATTTGTTTCCTTTTATCGTGCTTCAGGGCTACAAAAGTGATTTGTAAACTGTCCCAGTTGCTGAATTTACATTTAGTTTGTGTGTGGGTGGCTTTTTTTGTTATTTAGTTATTGCCACTTCGGAAGAAATTGACAATGTCTTTCAGAGAAACCACTTTGTTTTCATTTTATCCATTCTTTTTTCTAGGGATTTACAAACTTTCAAGCAGTGTGCTCTCTGCGTTTCTAATCGACAGTGAACCACAAGTTTTTTGTCAAGTGTATATCTATATATATTTTTTAAAACACTGATCTATCATTGATGAGGGCTTATTTTTGCCTGCTTAGTTCCATCAAGTCACGTGTATTCACTGCCAGGCTTTTCCCACTTCTCAGGCTGAATTTTAAATATTGGTCATTAAAAATAAGTATTAAATGATCCTCTTAGCGCTCTGGCTCACACTGTGGACACCAGGCTGTACAGATACATGTCCAGCAGTGAATCAACCAAATAAACCACATAACCTCCAAAGCTTTTGATCTTCTGGTATGAAATTAAAGGCCCTGTTTAAAATAAGTGTACACTGTCCTTACTAATGAGTCTTTTCCAGTTTCAGTACTGTATACTCTGTGACAGTCTTGGTTGCCTTTTCTTTTCCTTTCACTTACATCAAGACCATTTGGTATTAGATACAGAGCAATACAGTAAATAATTTCTTGCCAGCTTACATGCTTATGTGTATTTCACTTACATTTATCTTCAATTTTGCTTCCCAACAAAAGGGAATTATGATGGTGAAGAAAAGGGAATTATTATAATGGTGAAGAGCACAGGTATTCACACATGTCAGTGTGTGTACATCAGGTGTTCTTAAAAGTAAAGAAGTTGCACATGTAAATGAGTTTATAAAAATAAAGAAAGAGAAAAAATTTTGATATTTAGATTTTGATCCCAATGATGGTTTTAAAATGCATGACCAGCAGTGTCTTATCATTGGCATAAAGCACAATATATATGCATAGTAATTGGAAACAGTTAAATGCATGAACTTAATGAACCAGAAGGAATAATTGCAGGGAATAATTTCCCTGTTCTGATTAGCCCCTTTCCCTGCACACATTGTGTTGTGGTGGACTGGAATTCCCTCCGACTTTTCATTCTGAATTAGATTTTCACTTTTTAGCGCATTTTTATTGCTCTGATACTTAATCCTAGCACTATATTAGCATGTAGAAAACACTGAAAATAACAAAAAGACCTTAAAAAGCCTGTTAGCAGTTCTTTATAGACTGAGGATCTAAGAGGAGGGGTTTAAAGCATTTTGCTATAAATTATGATTGGATGCATGCCAAGATTCTGTACAAACTGCCCTTTTCTCTCCACTGGCCTGTCTTGAAGGCTCTGGTGTTCATCCTGCTCCTTATTGCTCATCACATCCTTGTAGCTGGGAAGAGTGTCCCAGGTAAGGCTAAAATCTTTCCAGATACATCTACAGCAGTTCCTCTGTCACTGGAGCTGAAGACAGAACGATCCAGATCAAATAATACATTGTAAAAACCTATGAATTTACAGTCAGGTGGGACCATCATAGCCTTTTTTAAGCTTTCAGCTTAAGGAGCCTGAGTTGTTGCAAGGTGAAGTGCACTGGTGTGAGCGAGGCTGTCCCCAAGGGCAGCCCTCAGGGGTGGCTCTTCTAGCACCTCCTTTCACAGCTGTCTTCAAGGACATTCATTCTGCAGAGCCTTTCTGAACAATGCCCTGCAGAAGGGCAGAAGCTTCTAGAATAAACATCCAGGAGCCTTGTGTTAGTGACAATAATGGGTTTCAACAGGTCTGGGTTTATGCTGTGTGTGTGTACCGAGGCCACAGTGGCCCCCTGAGGGCCAGCTGACCATTCTGGATGGCTCTGCCCTTGGGTCTCTGGACAAGGCACCTCTTGCAGCCTTTCATCCTCTCACACTCATTAAAAAGGGGGGAAATGGGTTTGGTCCTGGTGATTTTAACTCCAGTCTGAGAGGCCTCTCAGTAAAAAGCCAGCCTGAGGTAGATGTGTGCCATGAAACATCTCAGCCTAAACAGTTTCAAGTATTGCCACAATGAAATGGAGAAAACCAGTATGGCACAGCAGGAAAAGAGTTGTGCATTCATAAGTATTGGAATTACTTCATTTTATGCCAATTAATTCCATAATACCTTTCAGAAGCATTAGTATCAGATTTTTTTATATGCATTATGACCAATTTCATTATATGGTAAATATAGACAACTCTGTTTATACTGTCACAGATGCACACTCTGTTTCAAACCCAGATTTTTGGTCTGTATTTCAACACATTCACTTGCTTAAACTTCTTACCAAATAAATAATAACCATGCAGCAATTCACTGACCCCAAACTTGCTCACGACCCATGGGGCTGAGAAGATCCAGCTGGAAAACAAACAAAAACCATTCAGTCTTCAAGCAGTCAAAGCCTTTACCAGCAAGCCCTGGCCCTCCAGACCAAGCCTGGTCCTCCCTGACCCTCCGTGGGGGTGACAGCAGTGCCTGTCGTGGTTCAGCCAGTGGGGCAGGAACAGCAGAAACAAAGCCATGTGGTGTATGAAAAATAGGATGGAGAAACATGAATGAACTTTCAGGAAGATGGTTAACAGAGATCAGAGAAACTTCTTTAAAGAAAGGTGTTCTAAGACATATTTTAACCACATACTTAAATTGGGGCTTCTGTTACTTTTGAAGCCATTTAGGTCAGTTTTTAAACCAGTCCAGAAAGGAACAGGGGGATAAGTTTGAGGCGAATGTTAATTGCATCTAATAGCTCAACTAGAAGAACTGGTTGAACTTCACATGCTGATTTTTTAAAAAAATTTCATTCATTACATTGTTGTTTGGCTTAACAGTACTTTATAGTTTCAGATAAGATCAGAGATACACTGCATTTTGTGTTGTGTCAAAGGCATACAGAAACATGATTCCCATCCTCAGACTGCAGAGCAAGGAAATACTGCAGAGCAAAGGAAATACTGCACATCAAGTCCTGGCCCTGTTAAGTCAATGGGAAAATAAACCCACTATTATTCTTTTTAAATTTCAAAACAGAATGGCACATTTTTATTTCCTCTGAAAGAGACTTAAATTCTGTTTTCACTTTGAACAAGCTATATTTGATTTGCAGATAGAAGGAGAAATGAGTCATTTTCAGGCGCTGTATGAAACTACAGAATCATTAAACAGAGCAAAACTGAAAATGTAAAGCAAAGAATTCCCTGACCTGTGAGTGACTGAGAAGCACTTTCACATGCTGGTGAAGGAGCTGCGGATTTAAGTGCAGCCTGCTAAGTGATGTGTGCTTGTTATGTGCTTGATATAATTGCACTGGAGTTCCTCTGAGTGGGTGAGAGCCCATCAGGCCCAGTGTCCTGCTAATGGCCAGCAGAAGCTGCTGAAAGCCACAGCGTGAGACCCTGGGTGAGTCTGGGGGGTGCTGGCACAGGTATGTGCCCCAGACCCGGCGTGGTGCCTCTGTGTGCCTGCATTTGGGTCTTGGCATGAAATGTGCGTGTGCTTTAGCCCTTCAGAAAGGTGCAAAGTGAAGGATGGGACAGAGGCCACCAGGGGAAGGGTCTCCATCTGCACAGGATCCTGCAGCGTTCCAGGCTCTCAGGTCTGAGAGAGTTGTGCCTGTGCATGTGTGTGATACCCCTGAGCTGTGCATTGGATGGGCCTAGCAAAAAAACACATACACATGTGCAAGGTGCTCTTCTAGATGTCACCTATGGGTGCACTTGCACAAGAGAAATGTTTTTTCCTTTATACAGGAGCCATCCTCTCTTAAGCATATGCAGTTTAAGAACTAAATGGTAGTGGTTGCCTTCAGCAGCTATACTGAAACCCAGTATTAATTCGGAGTAATAATACTTCGTTCTACAGGTAACTTCACATCTTCAGGAGAGCTGTATGTAGTATAAAAGCAGTACTCAAGTGCAAGCATCCTTACAGTTCAATAGTAAAACAAGTGCCAATCTGCAAGTAAAATGGTTTCCATGAAGCTAGTGAGGGGATTGATGATTTGGTTAATTCTAACGAAGTGGCTGCTCTGCCACAGCTTCACAGATCCCAGCAGACCAAACGTGAAACCTGCACTACACTGTGATTTATTGCCCTGCTTACTCTAGAATGTCAGAAAGATTATTTGCAGAGAAAGCTTGCTAAGGCTCATTTAAAATGCGTGGTTTAGTTTTAGGAAAGCTAAGCTGACATCCCGGGTATGGGGAGGGGGATTGGGCAGGAGGCTTTAACCGGTTTGCCTGCAGCCAGGCCTGGCTCTCAGGACATTTTCCTTTGCCCCTTTGGTCCTTTCCTTGGAGCAGATGTGGATTTGCTCCTTGCTACCTCACAGCAAGGTGCTGCTTTGAATACTGTGAAAGGCAGGGTATTCAGCCCCTGAACTTTGCACTGCAGGAGAACTTCAGGCTGGGACTTGCCAAAGCAATGCACCTGCATGGGTGGGACAGAGAACTGAGCTCTTGCCTCTCTAGGGAGGAGAGGTCAGACCAAGTCAGAGTTTTGCCCTGAAAAGGGAGCATGAAATGGCAAGTGGCCATCAGAGTTGTGCTCTGAGGAAGGGAAGAGTAAGAAACACGTTAAGTTAAAATGAGAAGAAATGCAGTATCTTTTAAAGTGCTTACTGAATAACTAATGAGAACTGAAAAGAATTAAATAACTATGTTAATTGATTATTTACATTACACCAGACCACATAATATTTTCTAAATATTCCCACACGTATTTCTCTTTTAACTTGACACAAAACCCCAGGCCCTGATACTGTTCTGGGTATCGGATCCAAGACTCAGCAGTTCTGGGTCACCCATGGCCTGGCTGAGGCCACACAGCAGGTGAGGGCTGGCTTGGGGGAGAGCTCAGCATGGCAGAACCCCAGGGCGTGTTTCATTGAAACAGTCTGGGTTTAAGACTGACATTAAGGTGGGAAGAGAGCCCACGTCCCTGGCTTCAGCCTGCTCCCAGAGGGCACTCTGGAAGCACATCTTTCAGCACTGCCCCCATTTCTCCTGCTGTTCGTGCCTCAGAGTCCCTTTCCCTGACCTGGGGGAACCCACACCAAACACACAGCCACCCTCCCTCTGCTCCCACGGGGCCAGGCTGGTGCTGAGCCGAGCCCCAGGCATTTATATAGGGCCGGTACCAGGTGCTTGGCATCAAAGGCTTTGCTCTGTCGCTCAGCTGTTTGTGGGGCTGCATCCCTTGCTGGTGCCTGGCAGCTCAGCCCTGCCTGTCACAGCCTCTGTGTCACACACTGCCCTCTGCAAACCCGGGGAGACCCACGCTGAGGGATAAGCCCTTCCTGGGATCCTTTTCAGCCCCACTTCTCCATTCTGTAAAGCCTCCGCCGGATTTCCAGCGCTCCGCTGATTGGGAACACCCCACTGCTATTTCAGGAGCCTGCTTCCTTCATTCTGAAACTCAGTGCAAAGCATGTAGAAAATTAAGTCAATACCTCCGTTTCTTCCCATTTTCAAATGAGTGAAAATAGAGGTCTGGAATGAGTCTAAAGCAAACCACTAGTAACAGCCATGAGTCTGTGACCACCCAGTAGTGGGAAGGGGGGTGGTGAGTGTGGGGAAGCTGTTTTAAATCTGGAACTGATTGCGTTCATTTTAGCACTTCCCTGCATGTTTGCTTCTATTTGTAATTTTTAATTCCAATTTTTATTTTTAGCTGCGTGTACTTTAATAGTTTAAATGAACAAATTGATTTATTTGGCAATTGCAAGCAATAGTGATTATTAAAGCTGCAACTATTAGGAGCATGACAATTTTAAATAAAATCATCTGATATCAAGCACAAAAAACCACACAATAAACCCTGATGACAGCTTGGGGTTCTGGATATAGGTGTGAATTTTTTTATTAGAGGATTAGGTTCCTGAAAGTTTGCAGAGGATTTCAGGTTTCTGGGTGGGCTGTGGCAGATTGATGGCTTTATCTGCACACTGCTGCATTTGGCCACTGCGTTCAGTGCACTCGCTCAGTTTTATCCTTTTATAGAGGCTCCCCTACTTTATGCCATATTTTTCCCTTTTTATTTCTCCCCAGGAGTGTTTCCCCATTCATCCCTGGCACTGCTGCAGTCTTTGTCAGCAAACAGAAACACCAAGCGAAGCACAAACAAAAGCTGAAAACACAGAGGCCCCAAATGGATAATCTCATAGATTATTCCGTGATTAATTATCCCAGCTTTATCAAATGCCACATCCAAATAAGGTCAATCTTCCTCAAGACATGCAAGCACCCCTTTGCACAAGCCTTGGTTTCTATCACAGAAGTTTCAACCAAAATCCACTAATAATGATAGAACAAAAGCAATGTCGATCCACTCTGAGCTGTGTGCCCAACCTGCCAAGGAGCTCGGCAGTGACTGACACCAAGGATGTGTCACACACAACAAGGTGTCTCTTCTGTGCCCGTCCTTTCCCGACGCTGCTGCCGTGTCGTGTTCACCAGCTGGGTGCCCTCGGGATCCCAGCAGTGCCACGGCAGAGGGTTCTGCAGACCACCATTCTGCTCTGCTTTGCACATTGTCCTCTTTGCATTTGAATCCCTTGAATGGAAAAGGTTATTCATAGCAGAATCAGCACTGAGATATAGAGACCTGTACCTGGTTGAATATCATCTTTTAACAGGTTATCAGCACCAAGTCCCAGAGAGAGACTCCCAAACCCACTGAATTTCCCTGATCCCACATGTAAGTCTCCACATCAGGTATAAATGTGTGAACCCACATAGAGGTAGTTCCTGCTCCCTGCAGAGCTGAGCAGGCACACAGCTCTTCCTTTCTTTCACCATGTGGCTGAAGTAACTTGCACACAAGCGATTTGTTCTGATTCAGCTGTTTCAGCAGGAAGGATTTGCAGAAGCAGGATTGGGAAACACACAGGATTCTCTTTCACTTCCGTGACAGGAGTTGTATTTTTAATTAGCCCCTGTTGGTCTTCTGAGAGCAGCTTGTAAAAGTGAAATTCTGTATCTCAAATTTGAGTCCCACTCAATAGGGCTGTTTTCAAAGTGTATTTCGGGACTAGTTCTGAAAGTGTTTTCTGGTTTTCAGTAAGAACAAGCTGCTTGGCAGATCCTGTTGAAGGACAGTAAGAGTTTTGGAGCTTTTCTCCCAGCAGGCTTGACTTGCATGAAGCTATTGAAGATACAGAGAACAGGAGGTGGTGGTCAATGTGCTACCTCACTGAAGTCTAAAGAGACCCAGCTGTTGGGAAGATCTTATACACTATGTTCACATTATTTTAAATACCTGAAGGCTCCAGGTGTGTACATTGGAAAAGAATAAAAAAATAGTTCAGCTAATAATGGACAGGAAAACCCTGTAGATTAATGCATTCCCTGTTACTTGCTTACACAACAGCATCATTCAAAACAAAACAATCAGATTTACTTAAACCTGACAAGTAAAAATAAAAAAAACCCTGAAAAGGTCTATTTGAGGTAAACATCATTTGATTTAAAAAGCAGCATTTGCTTATATACGTATTGAATAAAACCTATAACCAAGACAGGAAACAGAAAAAGTGCCAAACATAAACCAGCATTATTTAATTTGCAGTGATGCTCTAAGACTTTAAAATAACGTCAGCTGAATGGACATGGTGTTGCACATATTTGGGAAGGGGGAATACAACATCCAAAAGACTAGTGAAATGCTTTGTGTTTGTAATTTAACATCATATGGGCAATACATTTGATGATGCCTTAAAAATTCAGCTCTTAAAAACACAGCATCCTGTCACAAGGGCCTGTGCAATCTTCCATCCCTTAAATGTAATTGGCCCTTCAGCTTGCAGTTTAATATTTAAGCTGTTTCTAATTGTGTTCAGCTAAAACTTGGCATCCAGTTTAGGGGCTTGGATGCAATTTACGTTTCAGAAAAAAAAAAATAAAAGGGAGAAAAGAGACAAAATTTAGATCTGTTCTGTTCCCAGAGTTCTTGAGTGGTAAACAAAGGTAAAAGTTTCAATCTCTTTTCCCAAATTTGTCCAAGCATGATTTCTTACCCTAAACACAATGCAATATAATTCAGTGTAACACAGTACACACACATGGATACATAGCCAAGGACTAATCAAAACACTCAACTTTGAACCTTCTGCAACAGTCTGCAAGAAAACCAAATTAGGAACTTGTTCATGGGGGAGATGTGTGTGTTAATGACTAGAAAAGGAGCTCTGCACACATCACAGGAAACTGCATTAGCCTTCATCAACACCAGAAGCCCAAAGGGAAAGGCCAGTCTCAGAGACAAACCCCAACATGGGCCTTGAGAGAGCTCCTGACCTGTTCTCAGGGGGTACATCCCATCCTGCATTTCACACATCCCTGGCCCCCAGGCAGTGCTGGGGACATAAGCTTCAGCCTGGAGGACACATGCTTCAGCCTCTAGGGCTCTGGGGTAATGAAATGCCTCTGCCTGTCCCCACATTGGCAGTAGGATTACAGGAAAGAACCATGGCAGAAACGTTGGGTTTGTGATTGTTACAGCTCTGGCCGGCCCCACAGAGCTTGTAATTGGGGAGAGGAGAGAAGTGTTCCCTCCTGCCCCCTCCTCTCCCATGGTGTAATGGTCAGTGGAAACACATCTACAGACCATCCTGCACGTAGGAGTTGTGGCTTGAGAGACCCCAGCTGGAGCAGCAGCCATCCAGCTCATCTTCAGGACAGAAAGCGAGGCCATGGAGAGGAGCCCAGCAGCAAAGGAGCCTTCTTTAGCACAGTCAAGACAACACTGCTTGCTCAGCAAATCCTTCAAGGCAGGAACACTGGCACCCTTGGCTTCCAGGAGTTTACACAGACTTCATGCTTCTTCCCTGGCCCTCTGTCAGAGATCCCATAGTACCAAACTAAAAGAGAGCCTTGACTGCTCAGCCTATGGGGCTGAGGGGGCACAGCCTGCAGTCGGGTGGTTGTAAGGGGGAGGAGGAGGAGGAGGAGGAGGAGGAGAGCCCAGGCATTTCCCCACTAGACGTCTGTGCTGATGTTGCTGATTGCAGGAAGAGTGGCCTTGGGGGCATTTAATAAAAAATGATTAAGGAAGAGACAGGACTGTGGCTGGATTACTCATCCATTAGCTGTCTGCACACAGAGCAGACATCCCTCCCCTGCAGCAATACAGCAATGGACTGCAGTCTTTGCATGGGTGCTCTGCTCCTCGGGTTGGCCAAGGGAATTGCACCTTAAAGACACAGCACAGCTTTACCATTTGTATGGCTTTATTGCAGTTTGTTTGGGCTTTGGTGCAAACTGCTGTCTTATACCAGAGTTCTGTATGATGCCCACTTTAATGCTTATGCATGAGTATGGATATCACAGGGAAAAGCAGCTTGGTGTACATGGCTTGCCCCTTACTTGACTGTTGCTAAAATTCAGGCTGAGACTTTCTGAGTGCTCCACAATGAACTTACAACGTGTGTTACTGAGGTGCACAGTCTGCAGCAGGAGCTGTGAGAGCCAATTCAGTTCTGGCCTGAGCAAGCACAGCACATCTACTGAGGTGAGTGGAAGCTCATCTGTCCTAGGCCAAGCATAACACAATATACTATAAATTCTTTCACTAAGTGGCTGGAAAGTTGATTTATGGCAATTTCTGACAAACCTGCTCTAGCTTCAGCCATAATTTAAGCAGGCAGACACATGCTGAAGTTTTTTGAGACCGTGCCTGATGTTCCCCATAGGAACTCACGAAGTCCAAGGTGGTGATAGAGCTCTTGACTCCTGTTGACTCAGAACTTTAATAAGTTCCCATATTTGCCAGCTGTAACTTTAAAGTTCTCCCCTGTGATTTCCCAGAGGCATGAGCGACCAAGAGTTCTCAGAGAGTTTAGCTGGGAGCCGGAGGGAAACGTGAAAATGAGTCCAGGTAGTCACATGCTCAGTGAGAGCTCAGGAATGTGCTCTCGCTGATTGGGATTCTCCTTTCAGAGGTGGCAGCCTGATCGCTTTCTCTCTCCTGGAGCACGTCCATAGTCACAGGGAGAGGGAAGTTAATACAAACCCCACCAGGTTTTCTCGTGGAAATGTGGGTTAAAAGCAATGTTTTAAAATAGCTTCCCTGACCACTGTTATTAATGGTAACTACTGTCATCAGCTGTACATGAGCGTATTTACTATTTCACCCCAGAAGAAAAGGTGCTCAGTGGATGGCAAGTTCTGTTTTGCAAAGGAGGAAAGAAGGGAGGGAACAGAGACCACTGAGGACCGGCATGCTCCCGAAGAGAGTGCTGTGCATCACCACTAAATCACTTGCAGGTGTACACAAGTCCTGCCACTCCTCGTGAGCCCAGTTTTTGTATGCAAGGTCATCCTCCTGGTGCTACCTTAGAAACTGGCCTTATTCTATAGAGGACATTGAATGATAACACTGCGAGTCAGCTGACTGCTGTGTCACAGAGCTGCTGCTTTCTACATTATCGCAACTGCCAGAGCTCTTACTGCTGCAGTTTTCTAGTCGCAGTGCGGCAAAGCAGACGCATAGAACCAGCCACAAAGCAGCATAGATTTTTTTTTTATTCTTGCCTTTTTCATGTGAGGGGAATATTCCTGGTGTTAGCGTAGGAACAGACACAGCCTGGATGTGTTGGCTTCAGCCTGGCAGCATTTTCAGCTGAACAGGGACTGCTCGGAGCTCTGTCCCCAAATTGCCTCTGAGGAAGACCGCCTGGTTTCCCACTTTGCGTGCTAGGAGAGGGGGTTTTTGTGCTACGGTGATGTACCTGCAGCCATAGGACAAAGAAGATGGTCCTTGGCCCCGTCTGCCCGCCCGGGCCCCTTTGCAGGCGCTCCAGGGCCGAAGCTGTGCCAGCACCCCAGGGCCACAGAGCCTGGCCATACTGAGTGCCGCAATTCCTTACACCAGTTAGAGCAAAGCTCCAACAAGAATCCACACTCTCTGACCTAAATCAGTCCCAGTCCTTCTGGATACAGGGCAGCAGTCGACTAGCAATGACACAACCAGCCATCAAGTGGAGAGTCTCTGGGATTGCAATCTGTGTCAGTGGGAGTCTGAGAGAACGAAACCCTTTCGGGTATCCAGTCGCTTCTCCTTCCAATACTACAATTCCTACAACTACAACTACAACTGCTACTTCTGTCCTTCTCGCGTGTAAGGAGCTGTGAGTTGCGGTTGGTCTCGGACTGTATGTCTGCGTGGATCAGTCTGTCTGTAGCACAGCCCTTATGTGCTCCTGCTGGAAATCGGGGCACGAAGTCAGCCTGCTTTAACAGTTGTTTCTTTCTGCGTGATGCTATGCAGCTAGAACGGGTTACACTGACAACAAAGGAACAAGCACAAAGCACCACTTGCTTTTGCTGGACTGTTACAGGAACATAACTCTTCTTCAGTATGACACCCTGCTCTCTTCTCTTTGCTGGCTTTTTTTTTTTTAATTTAATTCGTCTAATCGAAGAGCCTAACAGACACCATCGTGAATGTGGCTTTTAATGATTTGGAAAAGACAGCCTGTGGAGACTGCGATTCGAGACAGCAACACATTTAGGTTATTGCCAATTTTAAATACTTGGTTTGTGAAGCACAGCCCTAAGGGACGAGCTCAGTAACTGAGAAAGAGATTGTAGATAAAGAAATAAAAATGACAAGCGTAATGGAGGCTCTGCAAAAGAGACTGTCAGAGAATCAGTTCATGGATGGCAATTTCACCAGTCTGAATCTGAATAATTCATAGATTGAAATTACCCTGCTTTCACCTTTCCATTTAAACCGGCATGATCTGAATCTCTAATAAATTTTCAAGATAAAGTAAAATGCCAATTTGAATCTGAAGAGCTTTTAAAACCAGATGCTACACCCTGAATCTTTCGATACCTTTCACAATTATCCTGTGAGAACCGCACTTCATCACGAAGCATCATTACCAGTGAAAATTGCTGTGATTACAATAGCAACAATAGAATACCATCAAATGATCTCTAATCTACCTAATTTGCCCAGGCTGACTGTGTGCCCATTGTGTTTCACTCCGTCTGGCATTGGATCAATATTACAGAGGAACGAAAATGCCTTAGTGCATGCTTCCTTTTGGTGCCTTTAACTTTGACAGCACAGGAGAAAACCTACCTGCTGTGAAATGTTTTTACAGCCTACCTACACGCCTGCTGTAGGATCTGCTCCATGCTCCCTGCTTTCCTTTAGCTCTTGGCTCTCGGATGTCACTGTGTTCCTAATTTGTTCCTACTGTGTCCTCATGCACAAAGGCTGCAGCAGAGACCCTGCACTGCTGCTGCGGGCGCAGCGCTCTCGCAGGGGAAGCCAGAACGAGTTCGGTGCCTCATGTGAGTGATGGCTCCTGCCTGAGCCAGAAATGCTCTGTGGCACCACGGCTCTGGGTGGCACCGCGTGGGAAATGGCCGTGGTGGGGGAAAGCCACGGCGTGTGAGACTAACAAGATTTCCCCCCACACAGCAATTAGCATGTGGTGTGAGAGAGAGACAGGCTGCGACTCCTTCTGAAAGGGGTGTGTGAGTGTGTGTGTGAGTGTGTGTGTAGGTACACACGCACATACACACACGTACAGCTCTGGGAGGGTGTGCTGGTCACTGACAGCAACAACTTTTCCTGCCAAGTGTTTTGCCAGAGTGGTAGCCATTCTCTGGGCTGGAGGTGTACATTGCCTGTAGGATGGTGCGTGACTCCTGGCACAGCAAGTAGCATCGTGCACTGTGCTGGTGCCTATAGCTGTGCTGCAGGAGAGGATCTCCGTGTTTAGGGAGTTGGGGTGCTCGCAGCAGAACTAGAATGTGGGAGGTGAGAAGCATGTTCAGAAGGCTGGAGACAGGCACCCTGCATGGAGGTGACTGTATCTGCTGTTTGTGTGTGTGTGAGTTGGGCACTCCAGGCTTGCTTTTCATTTCATAATCAGATCTACTCTGCCTTCAGGGAGTATTTGCTAAGGGAGGAAGGTAAGCCACATTTCTTCTTACTTATATGAGTGTGTTGTATTTCTGTTGAGGGAAATGAATGTTTATAGCACACGGTTATATAATACAGCATGATCTCATGACATCCAAGTGTTTCGCTATTCGTTAACATTAAAAGTGGAAAAGAAAGAATATTTAAAATATGGCTTGTAATTGAAAATACACTTGCAGAAATGCTGCTCCAAAAAAAAGAATTTACAGATTGTGTTTGCATTCAGATGTGACTCTACTGTTATTACGTAAGAGCCTATTCTGCCTAAATAATAATGGTCTTGAAACCTTTGGATTTTAGATATTTTGTCTTCTCAAAACACAATTTACTGTACTTCTTAATTTCCTGTATGTTAGTGGAGACTGTTCTCTAGAGGTAAAAGAGGCAGAAGGTTTTACAGCTTGAGCTGTGATAACAAAGGATTTTGAAAGGGCATAATATATGATCATACATAAATCTCAAATTTTAAATAATTCAATAATGTGATTTAACAAACTGCTCTTCTTAGACAACACACTCTCAAGTTACTACAGTATCTGGAAATAATTAGTCCATTCAGTGCTATATTTATATTCTTCATTTTCACATGGTATTCCAAACTTAACAAAGAAAAATCCTTGGGCAAATCACAGGCTGAAACTTCGGTAAAAGTGTAAAACCTACATTTTGTAGCTGTGGTAATAAGATCCAGACATGCAGACCAAACTTCGCCGAAGAGAACTAGGAGTTTTGGTTTAACTGTTTAATGATGAGCATTTTATGGTTTTGTGCACAGAAATGTAACATGCTGATATAATTGCCATACTGCAAGGATCATGCAAACAGCAGTGTGAATGTTTTGCAAATACCTGCTCGCATTTACATCATTAGTATTACTGCCACAACCTTCTACTATTGGATGCTGCTTTGAAATCGTGGTCTGTTAACCAATGTGCTTCCTTGGAGTATTTACAACCCTAATTTTGTTATCAATCTCATCTGGCCATAGGGTGCAAGGTGTCTTCCTTAACAACTGCAGAGCAGAGCTAAGAGAGAGTTTACACTGGTGGCTTCACTTAAGGGCCTGATCCAAATCCTTCTGTGCATCCACACTGGAATCCTCTAACTTTGTGTTACTGAACTTTTAACATGCCACTGGCTCTCTCACACTGACCCACTCTGGCCTCACCTTCCAACACATGCAGTGCTGGCCAGGCCTGATGCTGTTTGCCAGTGGGAGCCCCTGCAGTGGTGGCCAGAAGCTAAAACAGTGCACTCAGGGGGTGGGCTATCTGTGGCACTGTTAAAAAATACTCCAGAGGAGTCTGAAAAGCTTGGGAAGTGAACTCTGCCTTTTGGGCTGGTGTGTGTTTCAAAGGCAGCAGGATTGCAATCTGTCAGGAGGATACATTGCACATGCAAATGGGGAAAAAGCATTAAAACCTTTTCAGGCACAGCATCATGGAGTGAGTATTAGCAACACAGCCGCATAAACAGCATTCCAATATAGTCAACTCTATCCTCCATGTGTTTTCTGATATGGTTACAGCCAATCAGCTACAGATGAAGTGTTTAGGACATGTAGTTATATGTGTCAAAATAGATGGGAGACTGTGCAATATCAAACTTCTAACATAACACCACTGATTTCAGCACCAGCGATTCAACAGTTCATATAGATCACATCAAGAGATATATCAGTCTGATTTGTGCTTATGTTTTTCACTGTGTTACACTTCCTTGTCTGAAAATGAATCTGCAATAGCACAGTAAGGCTCTTTACATGAGTTCCAATTAAATACAGATATCCACTGGATAAAATTCCCTCCATGCCTTTGGTGGACTCTCATGTGCAAACTAAGCAGGGACCATGATGCAGCCCCACACATGAAAAGCATACTGGAGCCCATTCTGCTCCCACCGAATTTAATAACAAGTCCCCCTGTGCCATCAACATAAAAGATGCATTCAATAATTTCCTTCCATTACACCCTTCCTGTAAAGTCATCGCTGGTTTCTTGTTTTGCTTTTTGTTTTTTTTCCCTTGATTGCCAGAGTCATGTGTGGTTGACACAGGAGATCCTCTCTGTTCCCTGGGACACACGACCTGAGCTAAACATCCCCTGAAAGCCTCTCAGGATAGGTTTATCTGACACTTGAAGGGACCCTCTCGCCTGTAGTTTGGTTGATAATATTTGTGCTCACTCGCCTGTCAGTTCTGCATTATCATCTGCTACAAAACACACAGGTTCTCAGCTGTAATGGCTGTCTCTATTTGGATAAGAGCCCTGAGGATAGGAGGGTCTGATATGGGTTTTGTTGGGTTTTATTTTTTCATTGTAGAGTTGCTTCGAATTAATGGCCACTGCTTATGGAAACATGATCCCTGAAGAATGCAGAGAGATGCATTATTGATGAGTATGTATAAGAATTGCTAGATGCCTCTGCATTCGGGCTGCTATGCATTTCACACCATGATTCACAGACAGAAATGTGAGGAGGAAAATGAGACTGATGTAAGTAGAAAGCAAAAAAGCAGCATTCCCAACCCAACCACTCTGACACAGAAAATTCAGAGCCACACAGAAGAAAATCCAGAGGGTTCACAGATAGCAATAAAACACCAGAGCCGCTCACTCCTTTGATGCCACGTGATAACCACAGGATGTGATAGAGGTAAACAATTTTGCCAGGGCAGTTTATATTATATAGATAGGATCAAAAACCACCCTTGGCTTTAAAAGTATTTGAATTGCATTTCACAGTATCAGATCAGTTTCTTTATGGACTATAAACATCCACCTGCCCTGTGCTTTTAGCTGTGTACCATAACCAGGAGTTCTGAAATAGGACCATTTCTGACTGACCGAAAGGGGCAAATGGAATTCTGAATGGGGATTGCGGCAGAGGTTTTCCAGGTCTCACACCAACAGAGAACCTTGCTGTGGGTTTTCCAGAGCAGCTTAAACTCCTCATTGTGTTAGAATTTGTCATAAAAAAACCCACAGGGTTAAAAATGAGTGGGAATTTAAAATATGGCCAAATTTGGGCTTGAAAACATGTAGGGTTTTTTTCCTAACTACATTCAACATTACTTTTGTCACAGATTTTGTCTCAAAGTTTACCAAGAAACTGTATCCAAAAGAATATTTGCCATGATATACCCCTTTCATGGGTAGTCCTGCATAGTGAAGCACACACAATGAGTTAGCAGCTGTGGAAAAGGCTAAACTGGAAATGTTGTTGAAGTGGAAAAAAATAAACTGATAGACTGTGGGATTGCCACTGTACTGTTCCCTTATACCCAAGAGAGATTGTACAGAGGTGAATGTACAGTTAAATCATACCCTGTAACACTCCATGAGATGCTCAATAGAAGAGCCTTCCCTTGTACTCCCCCATTTCTGTCGCTCCTGCCTCCCGTGTTCCTTCAAAAACCATCTCCAGTGGGACAAGAGGCACAGCAAGCGGCCTCCTCCCTGACCTGCAGGGAGTGAGGGATGGGAAGGAGTTTCCCTGAGAGCAGAGATGGGATCCCTATTGATGGGGTTAGGGGAGGGGTTATGCAGAGGGGCTGCAAGGATGAGACTGTCTCAATGTGACTTCTGACTCCCAGTTCAAAACAGAAGTGGGAAAATGCCATTATTAACTAAAGGGCAGTAGGAACATCTTTAATTTCTATGTTTTCTGCAAACTTGCCACATTTTTATACCTAGCACAGTTATCATGTGGTGAAAGTCCAAGTGACCCAGAAACGTGAACCTGTTAATCAATACTAAGGCTGTGGGAGAAGTGTCCATAACCCAACAGACCACACTGATGTGTACTCATATACAAACATGCTGAGCTCTCACAACAGTCTCTGGAGCCCATGGGAGCATCTGCAGGGTGGGTTTCTCAGGGAAAAAAACAAAACAAAACAAAAAAGTAACTTTCTGGTGCTTCTGATTGTTTGCCTCGATTCAGACAGTGCTTGTGCCCTCAGTCTCTGAGCCTTTGTTTTATTTTTGTAAATAAGTATCTCTAAGCACAATTCTCTCACCTTACAGGGCCCTGTGTAAATAACTTCAGTAAGAAATGTGAGTGAAATCATGGGTAGGTAAGTGTTAGGGGGGATTCTGGTGGAAAGCAGTGCTCCCATCAGTAGTGCTGTGTGTGGGAAATGAGGGGCAGGCTCGTTGGGGAATGAGGACTAAGAGACTGCATTGCTGCTCATTAAGGTGTTCCTTGAGCACAGAGCTCATGCTCTTCATGGACAATAAGAACGTCCTAAATCTGTGTTTGGGATATATATATATATATAAAATAAACTATAAAATGGATAAATATCTGGTTATTTTAAAGGTGCCTGTCAGGAAGTTTCTTACTAGTGTATTCACTCTTTTCCTCCGTCTTTAAAGATCCATTGCCATCTGCAAAGCACGTTCATTTAATATTCTTCATTCCTCCCAAACAGGTTTATTCACTTTTCAGAGAATTAATCTATATAAACACTAGAGAGGGTATTGAAACTGTATTTAATAGCATCCCAAATATTGAATTTTTCTGCTGGATTCGAATGTATTTTCGTGGGAAAACTTAAAAACTCAGCACATCCAAGTGGCAGAGAGAGACATTCAGACTGGTCTGACACAAGATAAATCAGAAATTATGGGTTACTGCTCTTTTAGCGATGTGAACTCTTATTCTTAAAAGCTTACTGAGGCCTTCAGGCTTGTAGCTCCAGCCAGCTGTTGGTGGCAAAAGCTGCTGAATACAGGGGCTGGTAACTGCAATTAGGAGAGAAAAAGCATTTCCACCCAAAGGTGAATTAAAGTGAACTGAAAATTGACTTGTGTGTTGACATATTTGCATGACAGTGGACGGGCAAGTACGAACTATAAGCTGACAGCTATGCACACTGCAGCTGATAGTGCAGTTTCTTCCACAGTAAATCTTCTGCAAGTGGGTTTACAGAGAACACAGATTATAAATAATTTGTGATAAAAATGCATTTATAATTATACACAAATGTGCACACACACACACTTGCAAATATGAATTTTTAACATGCATAGGCAATCATTTAGTTTTGTTTTCAATGAGGTTCTGTCATTTATATTTTTGACACTGATAGGGAAATGCCACTATTCTGCCTTTGCAAGGTTTCATTTTTCTTTCTGCTGCTTGGCTTTGCTGATGAGAGAATACAGATGAGTTTTTGCAGAACTGCAATTGTTCAGCTGGCAGAGTGGTGCCCCACAGATCTGAGTTTCAAGAGCCACCAGAGTGCTGGGTGCACCATATTTATTGGCTATTAATAGTGAGGCTATAGCAGGCGTCAGAAGCTGGACCAGGAAACCCTACAAAGTGCGTTCATGTTGGGTCTCCAGACTGAGACCCTGCCTGCAGCCTCAGCACATTCTCCCTGTGTCAGTGGAGATGAGCTTCGTAGCATTCCCCTGGTTTGCTTTGGGCACCCTGCCTGAGTTTGGGGCTATTCTCCTGACTCAGATATGTTTGGGGTGTGCTTGCTTCTTTCTCTCTGCTAGCAAGATCCCATCCTTCCCTGCTGATCAGCAGGGTGTTTGCTTTTGGCTGGTACAGCTTTAGACCAACAGCAAATGCTCCCCTGAGGAACTGGGGCTGGCTGGGCCTGGGCTGCTGTAAATAAATAGGGCATTGTTTTCCAGCTGTCACTCGCTGTTGTCTACAACTTTAAAGAAAACCAGGAAAAATAAAAGTGGTAAAAAGACACACTATAAACCCCAAGAAAATTAGAATGTGACAAATTGCATCCCTGCATTAAAAAGAATTGGCTTCCAAACACTGAAATGCAATGTAGCACCTATTTGTCAAGTTACATCGTTTTCCTGTTGCAAAACATAAACTTCATTACAGAGGCCATTTACACAGGAATGGTTCTTGCTTAAACACTACTTTTAACACTGAATGCATAAATAAGATTTAATTTCAATCTTTTTTCCCAGAAAATAGGTAAACAATGCTGGAAACAATCTCCTGGATGATGACAATGCAGCCTTTACCTGCTCAGGGAACTGTGCTTGGGGCATTTGCTATGAACTTAACAACCCTCATCATTAAATAGCTTCAGCTGTTATTGTTTTGTCCTCATCATTTGTATGAAAAACCTGCTCTAGAAGCTCACCGCTTTAATGGTCTGAAACCTTCTAGATTCCAGCCTAAATTTATTCATGGCCAAATGACACCCATTTGTTCTTGTGCCAACATTGTCTGCTAGAGTAAATAGTTCTTTTCCTTGCCTACTGTTTACGAACTATTGTGTTTTTGGAGAGTAATTATTTCCTGTATCAGCTTTTGTTTCTGCTAGACTAAACAAGGAAGAACTTTCCAGCCTTGCTCTTAAAATGACTTTTCTCTGGTAATCTCTCTAGCTCTTCAGCTATTTCACCTTCCACAAATGTGATGAGAAGAATCCACATGAGACTTCTCAGGTGTTCTCAGCAATGGCACAGACTTTTTCCTTTTCTCCGCTGAGAAATAGTTTAATAGATTCATGCTTGGATGGCTTTTGATCTCTCATGGTTGTAGCCCACTTGCAACCAGCTGATATGCACCCCTAGATGTGTCTCCTGTGCTGTGCACAGCTGGAATGCTCCTGGCTTACAGCAGTTTCCAGTGAATCCCTGAGTGCAGCTCTCCACTGCCAGCACTATCTTGCAGCAGTGTGTATTTTGAATGTACTTTTCCCAAGGCTAACACGTGCTTTGGATAAACCGATGCCAAAGATAACAGAAGAATACCAAGGAATGATGGTGGGAGAGCGAGGGGAGGTACCGAGCACACCGACAGCACCAGGCACGATGGGTGAAGGGAAAGAGGTTTTCCCGAGTGCTTCAGTGAAATGTGATGGAACATAAAGGTTTGAGTGTGGGGCACTGCATACAGTACTCGAGGAAGTTCTTCTTTAGCCTTGTGTACTCACAGCTGCTTCACACTGCATTTCCAAACACTCGGGGCTCTAACATCAACACTTTCAGAGAGGGGCACAGTGAAAAAGCTGTGCTACTGCCTGGCTGCAAAGGCTCCTTAAGGGCCATACATTTTGGGAACAAGACTATAGGACTCCTGTGTTTGAAAAGACACGGATATTTTCACAAGCATGCTGATGATTTTGGACTGCAAGGTTAAGTAGCCAGGAACTTGGAAAGGCTGAATCCTTAAAAAGCATTGACATCTCCCCATGTTGATGTGGAAGCTGGCAATTTATAAATTCCTTCAGCTGTACAATTACAGATAGCAGAATGAATTCCCACAGTCAGCATCTTCGCCCTTTATTAGAAAGATGAACTAGATCTTTGAAGGATTTTTTTGGAGGGAGAAAGATTATTTTAAAATGATGCGATAGATACTTTTTTATTTTTTAATTTTGCATAATTGTGCTGGAATGGGAAAATTTATTCTAAAGAGTTATCTGCTGGGGCCTGCAGCTTTAAAGAGTTCTTGAAAGATCTTTTTTTGTCAGTTTTAAATTTGATGGGAATCTGCTTATTGGGAAGGGAATCTCTATCTGCTCAGGATTATTTTATTAAGTTATTAAAAGATAGTTTTACTTAATGTGCCCTCCTTGCCTATTGCTATTTAATACCTTCTTTGATGTTGAAGTGGTGAAGTGAACATATTAACTTTTCACTGCAATAATGTCTAATATGTTGTACTTTGTTTGGGGCATCCCTGTGGTGCTGATAGCTGTGCTGAATGACTCGTATGTTGGGCTGGGGAGCTTTGAACATCCTTCATGGGGACATAATGGTCTTCACCAATGGCCTTCCAGTGCCTGCAGGGAGCCTACAAGAAACAGGGGGAGACCATTTACAGGAGCAAGTAGTGACAGGGCAAGGGGGGATGACTGAAAGAGGGCAGGCTGAGATCAGATACTGGAGAAGATTGTTTCCTGTGAGGGTGGTGAGACACTGAACAGGCTGTCCAGAGAAGCTGTGGCTGCCCCATCCCTGGAAGTGTCCAAGCCAAGCTGAATGAGGCTTTGAGCCACCTGGTCCAGTGAAAGGTGTCCCTGCCCATGGCAGGGCTTAGAACCAGACAGTCTTCAAGGTCCCTTCCAGCCCAAACCCTTGTATGATTCTATGATGTGATTCAGTAAACCTACACATGCAGATAGCGGCTTCAAAAAGTACATTAATCTGCATTTCTGTCAGCAGAGTTTATTTTTCTTTACCCATAACTCACCATATTTTTAGAAATACTCGAGACATGTCCAGACATCAGACACCTGCAGGCCTTCCCTGCAGCAGGCTGCAACCAAATCATCACTCACACACGACATGATAAGTCTTAGAGCACTTTTCCTTCATGCCTCTTTCTTTTTTTTTTTTTTTTGCTAATTGGAGTGAGTAAAAGTATTTGTCAAACTAGGACAAAGGTTTGTCATTAGTCTTTTTTCTTTAGACAATGGTACAATTCTTGTGTTGATAAAGGAAAGGGGTTTGAAAAGTGCCTGACAAAGAGAGGTGTCACAAAAGTCAAACATGTAGTAGATGGTAATACTATCCTACTGGCTTTAATCTGATAGAGGTGTTAGGCTAATTAAGAAGGAATTAAACTACACATGACAGATAGCAGTCACATTGCTTAATATACTGCTGGAGGATACACAGAACCATAGGGGTGATGAAAGCAGTGCAAGAACATACACAAAAGAGAAATAAAATGCAATTGCTCCATGCAAATACAGTGGGGTTTGCAGGTAAACACGGTGTACTTGTTCGATGGGATGTTCTTTCGACCTGTAGAATTTTGTCATCAATGCAGATTTTATATATAAAAATAGTTGTTAAGTGATTTAAAATAGCTTGGGGGGTGGGGAGGCAGTGAAGATCACCCTTCAGCAGTTATTTACATGGAAAATGTATTTTTCTCTTAATATAAAATAATAGTTTTTCCTCTTGTGCAGTACCTTCTGGCACCATTTTAAAATTAAAATCAATTACATTTTTCCAACCTGGGAAAATTGATATTTCTCTGAGAAGTTGGCCCCATCCATCACATCAATCCCTACAAAACACTGTTTGGCACCTCTATGAAGAAGCATCCAGAAAATATTTTCTATGTAAAATGGAGATCTTTTTTTTTCTCAGTTATTTTCTCTCTATTTCTCATGTTGGCTTCCTTTCCACTGGATTTCTTGGAGCTGTGACTCTGAGCGAAACAGATCCCTGGTTTCCTAAAAGCAGGTGTGTGTATGGTGCACAGCACGTGTCAGTGACCATGGCAATGACACAGCCACTCACAAATACGCTCCCAGCTGCACTCCCCACACATTGCCCACTTCTCCACACACAGCAGGGCTGCTGCAGGAGGCTCTTTGGGGTTTCAGCAGAGCAAGTAGTCCTGAGTGGAGCTGGGCAGCGAAGGCAGCTGTCCCAGCTGGGAGCCAAAGAGCAGTAATGCAGGGCCCATGGGGACATGCTGCAGCTCATAATGCCACAGGTTACTGGGATTAATAAAGAAGCAGGAAATAAATAATCAATCCCCCCTTACAAGCACTATATATGGGAAACATGTGAAATGGTGGGGCTGAGGGGGAGATAAGGCTGTTCACAGCCTGCACTCAGGCTGCATGTGGGTGACTCCCTTTCAGGTGTGTGGTCGAAGCTTCAGGTGATGGGAGTGGTTTCATGGGGTTTGAAGTTTGCCTTTTCCTTCTCTTTCTCATCTCCCTGCTGGCACAGCTCTGCTTTCCCATGAGCAGTGTCACTCGAAAGAAGTGAACCAGATGCCTCAGCAGGGCTGTTTCCATCTCGCTACCACAGTATATACTGGCCCTGGGTCACCAGGCTTTCTCTTTGCATGCTTTCCTCTCTGTCTCAGCCTCAGCTGAGCAGCCTGTTCCCGTTATAAACACCATCAAAAACAAGAGAGAAGAAAAAACTCCCCCTCACAAATCCCTTGCAAGTTCACCTCCAGATTTGAGGCTGCTCTTTCTTTTTTTCCAATCCTGTGACTTTATTTTCAACTTTGCTGAGCCTTTACAGGCTTTGTGTCGCTTGCAGAGTTCTGGAAAGTGGATTACTACAAATTAAGAAGAGATTCTTAGAGACTTCCAGTGTGACCATCCAGGCTGAAAGTCCTTTTAACAAACTCACTCAGCCAAATGATAAAAACAGATTCTTCCAAAGCTCTCTGCCTTTAATAGCAACACAACAGTGTAAATTTTTGTAAATGCAATTTTGGCAGTACCCTGACAAAATGAAGGTAACAAATCCACTTGGTACTGAAAAGTATAAAATGTTGACAGAAAAGGGTACTTTTTAAGTCATATGTATCAGTGCTATACACATGAATATTGAATATATATTCCCTCAAAATAATCTAGTAAGGAAATAAAATATCCATTTGCATTTTACTTTTGCACATATGTTTAGTAAGATAATATATGTATCTTTTCATGTGCTGAGCCATTGCTTTGTCTCTGTCTCAGCCTGTCCAAGGTGTATGAATATTGACTAATGTGCACCCCATGGTGTATTATTGCTTACTTGGAGCATAATACTGCATGACCTTGTTTTTTCTCTTAATTATATTTTTCCCTTGTAGGAAAGCAAGTTTACTCACTCTGAATCATGCCAAACCGCATAATTTGGAAAGGAATATTGTGGCTCTACTTGGAAAGTACTAATTGGGCTTCAGCCATCACTGGGAAAGCTGTATAGTCTTTTATTATTTTAACTGGCCAAATGCCCTTTGTTACCACATTAACAGTCTCCCTATGGTGCCTGTAACTTTGATATTATTTTCACTTTCATGCTAAATTTGACCAGATGAAAGACACAAACCCTCCAATTTTGAAATAAAAAAAAATAGCCTGTTTTGTTAATCCTGTATTTCAGAGGGAAAGTCTGTGAAAATGATAACCTTTGTCTGCTGGCCAAAGTTTTTGTTCAGCAAACCCATCCTGCCAGCTGTTCCCATTGGCACGAGGAGAGGCAATATTTTGGTACCTTCAGTTGCTCCGTTTTAGAGCAGAAGTCTTGCTCGTGCCATCGTTCAAATCATGCATGTTAACATCGGCCTGGCAAACAGTGGGGCACTTATAAAAACAGCTCAGTTTGAACAGCATCACCACAGCGTTGCAATAAATCCACTTTCAGTCATTACACCCAGCTTCAGTCACTTAGTGCCTAGGGAGCACTGCAGGTGCTTGCACTGTGCTGCTGGGGAAGTGCCTCAAAGGCCCAAAGCAGACACTGAGGTGGGTAGAGAGGTGCATTTTAATTCGATGCCACCAGCAGCTAAAAAAGCAAAACACCTCAAACAAACTGGGCTCTCCCCCACGTGTCTTTGGTGCTGGCCAAGGATCAGCTCGGTGACTCAGGTCCAGTCCCCAGAGACTGAGCAGGGACAGCAGGATGGGAACACTGGCATTTTTAAGTGACAAAAAGGGGTCACTGAAAGCATTAGGCTTAGACAGATACACTTCCTGCACTGAGAACATCTGAATCAACATGTGCATGGGGGATGTTCTCCCTCCAGATCCATCTTGGGCTGCAAGTTTTAATTGCTGCTGAAACATCAAAGGGTGTTCTCATCATGTTGGAGAGATCTTTCTTAGTTTACAGGTAACCTGAAGCCTGAGTGGGTACAGGCGTATTGGATCTCACACCTTGGCAGAGGATTATCCCTCCATATGTTCTGGGACAGCTCAGAACTAAAGACTGAAAAGGGGAAAGAAAAAAAATATCTTGATCCTGCAACAATTGGGTTGGATCCCTCGAAGGTTTCAAGGATTTCTTAAAGTCCTCAATGAGCGTGACAAGCAAATTGACTGGGATAAAAGCAGGGCTCAAGTCTTTGCCTGTCTAGACACAAAGCCTCTTTCACCAAAATGGAGCATAAGGGAAGATGAGAGTCTTGTTCAAAACAAGAATGCCACTCATTTGTGCATTACTGGAATTATACTACTGTCTTAAATGCCCTGAGACTGATGGGGCTCGTGACCTTCCCAGCGTGTTTCCAAAGGGGGATGTACAACCTTGCACTGCCTGGAACAGAGCTGAGCCCTCCCATCCACCAAACCTGTCCTAGGCAATGCAGGGAACACCCTCACAGCTCCTTCATGGCCTTCTGCTTGTGCTGAGAGTGCAGGGCACATTCCAAGGAAAACAAGGATGGTTCCTGTGTCTTGCTTGCTTATTGCTATTGCACCAGCTTGGTGTAAAAGCTGGTAACAAAATAGGTGGTGTGTTTTGTTAGCAGGGCCCAGCCCAACAACCACGCTAATGACAGCACAATTATACATGCTAGGATGCAAGTTGTTGTTTAAATACCTTTCCCCTGGCACCTCCAGTATGTGCATTTAGAAAAAAGGTCCATTTTTAGGTGTTAATGTCCTCCTGGTTCAATGCCTTTTGCTCCCCTGCAGGGTAGCTCTCATCACCACAGACACAGCTACAAGTCCTGCTCTGAAGTTTTCCTGCCTGCTCAACTGCCAGAGCCTTTCAGGGCACTTTTCAGGTAAGGCAAATCCATCAGCCAAGTACAAAAGCACGAGGGAAATGTATTTTTAAATGACAGATAGGTTTTGGTAGCACCCTTCCCCCTTTCTCCCCCAAATATGCCTTCATGCTGGGGCAGCCCCAGCAGGGAGCTCCCAGGGCAGCACCAGGCAGTGTGCCAGGCTCTGCCCGGCAGCTTTGGTCACGGACACTCGCCAGCTGCTCCCTGGAGGAAGAGCTTAAACACCTTCCTTTGGCCTTAGAGACCCAGGTATTGTAAATCAGGCAATCATGCCAGGAAGCAAAGGTGGTGCTTTGAGAGAAAAAGCAGCATCTTCTGTTTCTAAACTTTGTTCAGCGCAACTTCAAAAACATATTTGGTCACATCACCTCAAATAAAAGGAAAAATAATTGGGAAAAAAGCCCATCCACAGCCCCAGTATTTGAAGTAGCCCATGAAAGCCATCTGACCTGTCATTTGAGTCCTTCAGTATCAAAGAGCTACATTAACAATAACTGTAATGAAATTAGACTTATTATGCATGCATGAGCAATGAAAAAACCCAAGAAATCTGCTCTGGTAGCAATCAAGGTTAGGAAAAAGGAAGCCTCCCTTTCCTGCAGCCATTTACTCGCAGGAGGTTTCCTAGGATCCACACAACACAGCCATAGGTGAGACCATGAGGCTGTAGGACCTGCAGCTCTCTTTTTCATGGATAGTTTTCAGTCCAAGGCTCAGTCCCTTCTGTCCTGGGGCTGAAGTAACCCAAACCTCTCTGAACCTGAGCTAGGAAGGGAGGAGTCTCTCCCAGTACCAGCACCTATGAATGTACATTGTAAAGCCTGGTTGTCAACCCTCTCTTTAGGGAAATGTTGGCAGATTTATTAAAACCCAAATGTTTTCAAAATTGATTGTCCTAATACAATTATCTCATCCAACAGCAGAGACAGGGCTGAGCTGCTGTCCAGGGACTTTCCATCTCACAAACCTGCAGGTGTTCCTCCACCTGACAGACTGCTCCAGTGCCAGGGTGCTCTGGTGAGAGTCATCTTTGGCCTCAATGTAACCACACCCCAGGCCCATTGCAAGTTTACAGCCCCTAAGAAACTCATTCTCTTGTTGTCATTCTCAGTGTACCCCAGAATTTGCAACTTCTGTAGGAATGCCTTGGCCCAGTTCAATAATCTTGTTAACAATAACACCTATATTTCTGTTTCTCCCAATGTCCTCTAGCAAAAATTCTCACAGTGTTCTTTCCCAAGGACAGAAACCTTCTGTTTCCTTTCCCCCTACACTCAAGGAAACATCCCTGACTGTACACGCCTCTTCTACATTTCTTCACAGTGAAATCCCTGAGACTTAAATAACTCACTTCCAGTTGTCCACCTAAAGTTTCCTTCACCCTAATTTCTAGGTCAAATAACTGCATCAAATAATTTAAACTTTATAATTCATAGGAAATGCTTGGCTTGAAATAAAATGCCTTTTTCTTTTTTTTCCTTTTTTTTCCCCCATTTGCAGCCCCTGAAGCAGAATGGTAGTCACTTAGCAGCCATCATAACTTGAAGTTAACCAGTAATTTTTTTCAGGACACATCTAGAGTGAATTTTCCTGTTGTAATGCAATTCCCTAATGAACCACAGTTAACACACTCGATTGCTCTCTGTGTACCCTTGAAAAAAACCACAAAAGGTATTTCATTACTGTACGACAGAGGTACGTAAACATGCAAATGTTTCCTGTTGTTGTAAGTTCTAATATGACTTCTGTGAGCAGTTATCTATGGCACATCTAAATTAAATAGCCCTGTTAGAAGGAAGAGAAAAGATTCTGTATTCATTTAGTCATTAAACTAGAATTAAGAAGAGAATGGATGCCCACCATTCCTTCCTCTCAGGCTTCACCTGTAGGAAGAGACACCTGATGGAACTGCAGCAGAACTGTGGCTGCTCATGAATGATTCAGGGCTGGGCAGCAGATGTGAGGGGCAGGGAGAACACCAACACCTCACTGCTCTTCTCTCTGGGGACACCTGCGTGGCTCTCATTCATTCTCTTACACTGAGCGTTGCTTTCGGATCTCTGCAATATAATGGACTGAACTAGCACTGGATTTGGAATTTTTCCCATCTCGTGCAAAGCTCTCGTTCTTAAAATGTGACCAAAACCAATCAGGAACTTGACAAACTTTATGAGCTAAGAGTAACACTAATATAGAAAATATCAATAGAAGTATTTCATTTAGGTAGTTTTTAAAGCATTTCAAGTGTACTTCTGTCTTATAACTAAAAGCCACTTTACAGAAAACCAAAATCTTCAACTCGAACTGTCAAAACCCTGCTGTATACAAACTAATTTTTCAGGCCCTTAAAATCTGATTTGCCCTATTTCTGACAAAGTTTCGGCTTACACAAATAGAGGCATTTTTGGATGAAGCTCATTTTGTCAGAGAGCTCCAGGCTAACTTTGCTGTCCATATCACAGGAAACTTCTGGTATAAGCAATGGCTAATCAGCTGGAACTGGAATAACACGCAGACACGTAGCTAACTGATCCCCAGCTGACGAGAAAATCTGGGTCCCATATGCTGTTTAAAAAGGGAGCTCTTAAAATTTAATTAGACAGGAGAAAGAAACCAAGCTTGTTTGGTTTGGGCTCTTTTAAATCATCACTCAGCCTTTTTTCCCCCCACTTTATATACCTATTCAAAGCCCAAGTATTCACCTAATCCACAGATTGCTCCTGCTTAAAAGGTTTGTCACGTACTACCTAAATTCACCCAGAATTTTGCTTTATTGGCATCCCAAGAATTCAGGTCACAGAGAAAGCAAGCTGAGAACTCAGGAGATGAGTAAACCCATTATGGACACACATGCTTGCCTGCATGGGAAATTAGCATGCTGTCATTTATATCACAAGGGAATACTTCACCAAACCAGTGTCTTCCACTCACTTCTGTCTTCAGACTTAGCTTGCTTTTTCTTCCCAGTGGCAGGGCAAGCTTTAGGTAGCAAACTGAAGTAAATTCATACACAAATTTCCACAGACTGGAAAAGCAACACCAGCACCAGCATTGCAAACTTGTTCCCACAGAGAAACTCTTTACAGGGCACAGGGACTATGAAGCACCTTTACACTGCTTAAAAAAACCCCCTCATCTATTTCAAGTGCAGCTCCTTTCTAGTTACAAACACAGACCTGTGACTTGTCCTAGAGAAAACAGGAGATCTATAGACTATTATTAGAAAGCTGATTGATTATCTAGTGCCACAGTCCTGTGTTTTCTGGTTCCAGTTACAGGAATTTTGCCCAACCACTTAGAAAATATCCCTACTGCTCAGTTAAGAACTGGCACAAAATAAAAACGTTGCCACATTTCTTGGGCATGATGAGGTGCTTATGGCACTGGCAGAGACTTGGACTTCATACACCAGCTCAGTGCCTTGAAAAGGCCATCTCCCTGACCCCATGGCAGGGAGTTAGCTGTGCTCTAGGAAATCCAGCCCAGCTAACCCTGCCTTGAACTGGCGGCGAGGTCAGTTCAGGTTAAAAGCAATCAGATCGTTTCTGGGGGTGTGGCAGGGCAGGGTTGGATCCAGGTGGTTGCAAGGCCCCATAAACAACTTTACAGGAGCCAAAAAGGAGGGCGCAGGCTGGGAGTGAGCAGCTGGGGGCTGTTAAGCTGTCACTGTCAGTGACGGGCACTGCTTTCCTGGATTTTCCCTGTGGCGCAGCTTGAGTACTCAGGTGATGCACCACGACATGGGATGTGGATATGGACCGTATGAGATATGGGAGCAGGACCAAGCAGATGGGCCAGTGCCTGCCCCAAGTGCTCTAGTGGGAGGCAGTGCCAAGGACATCCTCCTCTGCTCTCAGGCTGGGTGCCCCAGTGCCCCAGCACAGCTGGGCAGCACCTTCTGCATGTTTAGGAACGGGTACTCCACAGAAGCCTGGACTCTGAGTGGCATTTTGAATGAATTTTCACGAGGCAGCCAAAGCCCTCCTGCTGTGAGGTGTACCAAATACTGAGTCCTCACTGCCACACATTATTACAGCTCCCCACACCAAAAATGCTTCTAAGATGCCAAACCCAGCAACCTTTTCCCTTCAACAAAATAATTGTATCTGGAACTTTTCCCTCTGAGACACACAAGAGTTTTTGAGACCTCAGCCCCCAGCATGAAAGTTTAGCACAGTTGGTGGCATTGGAAAGTGGAATTCCTGAAGGCAAATGCTGGACACCTGTGGCTCCGTCATCCTGAAGTCTAAAAGGTTGCCCTGTCTCTGTCCTAGTATTAAACTCCACACCCATACTCTTCCCAGGAACACTTGGACCAGCATACAACACTAAAAGCATATAGAAATGACTAAGGGCTGAATAAAAGGCATTAAAAATAAAATAGAAATAAGTAATTGTTTCAGAATTAGTGTTTAATTTGCTTGTCATCAGACATCTGTTCACAGGCACAGAAAACGTTCCACTTTGTGTCTGGGCTTAATAGTGTCAGCTTTGCAGGGATGCCTTCTTCTTCCTCACTGTTTTCACTTGGTTTCTAGGGCAAACAAAACCATTTTTTCCCCCCCAGCCCTCTAATAAATTAAAGCTGTTATAGAGCTGGAAGTAAATAACTGTGCAGTATGGAAACGTCTACCCAGCAAGCCCCAGAACGTATCAAAGGTCACTCCATGCACAGCATCAAACCTTTCTGGCTCCCTTCCTCTCCCACCCCCAGCCCAGTAATCCCCAGCAGTCTCTGTGGTGAGCCAGCAGAATTCAGGGCAAAGCCTGACCTGAAAACTGTGGAGCTATCCCTCCTCTTGCTCCCCTGTCCCCATCATCTGCCAGCTCTGCCACACAACAAGCAGTGTCTGAACACGAGCTGCTCCTTTGCTGGGAGTGCCATCTGTGTGCTGGCAGCTGGGGTGGGAGGGGAGGCCCAGGGGCAAAGGAACAGAGAGAAATACAGACAGCAGGCTAAAGGAGGGGGGTTCCACTGCTTCCCAGTGTTCTGGGTCTCTGCATGCCTCCAGTAAGTGGATACAGCTCCTCTTAAACTGGTGTTTGAGTGTCTGGATTGTTCAGCAAGACAGCAAAGTCAACACTGGAACAGAGATGTCAAACGAGCCAGTTTGGGCAAAAGGCTCAGGCTACTCAAGTCACTCCTGGTTACATTCCATTTCTATCATATTACACTACCCTGGAACTAACAAGTGGGGAGAAAAAGAAGATGAGAGTATGTATTGTCAAAGGAAATATGTCATAAATAATCCAAAATGAGAAATCAGTGAAGATTTGGAGGGAATGTTTCCTGTAGACCAGAGATAAAATCAATGTCCAGATCCTTGACAACTGAACCTGAATTCTACATAACATTTTTGTTTGGCAGAACATTTTAATTTCTCATTGCTGTTCAAAAGGACCACTTACCTTTGAATCACCCTTTTCACTGTGTTACAGAAAGGATAGTTCAATATACTTAAAACCCCACCTTAGTGCAGTGATTTTTGTAAATGACATTATGTCAGAGGAAGGTGTGGAGATGGAAATTTTGCTCCTGTCTCTTCACTAGAAGATTGCTAACAGCATCTTGTGTACTCAGAAGCACAGAAGGCTGAGGTGGGGAGGGACCTGTGGAGATCACCAGCTCCAGTGCCCTGCTCAGAGCAGGCCCAGAAAGCAGCAGGATGCTCAGGGCTATACCCAGCTGTGTCTCCAATTATCTCCCAAGACAAAGACTCCACTTCCCCCTGGGCAACCTGATCCAGTGTTTCATTAACCTCATGGACAAAAGTGTCTCCTGGTTCATGGAATTGCCTTTGCTTCAATGTGTGCCCATTGCCTCATCCACTCCCTGCATACCAGGAGTTCTATCTTCTTTGCTCCCTCCTGTCCTGTATTTATACACGTGGAAAAGATGCCCCCCTAAGCTGTGTCTTCTCAAGGATAACATAGTAATAAAGATTAGCAAGACATTAATAAAATACATAAATATGTATGTTTACTTACTTTGGAAGCACTTCAGAAGTATCTTCCCTGATTTTTCCATGGGTTTCACAGTGAATACAGCTCCCAAGACACCTTTTAGGCAAGTGCCATTGTTGTTAGGATCTTCCTGACCTGCAGCAGGAGATTTTACTTCAGCAATGTTGTATTCTTTCAAATTGTACCTAAGTAAGTACTCAGTAAGACATTCTTCTCTTCCCTTCAGTGTTCAATTAGAATAGACACACATTTGACCCTTTTTTATCTCACTCTTGGGGCTTTTCTGAAGTTATTTATTCCAAGAGCAAACAACAACAAGAAGTGAGCTCAGTCCTTGAGCAAGTCTACAGCTGCACCACACCTGAAGGAGCTGAACCACACAGAAGCCTTTTAATGCACTTTAATTTAGGGAAGTTGCATTCACATCCCAAATTCACTTGATTTGCCTTAACTTTCTTGGCTGACTTTGTTGAGCATTGCCTGGCAGTTTAGCACTGCAGTTCTCCATGAGCAAGACTTAAAGGGAAGGAAAGGACATGTCATACTGACAAACAAACTGGTTCACCTGAGCAAAATCCGTGCAATCAAAAATGTAAAACTACATACACATGTCAGCTAACAATGAGCTTGTCACACTATCCCCTCTTCAGATTCCCTAAAATGTGATCCTCTGTTGCAGTAATGTTTACCTGTAAAGCCCAATAAGCCCTTTTCTGTTCTGGTAATGCACAGACATCTGCTATTTCCATGTCAGCATCAGATCTTTCCGGGCTGACAGCCCCTGTCGCTACACAGCCTTCCCAGCAGGCAGCGTGGGGCTCGTATCACCAGCAGTGCCTCTCTCACCTCCCTGAGTGGGAAACCACCTGTACAGGTGGCAGCCCCATGTGCCCCTTCAGGTGACAAGCCAGCTGTGTCCTCCCTGCTGGGAGAGCTGTCCCACCTTCCTCCTTGCATCACCTGGCACCACGGAGGGACATTCCTGCGTGGCTGCTGCCAGGAAAACACCAAAGGTCTCTCCTGCTGGGTGAGATTCCTGCTGCCTTGGCACACTGAACCACCCCAGTGACAGGGCCAGGCAGTGCCCAGCCAAGCCACGCTGCCCACACCTGACCAGCTGGCCACGCTGGGTGACACCCCTGGAATTTTCCAGGGGTATTGAGAAAGGGAGCAGAAGTGTCCTGGTTTGAAAAGGGGTCCCCAGTGGCCGGGGAGGCAGCTGGAACAAGAGGACAATGTGCTAACAAATGAGCTATTTGTAAACATCAGTCAGTTTATAAACACCCCTCGGTGTTACAGGAATTACAGAGGATCTGCTTATTTCAAATACAGGCCATGGGTAGATTTCTATGGCAGTGTTGGAGGCTCATTTCTGAAAGCAAATGGCATTTCCAGACTATCCTAAATTTATACTATTATACATAATTCTCCTCTACATTGTCCATGATGGATTGGTAAGCAAAGGTGAGTTAATATATGTCACATAAGAATGAATAATAACCCACATCATCCATCTTCAATGGGACATACAGTACAACTATCCAGATAATGCCAGGGGGCTCTTTCTGCCCTTGGGGGAGCAGTTTCTTTGTCCTTTGCAGTTTACCTTGAAATCTTTCAATGTGATGAAGAACTTCGAATTTTTCTTGAGGAAGAAACTGGGACCACAGGTCACCTGCAACAAAATAGAAAATGGTTTTCCACCTCTTCCAGTGAGTGGAAACAGAACAGCAAATAAAGCACAAGTAGCTTTTTACAGTATCTTAAAAACATTCAAGCACAACATTTTGCCTAAAATTTTACAGAAATTCTGAAGGTCTCAAGTAACCATGTGAATTCTGTTTGAATAAAAGGAAACTTTAAAAACCCAACTGTGTTCTTATTCTAATAATTTTTCAGACATCTTGAGATTTAAGACCTCTCTCTGCTGAAAAATTCAAATACACTCACAGAAATATGAAGTTTATTGTCCCATTTAAGCTTATGTATGAAAATGGAGAAGGTCCTTGACTCCTGATGTGTAACTAAGGGAGAACCATTTGTGTGGATTGGTTCTTGTTCTTCAACAGTTCACACAGTTCACATACTCCCAGTAATGAAAATGGAGGCAACATAATGCATGAGGGTCAGATTTTGATAATCCAGGGCGATTTCTATCACATCAGAGACCTTCAGCACGCACTTACACAAGCTCCACAGTCACACTCAACACAGTAATCTCAAATTTGCAGCACAGACCTGCAAGAAAGCCAGAATACTATGTGTATCCTAATTTCCTTGAGCTCTTCTGACACAACACCTTTGGTGCTCAGCAAACACTTTCACACAGCTTGGTGTTTTGGATTTATCTTTTTTGAGTGACAGGTACTATACATCTGGTTTGTCCTTAAAGAAATATTTGCCAATTCGGAACTGAAGTTTAATAGTGAGTGGATTTAGTAACAAAGCAACTCACTGAAATGGCCATAGAGAGTTTTGTGGAGATCCCAAAGGACTTTGGAAGTGCCTCCTCTCCTGGAGGAACCTCTGCTGGATGGCCCCGTTTCCACCTCAGTCATCTAAAGTTACTTAGTACTACCTAAAATGCTGTATGTGGTGGATAACTGGGAGAATAACAATTGAAAAGAGACAAACTGCAGTTTCAGTTGTGAAGAAGGCGTGTTTCCTGGGAGGGCTGCAGGGGTAAATGGTAGCACAGCAGCCACTGCAGCTACAGAGGAACCAAACTGAGCACAAGACAAGAGAATGCCCAGGCAGCCTCCTCCTGGCCCCCTGGCTCTGCACTCTGCGTGCACACTGCAGCCCTAGGCACACCTTCATACAGAGCAGGGGCTTGTCTCAAAGGAGGCCAGGAGGGAGGGACTGGAGCTTTGGTTCAGCCTCCTGCCCCCAGTGTGCATTGTGACTGCCAGGCACACAAAACATAGTCCACTTGTCTCCATTTCCTGCCTCCATGAGCTGGAAAGTGCATATTGTGTGCTAGTAGTGGTCAGATTAGTGAATGAATAAGCTTTTAATGTAATGAATAAGCCGTCGTTCAAAGATTGATTTTTTAAATATCCTTTTCCACTGATCAGTAAGCCAAGCCACTTTATACTAGAAATGACATCTGAGCTGAATTTACCACTTTGTCAGGGGCTCACAGTTTGCTGAGAAAACAGATAAATAGGGTGAAAGACAAAAGATGGCAGTGTGAACAGCAACAGTGGGAGAAAAGCAACAGTGAAACAAACTCTGTGGCTGAAATTTTGTTGTTGTTCTCTTGGGAGAACACTAGATGAACCTGGGCAGAAGTGCCTTTCTGGCCATCTAAATGTCTCCTTAGGTTTCCCCTCTGGCATGTGGAGAGGAACAGAGTCCTCTGAGAGGCAGTGAGAGCAGAGGTTTGGGGTAAGTGCACTAAATACTGCCTGAAGGAACCTTCTCCTTCACATGCTGCTGAAAATTGGGACACTGTCTGGCCAGGTGAAGTACCTCATGTTGGGTGTTCCACATTCAAAAGGTTCATTAGCATTTTAAAAGGGGAGATAGCAGTGTTACCTGAGTGCAATTATTACAGAATCCTGGAAATTCAAATTCTTGTTTTGACACATATTCATTCATGCAAATGTGGAACCTGACCCAGAAAGTTTATTCAGGTGAGTAATCTGCCTTGGACTTCAATGGGATTCTGCTACATACCAACAAAGCAATCAAGCCAGGGTTTGCATGTGCAGTCACCTCCATTTCTCTTCACGGGGGACTGCTGGGTTGTAAAAACGCCCAAATCATGCCAATTTGTCCAGACGAGATATCAAATCTCCTTTTTAATATTCAACTTCAGCAATATGGAAAGCAACAGTGCCAAACACTCCATAACCACTTTACTGTGATTGCTCACATTGTGATTGGAAAACTCTCATTTCACATGGCTGTTGTCACCTGCCTTGTGCTAGATCCATCATCTCCTCTGTGCAGTTAGTGACACAAACACTGAAAAGTGAGTTTATGACCTGGAATGGGGTTCTGCTCAACTTCTCTGAGGATATACCTGAAACACAGCCCAGGAGAATCCTGAGCAGCCACAAATGATTGATGCATGTACAACAGGACACACAGTCTCCAAACAGAGACCTGCCCAGAGCAGCAGTGGTTCCATACACCGTTTGAAATGAAGAATGTAAAGGAGACTGTAACCGAGGAATGAGGCACTGGATCCTCCAGCAGGGGGGAGGTAAGCAGAACACTAATCCTTTGGGAGATTTGCAACATCCATGTACTTCGGGATGGACAAAAAGATGAGAGAGGAACACAGAACAGGCAGGAGAACAGACGTGGAAAGCTGTGCATTGACAGTGCTCTGCTGTTTCCTTCTTCCAGTCTGGTTCACCTCCCACAGGAGCCACACCACTGTAACAACAGTGACCGTGACATCCCCATGTGGGCCAGGAGAGAAAGGGGCTGTGGTCTTGCTGGAGCACCCAGGAGACCCCAACCAACCAGCATGGTGAGCACAACTGTGTAAACACACTCTCCTCGTCCTTGGAGCAAATGCAGCCGGTGCCTCATGCTGCAGAAGAAATACACTACACAAACCAAAACAGTAGGGGAAGAGCTGGAAAACAAAACCAGCTAAACATAAATAAATCATGGACATCTTGCAATACAGTAAAATTCTTAGGCGTTGTCATCTGTTGCTTATTACAGTTTCATTTACATTGGAATTTTCTTTGTTTTCCTGCAAGAGTTGTGTTTCTGTATTATTTTAAACCTAGTCAGTAATGTGAACAGAAGAGTCTGTCTCTGCATTATTCTGGCCAATATTACACCGTGCATATTGTGCAAGAAATGAGAGTTAAATCAATTTTAATGCACCACTTTAACAAGATGACAACCACAGTTCTAGATGGCAATTACAGAGATAATTACAATTTCATTGGCACTGCTTAATATTAAGAATACAAAATTTACCTTGGATGAACAGTTCGCTATCTAAGATGAACCCAAGCTATTTTTCTTCTAAATCATATCTTGGCTTGTTTTATTTCTTTACTTTGACTGTTTAACAAAGGCATAAAGAGTTTTACAGGTAGAGTATATTGGAACAGGCTGACTGGTTCAAGATCAAATTCCTGTACAGTGATTTGAGAAAAAACCATTAATTTTGAAACAGCTCTGGAGGCTGAGTATAAAGATTATTAAACATAAGTTTTATATATGCAGAAAAATTGCTTTTGCATGAATTCACTTTTAAAATGTTAATATATGCATAAGAAAATTGTGTTTCTTAATCTCTGAAGAAACACTTATCACTAGGAACCGCTTAATTCTTTTCCTGTGCTTGATTTATTAGCTTATGAAATTATGGTAATAGTTTGCATGTTAATGGTTTTGGGGCTCAAATGACCTGATTTTAATAATGAAGTAATTTATGCAGTAAATGTAATCAGCATCCATGAATCTCAGTGCACAGAACACATCAGTGATTACCGATGCTCCAAACAAATGGCTGCCAGCATGGTACATGTGCACTGGTTGTTAGGGGATGTGCTCCCCCAGCACACCCCTCAGGCTGGCTGAGCCCACCCCAGCAGAGACCACCAAAGGGGCAGCTGCAGCCCTAAAAGCTGTTTGCAGGCTTCCCATTGCAGATGGACTTCCTCACTTGGCCATCTCCTAAAACAGGACTAGGCTAGGAGGTGCACACCACCAGAACACAAGTCTAACCTGGGGCCAGGAGGACTTCCTCCATGAGTAAAAGAGTCTGTGGCACAGAGACCTCACCCACCTGGCCAAAGGGGATTGCAGGAAAAAGGGAGAGTGTTTTCTGGGGGAAGAAGTTGTAAGTTTTATGGATTATGTGAAAAAACGTGACACTTATTAAGGATTTGACCTGCATGGCGTATAAAAGATGCAACCCTGTGCAACACTGGGGAAGACTATGTCAGACAGATCCATCCTGGGGATTCTTTCCTAAAAGCTCTGTTTTTACAGCCCTGCTCACTGTCAGGATGGATCTGAACCATGCCTCTGTTCCCTTGCAATGTTTATTGTGCTGTTCCCCAACATGCAAAGAGCTCCTAGACTGGGCTTGGAAAAGCAAACAGCAATGCTTTCTTTGCAGCAACGCAGCCTTGTGTTTGGATAACCTGCTGAACACTGAGAGGCATTTTGGTATAAAAGATTCAAAAATATATCACTGGCTGCCAAATATGATCTAACTGTTCAAACACAGACAGAAGCTGAGGGAGGTCAGATTGGACATTAGCCAAAATGTATAAAGTCAATGGAAGAAACTTCATTGATTCATCAGAGCTGGATCATTTCTTCACCAAAGAAGTGCCTAAGGGCCAGAAGTCCTCTCCACTTCCAAAGACCAAAACTGAATGACTGTATATTACAATGAATAAACACTTTGCTTGCAGTTCCTCAAGCATGATACGAAACTGACTGCAAAGCCTGTTTCCAGAGCTGTTCATTTTTCACAGCCAAAAGGTGTTCTGTTCTGGAGTATGGCTAATGCTCTCTATTCCAGAATTCAGGCTATCAGCTTTGTGCAATTTGTGTCAGATCCTAAAGAGGAAAGCAAGCAAAAGGACCAGATAACTCTAGCAATTTTTAAGTTTTATCTCAGTCACAGACTCCACGTAAGCCTAAGGCAGGTATGGATCATGTAACAATAACTCAACAGAAGCCATTCAAACCCACAGACCACAGAGGCTCACAGTGTATTGAGGAGCACAAAGCTCAGCAGGGCCTCCCAGAACCTCACGGAGGGGATCAAGGGAGAGAAAGCACCCCAAAGCTCAGGGTGCTGCCTGGATGGAGCTTGGGAGGATGGCAAAGCTGACCCTCCAGCCTGGACTGGGACCGGACACGGCAAGAAGAAAGGGATGAGAGAGGCAGAGACAGGGCTTGCCCCTGAAGCTGCAAGGTGCCCAGCCCCTGAGGAGCCTGGCTCTCTGAGCTGCACCAGTGCCACCAGCACAGCCTCACTCCCAGCCTGTGTGCTGGCTCTGGACGGGGAACCCATCCAAGCTGTTCCCAGAGAGCTGTGACAGCTCCATGAGGTGTCCCCATCACCCAAGGCACTCCAGCCACGCACAGGCTGCTGGCTGCCCCTCTCTCAGAGACACGGTGCTGTGCAGGCTCAGGGGGGCTCACGGAGGAGCCCTGGCTGCGAGGAGCTGCTCAGCCCCTCTCGCAGGCCCAGACAGCCTTGTCTCACCAGACAGGGTTTCTGGAGGTGAAAATTCCCCTCCTCCATTTCCCTGTGTTGTGGCTGGAGGACATTCCCCTGACAAGGGGGACCTGCTGTCAGCGGCAGAGGCAGGGTCAGGGAGGCGGAAAATAAAGGGAGAAATTTCAGAGTTCAGACAGTTTTCTTGGCACACTGTGACAGCTCAGAGGGGTAAGGATCTGTCTGATGTTTACATGGAAATCCAACCAGAACAGCTCGCTGCTGACAAACTGGGCTCACAAACACGAGCCCAAGGCACGGAGCCCGGCGGCGGGCGAGGCTTCCCAAGGGACACGGGCACAACCTGGACAGCCAGCACCTGCAATGCCAAGGCACTTAAGGTCCAAGCACTGAAACACAGCCTTTACAAACAGACGGATTTGCTCTGGCTATAACTCAAACACTGCACCTCCAGAAATGAGCGTGACAGAAACCATTCTTGTATTTACTTATCTGTGTTAAAGCAGGACAGAAACATACCACAACACACACAAAATGTTAGGTGATTTGAAGCTAGCAGTGTGTTCGTTAAATAACAGCAGACTCTTAGCACAGCCATCTTTGTTTCATGGTAGTCTTGTTTCTTAAATTCTTGATTTAATATCAGGCTTTAAAGACTTCTGGGCAAGAATTTGTTTCCCCATATACTCGTTCTATCCTTAATAAAAAATAGGCCTACGTTCCAAGTAATGCCTGCAATTTCTAAAATGAAATCAGCAATAATATTTATTGCTTTTTTGTGTGCCCATCCAGAAAAAGAAAATTGTTGCCAGAGTAACACTCAGAACAAGAGGATGCAAATGTGCACCCTGCTCTTCCAGCTTGCATTCTTCACTCAAGAATCATGTCAGCTTGTGTGGAAGTCACTGAGAAACCTGACCAAATGAGGATTTCTGACTTGTGTCCCTGGCATCCTTTTGCTGGATTTATCATAGTTAATGTCCTTTTGTTTGTCTCTCTTCACATGCTAGAAATGTAAGTAGGCCACAATGGGGAATCTGCACATTTGGTCAAAAAAGTTGCCGTGATTTCAAAAACAGGCGTGAAGAACAACACGTTGCAAGCCAAGGGGAGAATAAAAAATATGGGATTCAATGTTTTCACGCTTTTTAGAAATACAAAGGAGAGAAAAGGCCCCTTTTGTAGTAAGTGACTCATGCTTGGGAATGGTTAGCCATGGGGACACGGGGTTTTGCACATCTCTCCCTCTCTCACGCCCGCCCCTGAATCTGCCATGTGCTGCCTCCTTGAGCACTGCTTCACGGCTCTGTGCCCCTGCTCTGCCTGTGCCTGCCTCTGGAGCATCTGGCACAGCAGCCCCAGGCCAGGGCGACCTCTCCCTCGGGGTCCTTCCTCTGGTGCCCTCAGAGAGCGCGGAGTGACAGGGAGCAGGAGTGACAGGGAGCGGGATGCCCAGCCCAGCAGCACTGCCACAGCTCACACGCCTGCCTGCAGGCTTCTCTCTTTAATGTGACATTGATCATCGTGACACCAAATGGTCCCAGATAGCGCTCGCTAACATTCGGGAATGTGACAGCTAGGGACAGAGTCGCTAGTCTGTCGCCTGAAGACTCTCTGGATTATTGAGGTCAGGAGAAACGAGGATGGAGATTTGCCCTACTTCCATATTCTGGCTATTAATAACGCAAAGCCCGGCAGATTGTGGCCGTTCTGTGCGGCTGCACGAGGGAGCCGTGTCCCTCCCCTCGCTCCAGGACACAGGCACACACCAACATTTTTGGCTACCATTGCAGAGCTGCTCACAGTCAAGCCCCAGGCACGGGGAGGCTCTCCCTCAGCAGGCAAGAAAGGGAAGCCAGAGCAGGCTGAGAAGAGACACAGACGGGAGACCTCTCCTGGTCTGCTGCCCCAGAAAGGCTGCTGCTCTCCCTGTTTCCTTCCAGCCACTGCCAGAGTCACTCAGCCAGGGCTCAGCCCTCTTTCCCTCTGGGAAGAGCTGGTGGAGAGGCTGCTGAAAGCCCACCTGGAGAAGCACAGCCACACTGCTCCTGGCAGGATTTCCACCCATCACACCTGTCCAGGATTTCAGCGGGAAGAAGCAGCACTTCATCCCCAGGACTGAAACACAGGGATCCTACAGATACAGAATTAAGTTGCACCTTCCCCAGCTCTAATAGAGCGAGTGAATTACCCTCCGCAGTGAATTATCCTCCTCACCTCTGAGGCAGATGCGAGACAGAAACTGCACCGTGTCTCCTTGTGGAACACTACCTTTCATGAGCCATCTTTAAAGCTTTGGAAGATCAAACCTCAGAAGCTGAAGCTCTGCTACTTTTAAAATAGTCTTTGAAAAGCTAGCTTTTGGCTGCAAAGGGGAAAAATAGAGATATTTTTCAGGCCACTGACATGGAAGAAAAACCACCCTGACAGCTGAGACAGCCTCCCTGAATAGGATCCCTCTGCTCTTGGGAGTTGGAAAGCATTTCTCTGCCATCCCTTTTGGGGCACTTATGCAATCTGCTCTAGCAACTGGTGCCAGTTCAGTTCAGCTACAGACCAGACTCTCCGGACTGTCTAAATGCCATTCCTGGGATTTGCCTAGGAATAAAGCCTTTATACTTCCCTCAACCACACTGTTCATGGTCTATTACTGTAAACCATTATGGCTAGTCCCACTCCATAAAATGCCACTGGTTCCCATTTTAATTCCAAAAAGAGAGCTCTTAGGCAGGAATTGCACCATATGGCAATTAGGCAGCACTAGTTGAACTGTCTTCTGTCTGTGTTTCTAGACACTACTCCATATTTTATTTATCAGCTAAAAGCCAAGCAAAGTAACAATAACAAGAGTGGGTCGAGTGCCAAGAGCAGCACACAAGTCTCAACAACACTTGTTTCCCTTCCCCTGCTTCTCCTGCTCTCCACTCTGATCTTGCTTAGTTAACACGAGGCCTCAGCGACTGCAGTTCATAATCCCTGCATCTTTGGTCCTCTGCTGAGCACACTGCTAGTATTTCCACGCAGTTTCAAACAGGCTCTTCCTGCTCAGCTCATTTAATAACTAGATTTGCTACATCTCTAGCCATTATTTGGCAGAGAGCATAACAAGCAGTTGCCAAGTCCTATCTTGGGTTACTTTTCCAGAGATTCTTTAGGCTGGGGAAATAAAAAGTGCCCTTCGCTTTGTTTCAGGAAGAAAACCCATTTTTTTTCTGCTTCCTTTGATTCTTATCATAATATTATCCTGGACAGAGACATCTTCAAATAAATACTGGTCAGAGGTTTCCTGAGGACCTAAGCTGAGAAATGTTAATAAAATAACAGAAAGCACACTGCAGTCTCCCCTTTGCACTGGCTTGTTCACCTAAAGCAACCGTATTTGTGCTATTAATGTACAGGTTGGGCCACGGCAGTCCAGGAATCTGGATATGCTGATAATTGTTCAGTCACCTTCTGATTAACACAGGTATCTCTATTTCCAGGAGCACTGGAGCTTCCCCACTTAAAACAAGAAGAAAGATCTCCAGGCTTGTTATATTAAAGGTCAGCAAGGAAATGACAGGCAGCTTGGGGAAAGAAGAAAAAACGTGTAATTTTAAATAGACTTTCAAGGATATAAGTAAATGAAAAGAACTGAAATTTCCTTCTATTTGCATTCCTGCTAAGAGGAAAAAACAACAATCTGGGTCACTGGCCTTTCAAACTTCAGGGACTGAACTGTATCATGAAGCATGGCAGAGGGAACAGCCCCTCACAGGAAGCACAGAGAAAAGGCAGGGAGAGCCTGAGGAAGCAGGGGAGTCCAAAAGTTCTGAATGGAGCTAATCCGTGAGTGGAGACAGAAGGTGAGAGGGGGAGTCCTCTCCTTAGTGCTTGTCCCTATCAGTCACAGTCTGAAGCAGGAGGCTGGACATCCCCTTCTTGGCTTAGCAGCTCTGACAGAGCACAGCACTCCTAACTGAGAAGGGTCCAGACCTAACCTATATGAGGGAAGGATGAGCTGGGCCAGCAGCTGGAACTGTTTGTAACACGGAGTAAAAATATTCTGGGGAGAGGATCAAGAAAAATGGGATTGTGTCCACCTAGAAGTAAGAATCAAGCATGGGCAAAGATTATTCTTGAGCTACAGTGGGCCTCTATTTACTGTAGATGCTGTGTTGGACCCCACATTATAACTAGCAATTGAAGCATCAAATGATGAATGTTTGATTTCATTTACACACGTATATACACACACAAGATGATGTCTCATCAATGCAAAATACAAAGGCTTAACAAATTGTGTAATTCTACAGTTCCTGCAGACTTTCTGCTGGTTTTCATCTGAAATAGTTTGAACATGGCTCACCACACTATCAACAGCTTTTCATTATTTAAATATTTAAGGTGCCAGTTATCATATTTCTGCTTTATACTGTGAAATTTCATGCCTCTTATAAAAGTTACAATATAAAATTGACATTGTCTGAGAGGGCCTTTCCTTCAAATATAATCCTGGCTTAGTAGATAACAAAACCCATATATAAAATGGGGGGGGTTCATGATCACTGCTTCTTTTTCCCATTCCCTGTACCACAGAACATGTGCTGATATTTAGGGAGGCCTGCTGCAGTTCTTACGGAGTTATTTTTTCCTGCCTGACATTACCAGTGCTCTTTTCCTCCCCGCATGCTTCAGAGAAGCACTGGTGCAATAGCAACCTTCCTTCCAAGGGGAAATGCCCCTGCAGGACGGTCTGACACCAGCCAGACAGGGGGGAGACACAGTGGGGTCCTCTTCTCAAATGGATCTGAGCTCACCCTCCTGTTCCTCTGCTGACTGAGGCCACAGCTCCACGGCTGAGCAACCTGAACACACCAACACATTTCCTGGAAGGCTCCTGGGGGACAAAGAGCTGTGCAGCAGCCTGCTACAGACTTGGCAAATACCCACACATATTGATGACAGTCGTATTAAACAAACAGCAATATTAACACAACAGGCTGCTTCTTTCACATGTCTGTGCAGCCTGTGCCCAGGGGGAGCCTCTCACTATTCAGTGTCTCTGGGTGCTACTCCTTGACCCAAAAGAAGAGAAACGATGGCTTCTCCCTCTTTCTCCCCTCCTGTGAGTATTTGAGGTTTAGATGGCCCTGTTTGCTTCCCTGAGAAATGCAAAAGAGACTAAAGGAGGGCCAGACACTCACAACAGCATACCTTTTTTTTCCTGTTCTTATGGAAGGGTGATATTTACCTATTTAAAATAATTTTACTTATTGAGCAGAAGGTAGGAAAGACTTTGGAGGCAGAAGTAAAGTTAAATCTGGTTTTGCAGAGGCAATCAAGAAGGGTTCTCAGGAGATAATTCCGAGTTTAGCTCTTGGACACGACTTGGTTGTCCTTACTGACAAACAATGTCACCTAATTCCTGTGAAGATTTCATCAGCATTACAAAGGACAGCAATAATCCCCAAAATACTTATTTCACCAAGGAACTGGCTCACTGGGGAAGTCTCATTTCCCTAACCAGCACCAAAAAGCCAAACTCACGGTCATTTCTGACATGTTTCTATAAAAGATATATATCTGGCACATGCAATGCATGCACTTATTAATGGCAGCTGTCCATGTATGTTAATCCAGGAATAATTTATGTTTCTATTGGACCAAACAGGAAATGAAGGACTGTAAGAGAAATCTGTATTGTACAACCATTACTGGGAAGCCTTTGGACCCTGCCTAGGACGTTCTGTATGCTTCAACACTTAAACAAGAGCATGTTTAATGAACAAATTTCTTACAAGAGCAAAACATTGAGAAGATTCTTTAGTAAACACCATCCACGTCTTGAGGGTTCCTTACACATTTTGACGGTAGCTCACCAGGCCCTAGGTAAATATTTTATTTAACTGCCTCTGCTTTGAAGCTGCAAGCAGTAAAAATATTTTTCTGAAATGACTGATGAAGAACCTGTTTTGGTCCCAGCATGGTGTTGAGTCAGCTTGGCAAAACAGAAAGAGCATCAGCCACCACTGTGCACTGGGGTACCCAGGAAGTTACTGCTGGCTTTACAAGGTGAGTTAGAAGTTTGGGATGTGTTCCATACAGAAATGACACGGAGTAGCTCCAGAGAGGTGGGCAGAATTTGTTGGGGACTATTTTTCTTGACCACATCAATCACTAGGAATTTGCTGATTAATATCCAGTGATTCAATCACCAGGGAATACAAAACAAAAGTAGGAATATTATTTTGGACAGTTTGGGAACACACGCATGAATCTTGCCATTCAGAGATGGACTGTCCATACCAGGTGAGTTTAAGAAATTACTTCCCTACAACTGTTTTCTCTCTCTTCATCAACCCTAAGATGGATAAATGAGGTCAGAATGACAAAAGAAACCACACATCAAACACTGGAGATGAAAAGACTTTCACCTGCACCTTTTCCTCCCCCTCTGCCCCACACATGCAGCAGGCTGGGAAAAAAAGGCAAATAACAATCAAACCTCCAGGCAAACAACTCCAGCCTTCAAGACTGCTAAAGGCCAGAGAAATAACCTTATATCAAGTAAGGAGGCAGACTTCTTGAGGAGACATCCTGGATTAGGAAAGAGACCATAGCTCCTACCATAAAGTTCTCTCTTACACAGCTGGCAAAAGAGCCATCTGTGTATCCTTTGCTGACCTGGAGGCAAAGGGGGAATATGAAGGGGAAGTCTGAAAAACAGCAACTCTTCTTGGACCATCATTGCCTTGCAAGTAAGCACACTTGGCCTTTGAACTGCTTAAGCTTTTTAGCCTGGCTACACTCCAGCCAAGGGTTTAACAGTGCTCTGGAGATGCAGTTCTGGGCCACCCACCTCACAGACTGCCGTGGCACTGGCAGTGAGCACAGGGCACCCTCAGTTCTGGGGCACAAAGACATAGAAGGGGACATCTCATGTATTGATGAGAAAACTAGAGAACAGTAACAACAGCACCTTTCCTTAAAGGCTGCTTTGGCTCTGCTTTTCTAGGGGTTAAGATTCAGGGACATGTAACTCACCAGGCTGAGAAACCACCAGAACTTCCCTGATCACCCTGGCATAGGGGCACTCTGTGGTGTGCCACGAAGGTGAGGAGCCTCTGCAGTGAAAGGAGCCTCATTTTCAAAGCAATGGTTTGAGGTTTACCCAGGCAGCAGTGAAATCATTAAACCAGGGTCACTGATTTCATTTGGGACAGTCCCAGACCACAAAGCACAGGCATGACTCACTTCTCAAAGTTAGGAGTGTCTGGAAGTGCCCAAGCTGGGGTTTGGACTTTCTTCTAGAGATGAATTTCAACCACAGATGAGAAAATGATTGAGGGTCAAATATACAGTGAAGTGGATAATCTGGAAAGGGAAGGGAAGGGGGAGGAAAAGAAAAAATACTACTGGTGTACTGGGGAGCAGGGACAGAGGGCACCAAAGAGGGCACAGAGCTTCAGTGACTTTGAGCTTTGAAGCTGGGCATCCCAGGAAGGCCTGGATCTCTTGCCTGGCTCTGGTACTCTGAGCTAAAATCTTCAGCGACAGAAGGAAAATGGAAACACAAACTCTTACTCCTCAGCTGCACTTTCCCGAAATTTGGCTCAGGATATCTAAAGGGACAGGAGCCAAACTTTCATGGTTTTAGGCTTTTTTAACCTGGGGCATACAAGCTGGCCAATGTTCTTGTTGATGGTACAACAGATTGCAGCACCCCCTGTGCCCCAGAATCAGCTGGCGAGCTGCAGTGCCGTTTTCAGCGTCTCTCCTGCAGACATCCAAGATGTGAACAGCAGAGCCTGCTAACTGTGGCAAGAGGTGTCTTAGGAATAGCAAAGGAGCTGCAAGGACCATCTGCCTCTTCTCGTGGGGAGTTCAACCCCGTGACTATCAGTTCATCAGGATTAAAAAACTATTACACCCACCCACGAAACCAAAGAATTAAAAAAAAAAGAGGAAAAAACTCTCTCATGTTCAAACACGGAAGATGGAACATGAACAGCCCTGGTACAAACATTTCAGTCAAATAAACAGGGGAATCCAGCAGATGCCAAGAAATCTATAGCAAAGAGTCTCATTTAGGGAACTGGAACAGCCTGCATGGTAGGCTGCAGCACAGTATTTTCATATGACACACTAACAACAACAACTGATGACATTTCATATTGTTCACAGTGAAAGGAAAACACGAGTTCTTTTTCCACTGTCTTTGCATCTGTTTAATCTCGCCCTGGTGTATTTTAACTTAAGCCAATTTGGGATGTTAACAGCATACAAATATGCTTTTCCCGTGAGCTGCCAGGGAAGGGGGTTTTGAGCTGAAATTGTGTTAAGCTGATTACTTCTTTTAATTTCTCTTTAATAATTCAGTATTTTTAATTGTTTGAGTCCTAGCAGCTGATATAAATGTTTAGAGAGTCAGGGGATGTAAATGAGGACTGAGAAATTATTTCAATATAAACGTATGAACTCTATGCCATGGCAACAGCAATTTTTCATTAAATTATAGATTCCTCAGGGTTGCTCTTTCCATATTGACAAGATCATTTCATAGGGAGAGGAGGTAAGGGAAAAGAGAGATCTTACTGAAGAAACAGAATTGTTATGACGAGCAATTAACAACATATATCCCAGCATGTCACGGTGGGTCTTCTCCTTTCGTTTCATGAAATAGACTGATTATAAAAACGCTTCCCATTTGAGTGCCACAGCCCTAATGCAGTTCGCATCAGGCTGCATTTTCCCTCAGGCTCAAAACCACCGCCATTGACAGGAGCACTGCATGTGCTGAACCTGCCACCACCAGCCTGAAAAACCTCTGGCCCCACTATTGCTTACACCTTCCAGTGAACAGCCTGCTTGTGCAGTGGGGCTACCTCAGTGCCACTGAACAGCCTGCTGTCACATGCACTCACACTGTGCCATTTCCCCAGAGGGATGGAGGGATGAGGGATATAGCTAGAGATAGATATATGCTGTTTCCCTAATGCAATCTCTTCCCTTTCAAATCCACGCAAAGCAGTCACACCAAAACCAGCCCAGAAGCTGCAGAGCATCCACCCCACAGACACTTTAGGTAAATGCTCCATTAATGAGTGGGAGAAATGCAAAGGCACATTGACATGGTTCCATTACCTGCATTTGCAGATCACAACAAAGGTGGTGTTGACAGAGCAGTGACAAAATGTGTCTCAGTACATATGTGATACTGAGGGTTTGCTGATTTTTCTTATTTTCATTGCTTCGAGGGATTGTGGTGTGTTCCACTCAGAATATCACAGCAGTTCCCTGATGGAAAACTAAATGGGCCCTTGGATTTCCCCCCTGCTTTTCCAAGATTCTACTCCTGGTTGTAAAGGGTTATCCTTTATACCCATTAGTTTGAGAATGGAGTTTCTCCTCTAATTACTTATGCCAGAGTAAGAAACAACAGTGAGCAGTAAAGCACAGCTCCTCAGGAGCCTCCTGAAGGATTTGGGTCTAAACTGAATGTTAGACCGTGTAACCCTGGAGTGACAAATCTGGTTATATCTACAGCTTGTACTATGGGAGGCTTTAACTGGAGCAAAAGGTTTGCACAGACTCTGCTGTGTTACTGCTGACACTTCTGTCTGCACTGAGGTCTCCTGTCTAGCCCTCAATTCCAGAAGGTTTTCCTGAGGACTAACATAAAAAAATAGCCCTTACTGTTTTCTCGACTTCCAAACTCCTGGGGTATCTCCCACCTTTGAGGTCATGGCTCCTCCAGGGCAGTTTAAAGAGCTGCATAAGGTTGGTATGAAATAACAGAGTGCTAAAAGAAAACCTAATGCAGAATTTCCCTCATTCTGATGTCTCTTCAAATCTTAAAAACTCTTAAATGGCATAAACCCAGAGGTGTTACCAAAAGCACTCACAGAAAGGAGAGCACAACCACTTATTTTCAGGTCCAGAAAATAAATCCTATTTCCAAAATAAAAACTTTAATGAGACTTCATATTTTATTGGACTTAACATTTCAACAGAAAATGCTGAGGGGAAACAGCCCATCCTCCTCATATGTGGAGAACCTGGTAAAAGGCAATCCCATACATGGCAACAAGGAATGACTATTGATACTCTGCATATCAGGATCCCCAGAAAATAAAGGTGCATGAGAGAAAGCAGAAAAACAGGGTGGGATGTGCAATTTCAGTTTTTGTTTGCAGTGCTTAGATTCACTGATCCAAGGGCCTTAAACAGAGAATCAGTATTTTGGAAGTCCATAACTGACAGCTAAACTGAGTTTGCCTTCTGTATTTTTCTCAAAATCATCATAGGAAAGAAGGCCCCGTCTTCAAAAGAAGTTTATCAAAGACTCATCTCTAAAAGCTGTATCTTCAAAAGTCACATTTGCACATAGTAAAGTGCTACCTCTTCCTGTACAGACACCTGTGAGCAATGGGCTCTCTAGTATAAGCAAGAGCTGGCCTGAGATTAGAACATGTGTACACACACAGAGACACTAGGACATATTAAATCTGATGTTTCCAAATATTTAGATAGGACCAAATTAAATTTTAACATTAGGCTCTCCCTTTTGGTGCTATCCCAGCCTGATCTCCTTCACCTTTGAAGTCCCTGCTTACAAAATCTGAGCAGTGCCTAAAGTGTAACCCTCAGCACAGCACATGGGCTCCTTCCTCTGGGGTTTGCTTGTGGGGGTATTGTTGCTGCTGTTTGGTTTGGGGTTTCTTTCTTTGTCTTTTAAAGGCTCCCATCAGCCTGAGCTATTCAGAAATCTGGTTTAAAATGCCAGAAAATGCTAGCAGAGTGATCTTGCCCCCACGTTTTCCAGCTCCACGAGACATCTCTTTCTCTCCTGGGAGCCCCTGGGAGATGCCCTGGTGCTGCTGGCCAGGCCAGAGCAAACTGCAGAATCACAGCTGGTTAGCAAGCCCCAAACTTCTGCTGGGTTTGGAGGGCAAGGGAGGAAGGACCATATGCTGCACACATTTTCCTACAGATTCCTACAAATTATGCAGAGCAATGAAAATAGCATAAACACTTGCACCATGCTTCTGTCTTCCCTGTGGTTTCCACATTTTCTAGCCAAGCATCCAACTAAACCAGTTTATTAATGATGGAGGGTTTACTGATATGTTTGGAAAGCACACACTTGTCACAGAACGAATTCCCCTATGTGTTTTCCATACTCTGGGTCAATTATTTTCTGTGAAGGCTTGAACTGACTCCAGGCAGAAGTGCACAAAGGCACCACCTCAGATGAAACAGTGGCTGTGGCTCATTCTGTAGGTCAATCCTGCAATGCTTCAGCCCAACACCTATTCAAAATGATGCATCTCGTTTCTGTTTCAGGTTATATTTGCTTTATTATTTCTACAGAGCCACCTTCCAAGTGTTTGGAAGCACTAAGTTTGGTAGCTGTCTACTCTAACAGTCCCCATGTATGTAAACGTGCTGTTTAGTACATAAACTCAGGCAGATTCACTGACTAGAGCTGTAAAAGCAGAGCAATAAAAACGATCTGCTATTTAGACAATAAAAATGGCAGGAGATCTTTGCTAAAGGATCACTTCTAGAACCTGTTTTCTAAGCATCCCCCTCAGAGTACAGGGGTTTTGGCTGCCTGTTGGCACTGCAGGTTGTATTTAATGCTTCAGAAAAGCAAGGAAAGGAAAAACACAGGCCTGTTCCCCTCTGTGGATTTATTCATCATGGAGAAAAGCCACAGAAAATGGGGTGTGTTTTTCCAGACTATTTTACATTCAAAACAACAGCCCTGTCTGCACTGGAAAATTCCACAGTATGTGGAGACCTACAGAGGGACTGAATGAAGGCACTGGGAGAAAAAGATACATGTTTTAATTAGATCAAATAAGGGTAACTAAGCTCAGAATAAACCTTACCTCAACCTTCTGATGTTCCTCCAGAAAAATAAAAAAAGACAGATTCTAATTTGTCTGATATTTCTAAAACTGAGTTGCCAATGAGCCCAAAACCACACCCATTCTTCTCCACCTGACATCTACCTCCTTTCAAATGTTCTTATCTGAGAAAACTAAGTTTTAGAATGGAGAAGCTGCAGAGTTTTGAACACTCCTTTGTGGTGGTCAGTGATTTCAGTGAAAGCTGACTGTGCTCAGCACCCCCCAGAAATCAGTGCCTGGGCTGGATTACACACACACAGAGCCTCCACTCTAACAGAGACACAGAGGTGTCTGTGCCCTGCTCACCAGGTATCCATCACATCTTCAGGGCTGGTTTGAGCTGTGTTGCTGTGAAATCACAGGCAACCTGAGAAGGGGGTTTATGTGAAGTGTGTGTGCATTCAGTACTCTAATGTTTTCCATAAAACACATCTCACACAACACACACAAACACACACTGCCCATGAGGGAAACATACTCACTATGGTTATTGAGAAACTCATTGAAAACTACAAGGAGTGTACAATTGTACCTAAATCTTTGGTTTGTTCTCATAATTCATTGCTAGTAGAGCTGGGAAAGTACCCTGAGAGCCGTAAGAGCAGGGAACTAGACAGAAAGTTAAACAGGGCTTCCACTCCACTTCTAGAATAGCCATGTTATAAAACTTTTACTCTAAGAGCCTTTCCAGATGGAGCTAGATAATTCTGAATTCTGTTTCCACTAAGAGATTTAGGAATTGTATTAGCTCACATGGAAATAATTTTTTAACTAGCTGGGAGTGGTTCCCATACAGTTCCTGAAGCTGTTCCCCCATGCTCACATCCCCTCCTCTCTGGCTCATGTTAGGAGCTACACCCAGTGTGCAAAATGACCTCTGCACCCAAAGAGGCACAGCCTATTTCATGATGCATGGAAAGAAAAGTTCCATGGTGACTGACAGGCTGCAAATGCTGTAAGAGCCAAAGCAGAGCTTTGTGCAGTTTTTACCTGACAGATCCCAGCAGTATTGCTCTGCCTTCCTGGTGCTGTGATGGAAGACAATGACTTCAGCTGTACAGGCTCCTGACATCATGGCAAAGGCACCTTCCCGTGGGAGGATGGAAGAGCTGACAAGCTTGGTAAAGCTGGACTTGCATTTTCTTGAAGTCTGTAAATTTGAGAGATCCTCTTCCTGTAAGTCTGAAGGTCAGAAAAATACAGGATTACACAGAAATCAGTGATGGTGGAAGAAAATGCAATTGTATTTAGACAGGACAGCCAAGACTCAGTGCATAAGCTCTATGTATGCTGAGCCCTCAGGATCACTTTTCACTTGAGCTCTTCCTCTTGTCTCCTGGCACATTCTTTGGCCTCTCCACTTATTTTCCTACCATCTAGCTGGGTGTATTTCTGAGGTACTGGACTCCAAAACATACCACCAGACAGGATAATTTATTCTCAAAATAGCTTATAAAGAACAAAATACATGCTTGCTAGATGGGGAAAGGAGAGATGGAGGCCTTCAAAGTCCAGTGGAGGAGAGCAGCTGGATGACAAACCCAGCACTTCAGGGGAAAGAAGGGACTAAGGGGGCCAGCCAAAGAGACAAATCATCTGCAGAATAATGAATACACAGAATATTTCCCAAGTAAAACATTGCTCAGGTAGGTAATTCTGCTTGGTCAGAAGGACAGAGCAAAGTTAAAAAAAAAAAAAAAAAACACAAGAAAGAAAATGGGACCACATTTTCTCTTCAAGGCAGTTTTAAACATGCTCTTCTCTGCTTAGGATCCAGCTCATTATATGAAGCCATATACCTTGTCCACTTCCTTACCTTAGGACATATATCCAAATAAAAGTGACATGAATGAAGTTTTCCTTCCTACAAAAACCACTTGTTACAACCATTGTTACGTATTTAGGAGTAAGACCCTCTCAATATGAATGAATGGATATTCAGCCTGGTTATGTTATTAATAATTTAATCTGTCTTCAAACTGCATCAAATCTGCCCAGTGTATGGCCTCTACTCAGAATTTAAAAGGCCAAATCAGTTTATTGATTAACTTAATTTTCTCCTGAATACAGCATCTGCTTTGCATTTTAAAATGAGGCTTCATTACTTCTTTATTTTGGTTGTGTATCTTCCACGGGAAAACTGACCCCAGAAATGTCATTATTTAGTATTAATATATAGCATGGACAGCTATTTCAGTTGCAGTCCTCAGAATGCAAACACAGGGGCTGACAGGGTTATTTAATTGAATTTTACACATCAGTTTGGAGTCACGTCCATTTAAATGCGACTTCACCGTGGCTGACAGTTCCAATATCACTACGCTCTAAGTCAAGCAGAGAAACCCCTCAGCCCCAGCACTGCTAACTAGCTGGAGTTCCCATCCTGCTCATGCAGTTTGCTCCACTTTACATGTCTCCTAAGCAGTGTTTTGGGGAGGAAACAACGGCAGGAAGAAAACCCCAGACGCAGAGAAGGCTTGGCTTGTCTCCACTGAAGGAGGTGGGCACGCTCTGGGCAGAGCAGAGCTGGCAGGTACAACACCTTTGGTGCTCCTGACTCTAAAGCCTCCTTAGCTCCCAATGCAGCAAATCCAAGCCAGTGTGCCCTGCTGCCCCGAAACTGGGCAAGGCAATGCCACTTTGTGGGGTGCCTGGCACGTCCAGCACGGCTCCCGAGCCCAGGGGAGCCGGAGCTTCTCCTCACCAGGGAGCTTGGATCCAAAGAGTGACCACGGGCAGCCTGTTGGAAAAGCCAGGCCATCCTCATCCTCATCCTCACACATCAGGGGAGGAGCTGCCCTGTGTGTGGGAACAAGCTCTGCTGTCAGCCCCTCTGTTCATCCACCATCCCTCCCTTTATTTGCAAACACTGGTTGATTTTTGCCTTAGTATGAAACAGCTCTTTCATGGTAAGACAAACTTGCCAAGTCTGAGGCATCAAAACCTGGCCCGATTTTGCAAGGTATGATTTACAGTTCCCTTTTTTCATGAACAGTATGGGGAGAAGCCAAGAGTGAATAATCCCTTTTAGATACCAGCAATGCAAAAGTCTTGTATCCCAGAATAGGCAGCACGAGGCATGGTCTGAACATATCTCTGGTAGATTTGAAAAGAGAGTTTCTTATCAGGCTGAATCTAAAACTGGGGAGATTATAGTATATTCCCAATCCATATAAGTGGCCTATATGAAATAACTGGCCAGTAGAATAGGTACTTCCCAAAAATTTGAGAATGCCACCAGTGCAACAGATGCATAGTATTTTTTTTAAGGAGAAACCCTTTTATTTTTAAAATAAATCCTAAAAATAGCAACTCCTGTATACAGTGGGCTTTAGAAACAGGGTAAACATACTAAACTGGAGTAGTTTTGCATGGCCACACTGCTTAGATTTTGTTAGCTGGTTAGATTTTATTAAACAACAAAAAAAGCACTACCTTTGCAAATGTTCATTCATGTTGACACAAGCAGGTCTCAATCCAGCTACCAAAGTGTTGCTTGTGTTTATATTTTCACAAATATGTACCTGCAACCCTCTTTTTGTTTGTTTGTTTAGTCAGAAACAACACAAAACACTTCCAGCTGATTTTGGCCAAAGGTACTCAATACATATTGTATTCTATTTCCACATACCAGATAAATGAGTTCTTTTAAAACCAAATTGAGCAAACCAAATCAGCACCTCCAGTACAAAAACTCATCCCAAACCCCGCCCGAACATTAAGCTTGAGGCAGTGCTAGTGATGGATTCCCTTCACAAAGGACTGGAAATCACAGGAGTCCATCTCAGCCCCCTCCAGTGCCAACCACACTGGTGTTGTGGCTCAGCACTGCCAGCCTCGTGGCTGAGAGGTGGCCCACCTGGTGACAACAGAGCACAGGCAAAGTTCACAGTGAAAATAACCCCTTGAGGGTTTACTGAGCTGAGCCCACTGTGCAAAGACCCCGCAGGAATTGTGCCCACTGTGCTGAGCTCAGCAGGCAGTGCAGCACAACTGGGAACACGAGCAAGGGTGCACCACAGTCAGCTCAGGGAGGAACCATTTCCTGAACCCTGGCTCTTGGGACTGATTTCACTGCTCTGGTGGGCTGGATTTTGAAAGGTACCCCTTGTACCCAGCCCTCACCCTTTTATTGGGATCCACAGGGAGCTCTGGGAAAGCAACGTGATTCCCAGTGTGGATGGCAGGAGGGTCTGTGCCACTGGAACACAAACCCTCGGGTTGATTCTTGTAGGGAGGGATTCCAAAAGTAATATTGCCAGCAGCAAGGAAAGGGATGGCACCTGGATGTGAAATAAGAGCAAGGAAAAGAGCAGAAGTTGCTGGAGAGAGTGAGTAGAGATTGGTGTGTCTGTGTGTGTGTCTGTAAACATTTTGTCATCTCAATTAAAAATAGTAAAATAATAAATAATAATAAAAGAGAGCTCTGTCTCTAGAGCAATAAGGCAGACCTGGAAGGATGGAGCTACAGCAGCCAGGGTGGGTGCTCAGACCTGAGCTGGCTGTGTGGGCACTACAGCCTGACTGGTTTTTCTGATTTCCAAGTTACCCATTCAGCACTTGACAACTTCAAATGAGAAAAAGCACTCTTATAAACCAAGCCCCTTATAAGGCATGAGAACTTTACAAAATAGCATTTTCTCTGCAATGAAACTCTGCTTCTTCAGTTAAAAGTCATTTTGCTTGGGAACTCAGGCTTCATGAAGAGATAAAAGCAGAGGGATGGGGATTAAGTGTAAAATCTGGTCACTAGGGGAATGTGCTTTAGGTCTTGATTTTCACTGTTCAGGAACAGGGTTTTACACCTTTCTCTGCCAAACATTTAGCAGGGAAGCTGGCACAATGACAACAGACACAGCCTCTCCATCTGAACCTGCAAGACACACCTGATGATAAAGGATATGAAAAAACCTAGGACATGAGGTAGACATGAGACACTTGATTGGAAATAAAAGATTCTCTCACTGCTCACTCCACACATGCACAGTCTGGCTAATATTTGTGACAGTAATCAGCCTTTATAGCCAAAACTAAGACAATTTCTTGGTAAAAAACCCATCATCATTTCTATGGGAAAGATGGGCATAGTATGAAAAATAAGCTAAAGGGGGAAAAAAATATTTAGTTAATTGAAAAAGAAAACTAGTAAAGACCAGATCAGGAAACGGCAGTTTGTATCAAACTATTAAACTGATGGATAATAAGCTCCAGAGGGAGGAATTAAACTAGTTGTATGAGCCTTCAAGTCTCAGAAGAGAATTAAAAAGCATAACGTCTCATGTTGGGAAGATTGAACCTTTCATTTGGTTTAGACAAAATAAAATTTATAGCTTTGTTTGGCAGCCATAAGTATTTTTTTTTAAGACTAAAATACACATTTAGATTCCTTCTTTGCAGTTCTCATAAAAGCAAACTGTGTTTCAGCTGATGGGAATATTTCAAGAAATAATACTGCCCTTCAGCCTACAGGTACACAGACAAACATACAAGTGCAAGATCAGCAGATGCCCATTTTTCTCAGGCTTCTGAGACCACAGCCACTGCAGCTGCCCCACAGAACCACATCATCAACAAACCCTGACAAAAACCACAAACCCAGGCAAACAAGGAAAACAAAACTGCCCCAGAGAAAGGCACAGCTACCGAGTGTCATGTTCCCTGCATTATATGGTGGCCTCAGTGTATAAAACATCACAAATGCAGCCTGCTCAAGCACAATTAATGAATACATACAAGAGGCAGCGGTGGCAGTAAACAAACTGTGTTCCTAATGGAAGGCCCCTTTTAGCAGAGCACTGTGAAGCAGGCTGGGTGCAAATGAGCAGGCCAGTGAAATCAGACACACTCCTCTCCTCCTGAGCCAAATCACTGCTGAGAATTCATCAACAATCCATAACATGGTAAGAATGATGGAAATGAGTCTATACCGTCTGTGAGGTACAGGTGTCTTTAATTATCATTTCCAAGCATGAGAAACAGCAGTCACTGGCTAGATACCATTAAAGATAAGCAAGGAAAAATAAAAGATTAGAACACAGGAACAACTGAAGTTTGGCAACAAAGAACTCCTGTGTTCCCAAAGAGAGGCACATTTCTTCCCAGTCAGTACTGCCTGGAGAAGTATGGCCTCTTCCATGGAGAGTGTGGTGGGTGGGAGGGTGGAGGAGCTGCTCTTTTGCACAAACTTTTCCAGATGCCCCTGATTATCCCCCCAGATGTGAGGAATGCATCCCTCTGATGTGGAGAAGGATGAAAATCAGGGGGTTCTGTAAAAACCTCACTGAACTCTGCCACTGGATGAACAGACTCGGGCTAGAGTTTATCATCTGTAGACAAAAGATAACCATAAACAAGATGCCATTAATAAGCAAACACTGTCTACAACATTTTCACGCCGTAGACCCCAAAATTAAAGACGCAGCTTTACAGAAGGACCAACCATTTCTGCTGATAAGGGAAAGCAGATTTTTCCTTCAGCAACTTGAATGTGTTCCAGCTGCAGAAATCAATAGTCTTAGAGGTCAACAACACAGAGGTGCATGGGCTGAATCCTCAAGTGAAGAGACAGCTAATGCTGGAAAAATGCCAAAACTGCATTGAAATGATTGGTGGCACCCTGACCTGACCCAGCAGACAGAGCAGGGCATGTTGGCTAAGCTTTCAGAGACATTGTCTGCAGCACTGGGAAAGCGCAGAGCAGGAGCAGGAAAAGCAAGGTATTATTAGCACTTCCAGGCAAAATGGGCTCTGTCAGGGCAACAAAAGTGCTAAGCTGGGAAAAGCAAGCATTGCTTTCCCTGGCTGATACACGCTGTGAAGAGGGGAACCCACAAGTACCAGGTAAGAAGCTCAGAATTCTTAGCTACAAAACTTACTGATCAGCAGTTGGGTCAAGGAGTTTGCAAGGGTGCATTTATTCAGGCAAATGGCAAACTGGAGGAACACGACAAGGCAGATGAAAATGGGGAGTGGAAGCAACAGAAGTGAGCAGAATGAGAGGGGAGCCAGTGATCCCTGTGCTGGGGACTCTGACGGAGCAGGCAGCAAGGTGTGCCAGAGCGTCGCTGTGTGAGCTCCACTGTCACAGTGTCTGCAGCAGGGCCACTGCCAGCCCACTCCTTTTGGACTAACTCTCCTGCTCCAAGAGTCTTTCAGCAACCCAGTTCCTGAGGCAAATTGCAGTGCCAGAAGCCCTCTCCCCATGGGATGGTCCTACCAAGCTGTGTGACTCCAGGCAGGTCCCTTAGTCCCACTTAGAGCACAGAAAGGCAGTGCCACAGCCTAAACCATTCTGTGATTTGCAGGATAAGCAGCAGCCACAACACGCAATTGTTACATCATGACCAAATATTTTTACATTTATCTTACTAGAGAAGAATCTAATCAATCCTAATTTCCTTTCCCTATCTTGAACCCTCTCTTTTCCCACTCCTCCTCACCTCTCCCCTGAAAAATATGTACCTATTTAAAAAATATTACAATAATGTTTGGAATTTTCTTTCTGGTTCCCCCCACTAATGTCCCCAGGAACTTCAGAGTGCAGCACCACTTCAGAATCTGGCATTAACCTCTACCAAATGACAGTCACAGTAACTTGGTACTTAAAATCACAAAACTTTTCTTACATAACATGACAAAAGGTTTGCTTTGCTAATAAAAAGGATATAATTGTTACTGGATAAACAAAGGCTTATTTTCTGACTATAAAATTCAGTATCACCAAACAGAAAGGTTAATATTGGAGTCCTAAGTAACATAGCTTGCTAATGTCAGTTATTCTCTGCAAACACAGTATGAGTTCTAATTACTGAAACAAACCAGTTCAACCTGCACTGGTACCCATTACACTTTATATGGCCTTGAGGTGACTGTATGTTCCCTTCCCCAAAGGGTATTTTGAGCGTTTTGCTTTCTTGGTCAGCCTTCCCATTCTCATACCCATGGACTGTAGAGTCTCAATTGCAACAGTAACACCCAAAGAGGAAAACAGCAAAAAGCACACAGATGGCTTTTAGCTCATGCATCAGGACCCAGACTTCCTTAAAAAATATATATAAAAATCTCCCTGAAGCAAAAGTCCTGCATGTCAGGGAAGAAAATAATGTATCCTCCAGACAAAGATGCAAAGTGGGCGGCAGCACAGCCCAGCCCAGCCAACACCTGTGTGTCCTCCTGAAGCCTTCAAACTCCCTGGTTGTCTTCTGTGATCCCCTCTGCTTTCCCCAGGGATGTCAGTGCTTCACGGGCATTAAATTCATCACAGAGCCTTTACTGCACAACCAGGCCCTGATGCTGAAGTGCCCCCAGCCATGGTCTGAGGTGGGCAGATGGCTGATGCTGGCAGCACTGTCAGAATGACCCAGGAAGGGGCAACATCCCTGCTTTTTTCAGGAGCTGCCAGGAGATTACAGCACGGTGCTCCAGAACTTATCATACACGTACAGCACATCAGGTATAAAGGAGGAGCTGTTACTGGGGACAGCAGCACCCTCTATCCCGAGCTTCTATCAGGACAATGTCACAAAGAGCTACAAGAGGTCCCTGATTTGAGTTCTCCAACAAAGACCAAGAAAAGTCTCAAAGCCTTAAAAAACAGATTATTTTTTTTCCTACCAAGAAAACATATTTAATTTGAAGGAAAGAAGCTTGCTTGGACAACAGTTTACTTGGCATGAAGGTTTTAAAATAGGCTGAGTGCTGTCCCACCCACCTGCCATTCATGGTTACCTGAAGAGCAATATGTATTCTGGGACTGACTTGCTGTGAAAGACCCAGGGCTGACAGGATTACCTGGCACTTTGCAAATGCATGTAATCTCACTGAACTTTTCCATGTTTCATAAAACTGAATTTATTGGAGCAGTCCAGCCAAACAGTTCAGCGATCTCTGGAAGAGTGCTAAGGAAAACCACTCCAGCCTTGGTGCATTCCCATTTTCTGGGAGAAGGGAGGGGAGCACTCACACTGGTACTGCAGCCTGACAAATATCATCCAGCAACACAAACTGCACTCAGCCCAGGAACGGGCCCAAGATCCTATTTCCATTTCATCAGCCAAGGAATAGAGAGTTTATGCTTGCTGCAGGGAGACAGACAATGACTCCATCTGATAGTAAGGCAAGCGGTCAAAATCCTAATCCCTGACCATTTTGGAAGATCTTTGCAAAGCTAGCATGAGTTCATACCGTGTCAGCACTCTGCATTACATGGCTGAGGCATTTTTGATCTAGAGACCGTGAAATCCCACGTAGTGCCAAGACACAGCCCCACAGTGCACCCCTACTGCTATTGCTCTCAGACAGCTCTTATCTATTTCTGGCTTGCAGAGCTGCAAAAGGAGGGCTCAGAGGGCCTTTGCTCAGGCTTTGCTGGCCAGGAGGGCTCAGAGAGCCTTCGCTCAGGCTTTGCTGGCCAGGAGGGCTCAGAGAGCCTTCGCTCAGCTTTGCTGGCCAGGAGGGCTCAGAGAGCCTTCGCTCAGACTGTGCTGCCCATCAGCACGTTGTTGTGCTGGGTGCCCATACACACTTTGGCAACTGAGCTGTGCAGTTCTTCTCGAGCTCCAGAAATGATGTTTGATAAGAATTTCATTCAGAGGGACGTATAAATGTGCTCATTCACCACGTAAGTTGCCCACAAAAACTGCCTGTGTTTCTTTCCACAACATCCCAGGCAAAAACATTTTCTGGAGCACAGGGAGAGCCAAATCCACCCACAGGTGGATCTGGCTGAGAGACTCCCCAGAGGAACACGGCTCAGTTTTCTGTTCTCTCCTCCCCTCTCCAGGCTCCACTACAGTGCCAGCTGGGCTCCAAACACTCCAGTGATACTTTCTTGGCTAAGCTCTTTATAACGTGTTTAAGAAAACTAATTATTAGAAACACAGCCCACCTGCTGCGTATGTTCTTCCTCACTCCAGGACGAGCTGGGCTATCAGACAGAAGGGAAATAACAGTAGGATCAACTCTTGACTTGCAGGTAAGAACAGCCTCATCAAACCCAAGGCAAATAGCACTATCATGAGTAATTATATGAGTCTCACATACCCCAATAAAAGTTACAAGGTGAGCCGTAATCCTCCTAAAAATTTGTTTCCCATTGAAATAAAAGCATTAGACTTCTGAATAACAGTTTAAAATAAAGACAATAATTTGTTTCCAGCTGGTACAATCATTTAATAAAATGTCTGTTGTGCCTCCAGGAATAATATTCTTTTTTTCCTTGGCAACAAACATTATTACCCTGGGTTTGGACCACCAAGTTAAGACCATCCACAAAGTGTTCTCACTCTAAGTACATGACATTGAAAGAGAATAATTTGCCATATGGAATGTAAGAAATTAAAAAAAAGTATTCCAAAATGTGCAAATGATTGGGGGCAGGGAAGGGGGGGGGAAACTAGCAGAAGAGTGAAATCACTTCACTATTATAATTTTTCATCTACTGTTTTAATAATAAGAAAAAAAGCAGTCTTGCTCTCTTTTCAACCAAATCCCAACTCCCTACTTTGTAGGTGTTAAAATTAGCACCTTCAAGCTGCAAGGAGGTAAGGAGAAGAGACAGCTCCCAAACAGCAATAGGCCGGATGCAAATACTACCTGGAGCTGTAGTTAATTATCTTGCTGCTGTTAATTAGCCTTGTTTGTCAACAGGCAAGGAAGAATGAGGTGCTAGGTGCTGCAGAAGGGTTAATGTAGCACTGTTGGTGAGACTGCTTCCTTTAAAGATATAATTTCCATAATGTGTAATAACTATTTCTATTCTCTAGGCTCCAGAGCAAATATTTGAGTAATAAAGACAATAGTGATTATATTGTTTTGTGGGGTTTTTTTCCCTAAAGCACAAATAAGAGGAGAGGAATAAAACTTCTATGGCAGAAGTGTCCCAGTGGTACAGTACATTTTTCAACGTTCTGATGAAGCAGTTTGTTTGGACAAAATAGCTGTGCGTTTATGAAACAAGGTTATTTAGCACTTTAAGCCTGGAGATGACATGTATTGTTTCCAAGCAGCAATTTGACTGGTAGGAAGAACACATTTTATTTTCCTTTTCCCTGTGTACTTGTAAAAATGAAAGACAAGATAAGGAGAGAGACATCTGATGGCATTTCCTGGCCATTCAGCCCACAGCAGCCTCAGTGTGCAGGGGGGTGACTAAGTCAAGCACACACGCCTGACAAAGGGAATAGCTGTGGGTACTGCAATGCAAAGAGAGAAGAGGTTCAGGAGGTTCAATAAGGCCAAGCACAAGGTCCTGTACCTGCGTGGGGGCAAGAAACCATGCAAGGTGGAGAATGGATGGAGAGCATTCCCTCAGGAGAAGCACTTGGGGCTGTTGGGGGGTGAGAAGCTCAGCATGATCCAGCCCAGCAAGGCGAGTGTATCCCACCTGCAGTGCTGCACCCAGCCCTGGGGACACAAAAATACCCCAAGGGATGGACCACCTTTCCTTTGAGGAAACTCTGGGACAGCTGGGGTTGTTCAGCCTGGAGAAGAGAAGGTTCTGGGGAGACCTTTTTGTGGCCTTTCAAAACTTAAAGCAGACATAAAAGAAAGATGGGGACCAATAGTTGTAGTAGGACCTGTTGCACTAGGACAAGGGGTAATGGGGTTTAAATTAGAAAGTAGGCTGCTCCTCCTATTTGTGCTTCAGCACAGAACTGAATTTGGAGTATAGTATTTCCCTCAAAGCCCTGGGCAAGCTCACTCTGATCTCAGATGAAGAGAGATTTTCCACAGCACAATCCTCCCTCTCCCAACCTCTCCTGCTCCTTTCCAAAATGAACTTGCCACAGGTTTTTGCCACTTACTTTCCTGCCTTTTAACAAGGATTCATACACGTGCCACCTTTTCCTTTATTGCTCAAATTCACTCCTCCTTAAAGTGAACAGTATGAAGAACCTCCAACAGACATAACATGGGATAACCTTTGATTTAAGACAGAAAGGTCAGTAAGAGACATCACACCCAGAGTTCTGCTTATTGCCAGTGACTTTGTGTTCACCAAGTCTCTTTGGAGTAGAGCTAGACAAATAAAAAATAATAATTTAGGCACGATTAAAACATTTCATGGAAATATAGCCATTTTGTCTAAATCCAGCAGAAATACATAAAAATGAATATTCTTATAGAGGTCAAAATACTTCCTTTTGATATTTAAGCTCTTTAGTATAAGTGACATATGGTTCTGGGGAAATCATAACCAATTATTCTCTGTACATATGAAGAGGTCATTCTTTTCCAGGGAGCTCCAAATCTAAATGGACAAGAAATATAAATGGAGATATAACATCCAAACAGAGGACTAGATTGTAATACTTTCACTCACATTAAAGACTAATATCTTACACAAATAACCCCACTGATGTCAGGACTACAGATGAAATAAAGGACCTTCTTTGCCCAGAAAAGATGATGGTCTGGCTTAACACAATCAAGCTCAGGAAAGGCAAATATCCTGTGCAACCTGTGACTTGAATATATTTGATGGCTTTACGTGTTTGCTACTTTTAGTTTCATCACAAACCCCGAAGATTTCGCTTTTTATTTTCTTTGGCCAACTTCAGTCAGAAGCCTGAGGTTTCATCCCTTCCTAATCTTTCCCAAAGTGATGAGGTGCAGCTGTTCAGGTCTGTTTTCCAAAGTTTTGCTAGTCCTCCCTCTACAAAGTCTCCTCTGAACGTGATGGAGGATAAATAATCAGAACTAAATTACTTCAGGGAAACAAACTTTTCTGGACAGCTATAACTCAGGATCATTTTCAAGAAGGTGCAGTAAAAAAGCCCCAGCCACTCGGTGGGAGAGCGATGGTGAAATTTGCCTTTGCAGGTAACTTTGCCGAGCTCCTGGCACCCACTGGGGGTTTGTATCAGCTGCCCAGCTTTAATCACCTACAGCTTTGTGCGTCCTGTCTTTGATAGGGTGTTCCAGTCCAAGGCTCTGGGAATGCACTGCTGCTCCAGCAGCGCTTTTCTCTCGCACTTGTTGGGACTTGCTGCCCGTGACAGCAGCAGGCGGAGGGTTCTGGAAGGCAAACCTCCCTCCTCCTGTGCTGAACAGACAGAGCTCTGCTGCCTGGCCCCGAGGCACGGGCAGTCCTAGCACTGATAATGCCGCTCTTTAAAGCATTCTTTACACTTGCTCATGCTAGGAAGGAACAGAGCAAGCGGGGAGGCCACCACGTCCCTCTGGCAGCTCAAAGCCTTGCCTGTGCTGCTGAGTTACCAGCCAGTTGCTAAAGGAGTGCTCTTTGGGAAGGACTTCTGGGCAGTGGGCATCACCCGTCTCCTCCACCGGGGTCACTGCCCCAGCGTGGCAGGCAAGCTATGGCAAACCTGGAACATACAGAGCCTTTCACATCTAAAGAGCTTTTCTGCTGTTGGCCATGACTTACCACAGCCAACACTCTTTCAGGGTGAGAGCCCAGCTTTGCTGGCATGGGGGTGAATGGGTCAGTGCTCAGAATCACAGAACTACAGCACACTCAGGTCTGGGGGACCTCCCAGGGTTAGAAGACCCAGCCCTGCTCAGAGAAGGGCCAGCTTTGAAGCCAGAGCTTGGTCAGCATAAAATCTTGGCTGTACTAGAAGAAGAAAAAATGATTGCTTTGTCTTTCTCAAAGAGGCTTCCAAATTAAGGCCTTAACCTTTTATAAATGTTATCTATACTCTCAGTTTCTGCTCTTAGGTATAAAGAGCCTTTCACTCCAAAATCACTAATGCTCTCACTGCAGCACAGCCACCTGGAACAGAATCTCCTCAGCCTGCTTTTTGCACACCCTCCTGCCCCCAGCACTCCTCCACAAGCTGCTTTCTGCCTCCAGCCCTCAGCAACCCAGATTCTGCCCAGGGCCAGCTTCCTTTCCTGTCCCCCAGCCCAATTCTCAGCTTCTGCCCTTCCTCCCAAGGGTGCAGCCCCATCACCTCAGAGCCTGAGCTAACAAAGATTTATTAGGCTTTTAATATTAGTGATTCTCATTAGCACGTACACGTGGCCAGGCAAGGACCAGAGGAAATGCAGAGATCACTCAGAGCTCCCATTAACAGACATTTAAAAATGTTGCTTTAAGTACAGACATGAGAGGGAGACTAAGGCATTTTATCTGTGCCTAAAGAAATCAGTGGCAAAATTTGCCAGCTCTAATCTATGCAGCATATAGGTCTGTTATCTGCTGCAAAAGGCAAGATAAAAAAGCCAGCCCCCAGCAGAAACACTGTGGAGCAGCCCTCCAGTCAAATGTGTCATGAGAAATACAGCAAGGACAGGTTTGCCCCAGATGAGGGGAAGGACACAAGTGTAGAAAACAGAGGTTACACTTCCTTTTTTGGGAATGATTCACTGTGGTTTTAAAGAACAAAAAAATTTGGTGTGTCAGCCACTGGCAGAGGAAAGTGGTTAGTTGTATTATTTTCAGCTGTATTTCTAAACCTTTGTTTAGTTTGGCTTCTTCCCCAATCAGGTTATTCCTTAACCTCGTGTCCTCAGCAAGGCTGCTCCCTCGTCCCTCACTGGCAGGAGCAAAGCACTTGGAGCAGAAGACATCCTTGGGGAGAGCAGTGTCACACACTGTGGCTCAGAAACAAGAGTTCATTTGAAGAATACCGAAAGCTCAGGTTGAGTCCCACTCAACCCGAGGCATGTGCTCTGATCGTGTTATGCTGCCTGTACACAGACCACAGAATTCTGGGGTTTCTCCTAAGGCCTGCAGGGGGATGGCATATTTACTCCAGCTGAATTTTGAGTACCCATTCCACTTACACTAGCACTACACGTCCCAGAAATTAGCACCTCTGAATTCTCGCCTTCACAAGCCTGGCAAGAATAGTTTGGGGGAAATATTACTGCTTGTACCACACACACAAAATTTGCTGTCCATGGAAATTACAGCCAATCTCAGCCTCAAGGCTAAACAAAACAACCTCTTTGTAGGAAAATAAATGGGAAAAAACTCAATAGAAAAATGTTACAGAAAATCACTATTCTCATGTGCTCTTTCCTGTCAGACACATTCTCCTCTGGCTTTAACCATGTGCTTAGATTTTGGTGACAGAAAGGGGAAGAATTCCTGCTGCTTCTCCTTGCATGTCAATAGCATTGGTAACATCACTGTCTCATCACTGTCCATAATCTTGCCTTGCTGACGACACCAGATGTTAATTTTATACAAGCATTCAGTTAACATTTTATATACCACAGAGCCCAATGGTTATTTTTTTAATGTAATATGCACACATTCTCTATAAACTATTTTATCTGCTTTTATGGCTGCTTTGGAGCTGCCTATATCTCACAAGCAGTGATCCATGTTATCCATGTTTAAACACAGCGAAACCCTCAAAAGAACTTCAACATTAAAAATGCTCCTATTACCACATTCAACTCCTGGTGCTCAGCTTTCCTCTGGAGCCCTTCTCCTCTCCCAGTTCCACGACCTGCTTCAGGCTTGGCTTTGAAGACAAGCCTCCAACCCTGGAGGGGTGAACCCAAAACTCTTAGAGCCACGGGTACCTGGGGGTGCCTACACCTCCACTGTTCCTGGGGCAGTCTGTTCCGAGAGTTTTACTGGTAGGGAAGAGAGATTTCAGTGCTGCACAGCAGGTTTAGCTCTTCCAGTGGCACACCACCTCCTAAATCAGGGGTCCTGCTTCCCCAGCCTCATATTCCAGCCTCCTGCTCCTGGGGCTATGCAAACTTCTGAGGACACAAAGACCTCCAAACAGTGAGCCCCTGCCTGCCAGGGTAACCCTCTGCTCACTGCAGAAGGAACACAGCAAGGGAATTGTCTTTTTGAAGGCACTAAGCCTTGAGGCTGGCTTAATGTTACCCATAAAGCACACTCGCAACCCCTTATGCAGTTACTTCTTGTCCCCAGCCAAGGTCTCTGGCCCAGGAGGTTTTTGCCCAGCCCAGCCCAGCCCATTCCTGCAGGGTTAGCTGGTTGGAGGTGGGCAGAGCCAGCACGGGAGGGCTCTTATGCTTGGCCTTCTCTGCAGGGCAATTCTGTGGTGTAAAACAGGGAATACATTTATTCTGCGTATGATGGCAAACAGGGAATACATTTATTCTTCATATGGTGGCAAACAGGGAATGCATTTATTCTGCGTATGGTGGCAAACAGGGAATACATTTATTCTTCACAGAGATGCTTACTGCTCTGTGAACCCGCCCTCTTTGCACATTGACCATTTGTTCCAACCTCTTCTCAATCTGTTGCTTGCCCCTTTATTTAGCCGAAGTTTCTCCTGTGTTACCACTTCTGTTAGAACTGGTTTCCTCTGCTGCTTCTGCAGGGTGCTCTGGTGGCACCCAGGAGACACAGCGTCACCCACCCACAGTGACAAGGATGTGAAGGTGCCTTCACTGCTCCACTGACCTTGGGAGTGTCCTGTACCCTGTGGGACCTCCAAGAAAGCTCCACATAGCTGGTATTCCAGACACCTCCCGTTTGAGACTGCATCTCCCAGAGCCTGCTGAGAGTCAGCTGTGCATGGTGAGTGCTGGAAACAGTGGAAGGCTTGCACTGTCACAGCCCTGCAGTGTGCACCAGACTGCTTTCAGAGGGACAACCTGCAGTGGCCACAGCTACATAACCCTCTGAAACATTTCCAGCTGGTTCCAGTTTGGCAGTATGCTTCAGGCAGAAATAGGATCTTTTTAGGGAGGGGAAAATCTGCCAAAAGAATACATACAGGCTGGATTCCAATGATGGATAAAAAAAAGATAGCTTTCACAGGACCAGGAATAGTAATTCTCCAAGCTGGAGGTGATCCTGCCTTCAGAACAAGCTGTCTGACATGGTCTCTGGGAGGGACGTGGCATCAAGCCATCACCGAAAGCAGTGAGGGTGGAGGGGGAAACACCTCACCACCAGCTGGATGAGAGGAGAAGGATGTCTTGAATATCAGAAAGCATGGGGTGAAAAATACCATTAATACCATGACAACCTCCATGGGCCACAACCTGGAGCCCCCAAGAAAGCTGAGCCCTGAGCATCCTTTACCTGTCCTTTAGCACAAACACACCTGGAGTAAACCGAGGCCACGCCTGAACTTTCCGAGGTCACAACCACTGTGGTTGCACCTACAGTGGAGTGAACAGAGACTATATCTGCTGATCAAGGAGATCACTACACCTGTGGTCTAACAAGGGGAATTGTATCAGAGAAAGGATGCCAGCCAGAAAGGTGGGCACTGGAGGGCCACTGATACAGAGCTGGTGCAATCAGCACTAGGGCAGATAAATAATCCATGACGATCAGCGAGACTTCAGAATGGGACAGAAAAAAATCATACTGGTTATTAATAATTGAGGCCATTCTCCAAGTGCCCTGGAGCACTCCATGCATTCCCTCAGGGACCGTGACAAAGTGTGGCAGTGATCCTGTCCTGCACAAGTGAGGCAGTGCCTGGCTGATAATGTGCCCGAGCCCAGCACTGGCGCCGGGGTTATCAAGTCAGGGCTCACAGATAAGGCAGCCAACTGGCCCCGCAGCAGCCACTGCTCCCTGCAGTGTGTCTGCCCTTCTGCCCCCCTCTGGGGCAGGCTCAGCAGCCTGCCAGGGCTGAAGGTGTGGGTGAGGAGCCAGGGGGAGCTCAGTGTGGGGGGCCCTGGGTGCTGGCCAGGTGCCTTGGGAGCCCCCCGAGGGGACATTTGTGCAGCCACAAGCAGGGGGTCACCTAAAGGACTGGTGTGGCCACGTTCACACATCTCCCGTGGCCATGGTGTGTCTCTGCTTGGGGCAGTTCAAGAGGAGACCCCCATATCTGCACTGATTTTGCTCTGGTTTTATTGCTTTCTGTTGCACGTTTCTTTTCAGGAAAGAGACAGGTTTTCACCAGAAAGGGCCATTGTTGTTTCAGCTATCAGCTTTTCCCCTGTGTGCCCTACCACCCTCTCACAGCACTGTAATTGTCAAAACTGCATCAGCATCTCGGGACCCACATACACACAATATATACTAACAGATTTAATGGTCTTAACTACCAAAAAAGTCAAAGGTTTGCCCGCCCACCCACCTTTTCTGCTATTTGTTCCATTTGGTATCCAAATGTCAGCATTCATTGCCTGCAAAATGACTGCTGAACCAATGATTATGGTGTGCTGTATTTCCTCTGAGTGACAGTGTCTGCACAATGACTTCTCTCCAACACACTCGGCAGTCAGCATTAAATATTCTTGGCATGCAGCCTGAATAACAACACACAGACTGAGACCTGCCAGCATTGGAAAGTCCCTAAGTCCCAGGAGCTAAGATTAATTGCCAGCTATTCTTAAAATTTTCTCACCACTCCACCCAGTTTCTTGGGTCTTCCCACCCACTACAATCTTACAGCTGCCTTTCTGGGGTTTCATAAAACTTCCTGAGACAGTTTTGGATGAGTGGAGAGCTCTTAAACTCCCCCTTGAGCTGACTGACTTCCCATGCCAACACTGCTTTCCTTGGCTTTACACAAGGAGGCTTGACGGGGTAAAGTTTTGCCCTCTCTGTTACCACTCAGGACTCTTCCCAAATTCATTTCTTTCTGAGGAAGGGGATGAAAAAATATGACCTTTATGAAAAAGACAGCATAAAGCCCTCCTATAACCTACTTAACCCCTCTTTCAAACCAAGCTCTGAAGCCAAGTCCCATAAGATGCTGAGCATCATTTACTTCCATGAAGTACAGAGGAGATGAGGGCATTTGTGGCAGATCACAACCTCAGCACTTCTCACTGCCAAGTCCAAGTTTATGCTAGTGGTGGGAAAACACAAATGGAATAATAATATCACCTATTTCTTTGCATAGACCACCCTTTTGCCCAAGTGACATTTCTCTCTGAACAACAAAGAGGTTTCACAATTATGAACTACAAACCCCTTTTCACCAAGGACCCTGAGTATTATGAGAAACAGGGGAAACAACCACACAGGAAATGAGAAAGTCCCTCTTCTGGCATTTCCAACTAAAAGGAAAGCAGGAGGCATGAAAAACCTTCACATACTTTTCACTTTGGCTTTCTACCCACAGTGGTTGGAATCAGCTTTGAAGAACCACCAAAGTTTCTGATCAAAGTTTTCTGGATAAGACAACTTGGCCCATTAACGTAGAATAACATTTTTTTAAATGAAAGGTGTGGGCTCTCCTTAAACAGATGCCTGTAAAGGCATCTGACACCTGAAGGCTTGAGCATCCTGGTTTAACCAGTTTTAGTCAATGAGTCAGTTTTCTGATAGAGGTTACCAGGAACAATGCAGCTCATTTGCTCCTTCTCTCACAGGTTCCCCCCCACTGTTTCCTGCCTCACCTGCTATTACATTTAGGACCGATCTGAGCTAGGAACTCTAACAGAGGCTTTATATTACTCACCAAAAAAGAGTGTTATGTTGCCCATTTCTATTTTAGACCTTTGGCTCCAGCCCCAGGCTTTCAGCTATTAGAGCAAGCATTGCCAGACTTTTGTTTTTCTGTTAGCTTTTTTTTCTCCATAGGTGCCTAAGAAGCACTTGAAAAACCTTTCAAGCAGCTGCCCATGCAAAACACATTTCCTAGCTATCCTGTGTGTATAAAGTGCCTGAGTGCAGTACCTACAACTGTGCTTGTATCTGTACATAACTCGAGCATCTACACCTGGACAAAGCTCCCAAAATCAAGCAAGCAAGCAGACATCAGCAGGCTAACTAACCCCCAAGCAGCTCTTCCAGCACACTTTCCACAATGGCCTGTGCACGCAAGTAGATGTAAATCTTTATTGTTTTGCTATCTGATTGAAATACAATGCTTTTGGAAAATGACTGCTCACAGGTAAAGAGCCACAGCCACCTAACCCCTCCTGCAGCCTTGGTTTATGCTAGGCGGTGTTTAGAGTACACTGTCAAAAGTCCCAGATCTGCTTTCATCCTCCAACACTCGAAGTTAATGGGTTATAAATCACACTTATCTAAAAGGAGCTCCAGTCACAAGATATTATTTCAACATAAATATTGAAGGAACTGGGTGTTGATTAACATATTTCTTTCAAGGTTCAGTCATCAAGGTTAAGTTAAAGAAACAGACTTCTTCTTGTGATCCTCAGGAATACAATAAAAAACTACCTGTGGCCCTTCTCCATAAAGTAGTAGTAAGAATTAGTCAGGGCTCAGAAGAAAATCAGGTTGAAACAGTAGTAAAAAAAAATTGTCAAAAGTCAACAGTATAAATTTTAGAAACAAGCATTAGTGAACTGATGAAGTCATAGCACCACACTGATTCAAACCACTGGGCACATTTTGGCAGTGGAACACACTTTTGGGGCAGACTGAGCAAACTGATGCTCTATTAACAAGACTCACAACTAGCATTTTGTGGAAAGCCCATTGGTACCTGCCACTTGGCATGGCGTGTGTTCCAACAGCTTCTGGTGCTTTAGCAGTGCCACCTCTGCTCTCTGCAGTGGTTTCACAGACACCCTCTGGCACGGGTTAAGAACATGGGACATCAGGAAGCTCCCAGTACAGCCCTTCCCTATCCCCACTCACACACACTCTGTCTGTCTGTCTATCTATCTATCAACAGGCAGTTCTAGGCACCACACGTTTAAACACGTATTTTGCACTTCCACAGGGCAGACATTCCCTGATTGCTGCCTTGCCCCTGCCCAGGGGTGGGAGGGCAGTGGACACGCACTCTCAGGCCACTCCAAGGGCCAGTGGGCACCCACACCACCACCCTCCCCATAAAAAAACCTCTCCAGAATATATTTCCATACTAGTCAAGTGATTGATTTTTGAATGTAATGTTCTTAAACCAAGCCAAATAACACATCACGTCTGCTCCTGCTTTCCTGGGAGAGCTCTCTCCCCCTCTGGAGAAGACGTGAGCAGGCTTGATCAAGCAGACTTGCTTCTAAGAAGGACTCTTCCAAACATCTGGCCCTCCAAAAGCAGGGAAGGCTTGTTTGGAGCCAGGGCCTTATGGACTCACACACCAGTGACAAGGAAAAATGGACCTGGTGGCAGTTCACACTAGAGAAATGGCTATTACATGGATCAATGCATTTCAATTTACTATTTGAAAAATAAAAGGGCAAAAATGTTCTTTTTTTCTTAGTCTTCAGTTTAGTGGCCCTTTTAATAACCACATCACAGATGTTTTCAGACCCGCAGAGTAGGTAAGCAGTGTCACAAAGTGTGCAGCACTCTTGAAACAGTGCTATTACTGCAATGAGACACCAATCTGGGAAATTCATGACCAATTCTGCCACCGAAGATAGACACAATCATCCTTATAGGGGAATCCAAATCTAAAGCAACTCACTACCCAAAGCTCTTAAGAGTATGTGAATGCAAAGGACAAAAGACTTTTGCTCATATTAAAAAATCAGGAATGTTACAATTACAAGCAAGGTCACCTTCTCCCTGTTCAAGTTCTTTGTAAGTAATACAATGTGAGAAGAAAGTAGGAGACCTTAGAGTCACTTATCCTCTGGCTCTGTTTTTCTCTAATTAATTAAATGAGTGAAAAGCAGGAGCTCTGGGCCCATAGATCAGCAGCAGCACAGTGCATTTGAAAACCTCCCTGCGAGGACAACTCCAAAAGCCAATCACAGGACACTTATTAAAAGAGCCCTTCTGATGTAGCCCCTTATAATAAAAACCTGCTGGATGCCCCAAATTACTCAGTTACACCTCATTAAGTTATATCAGTTGTTTGTTGCCAGCATATCCTCCACGCAGCCCAATGGCTTTGCAACCAGAGCCGCTGGAAACCTGTTTAATTGCTCAATTGGGTTTTTTCAGACTTCTTAGGCAATGGGTGGAATACTGTAATTTGTTAGAAAAGGCACTGAGGGTATATTAAAATAGAAGAAAAGGGGGGGAAAAACCCAAACCCCAAACAAGAGAAAAAAGCACAGATGAGAAAATGAATGCTGCTACATTAAGGTTTTTACTAGGTCTCTTTAAGCTACATTTGCTTTCATGTTCTTGAGCAAAGAGCTCTCGGGTAAGGAAACATTCATAAGTTGTTTCCTGAACAAGACTCCTCAATTACTGCGCTGCCTCTGCAATTCAAACACTTACAGAATTCCTTCGAAGGGCAGCAGCATTAGCAGAGCCACCCGGGTGGTCTTGTTACTTTAAACCTCTTTGAACATTCACAGCCTGCAATCATCTCACATGCCAGTGTCCACTCTGGCTTGGAGGCACAGGGGAAAACCACTTTGGAGAGGGCTATTAAATAAAGCCTGTTTTCACAACAGTAAAATCCCTAATAGTTTTGATTCACTGAAGCAGTGCTCCCAAACAACTCCCTTTGTTTTCAATCACTTTAATAACTGTCTCAGACTAAAAAGCCAGACCAGAATACCTGTCTGTGTGTGTACACACACATAAATTACCTCAACAGACCAATTTTTTAGGACTACTTGTCAGCATGGAGTAATTCTTTATTTTTTTATGTTTTGAGATTTATTTGACTCCAAAAATAGATTTGAATCAATTTGCTCCTCCACACTTGACAACACTCCTTTGTTAGCATTTCTATATTTCTGGGATGGCAAACACACTTAATGAAAAACACAGACAATAAGGGCCTTGGAGTTGTGCTGCTGCAGATCCATTATCAGCCAGACACTCCTGTGCTTATTCCACTTGAAAGGGGGGAAAATAATCTCTAGTCCCCCTTCACTGCAAACTCCAAATACATTTTTCATGTATAAGAAAAGGAAGTTTAGGGCCAAAAGGAAAATTATTTAAAATGGATGGGCACTGAACACAATGCATTCCGTTCAGTTTCTGTTCTTGTGCTTACCCATCTCTAGCTGAAACATTAAACACTTAACCCAGGAGATGCAAAGGGATTTTGAAAGACCTCTCTTCGGGGATGGAAATAATTATCTCCAAGCTTTAGGTTCCAAGGGCTTAGAAGCGGGACTGTACAAAGGACTAATTAAGTTAGAAATGGCACCAGAGCATGGTCTCCTGAAAAGGTGAATTTGAGGGCTGCAGTGCATTGCGAGGAAAGAACATGCACTGCTTGTACCAAAATAAAACAGCTTGCTAGAGAGGGATAGATTTGTGTTCTCACCCCCCTAAATCACCAGTCTCATGCTTGCTGGAGACACAGAAGTCAATGCTAGCACGAGAAGAATGATTTTATGGGCTCAGGTAATCCTGGAGGAACCCAGAGGAAACCCCAGAGGACAGCCATCCCCAAAAGAATACACAAAGCACCTGGATGACAGGGCATCCAGAAAACCTTGCTTTCCTGGTTGCAGCTACATCTCCTGAATCTCTCCTTCCCACTCCCCAGGGTCCACCTGGTAGATTAGCACTAATGAGACATTCAGATGGGTAAACATCACAAAATTAAAAAGTACATTATAGGCATAGGGAAAGGGTGGGGAGAAAGGGAAAATATAGTTGTTCAATGGAATGCTTTTTATGTCCCTGTCCAACACCATATAGTACTCAAAAAAATTATGATATAAAAGGCCAACAACAGTTTCTTTTATATCCTTACAGATATATGTGCATACAATGTATGTGCTTTACTGCAGCACATATGCAACGAAGGAATAAGTGAAGAAATTTCATTCTATTTCACAAAAGGGGCCAGATCCTTAGTTAAAACAGCACAGGATTGTTTCCACAGGGTACAGTATCAGCTATCTACCCTTGCCATGTTCTTCAGATTCTCTGCTTTTGTTAAGCTTGACAGGCAGGAGGAAAGAAGCTTCCACTTCTCTTATCAGCACAATTAATCACAGCACTGCTTAAGTCACTGAAAGCTAACTCAGAACGGGTCAGGAACTGCTGCCCATAAACTCACTGAAGATTAGTCATCTATCCTTGGTAAAAATCTAATAGGAGGAAACAGGGAAGGAAATGGAAAATGGAAATGGGCTCAAGACTCCTGTAGACTTCCTTGGTACATTACAGAGGTGCATTGCTAAACCAGCTTTTCATAGAAAGTGGGCTGATATCTGTGTACAATTACACTTTTAAGCCATGTCAAAATGGAGAGCATTTAATAGAGAAATGTCAAATTTGCTTGAAAATTTTGAGGGAATAAACGTTGCAGATTGCTATACATTTATGCAGTGAACTATATGTTCATGTGATATTTATGCAAGATTTCTAGTTAAAAATAAAGAAAGAATAAGAGAAAGTGCATGTTTGTGCTGGAGACAAAGGCATTTCAAGTATGAATCTGCATGGAGCAAAGGAGTGTCAGCATCAATCAATTTACTTTCCAGTTAGGTGAAGTCCCAAAGTCAAATTCAAGCAGAAGTCAATAAAAATCACTCCCATTGAAACAGTTCGGGCCACAGCGGTTGTGTCAAACCCCAAACTGGGCACACGACCATAACAGATGCAAATAGCAATTTGCTATCAGCTGGAGAGCAGCCCTGAATTACAGCCCAAAACATTCTAAACAATTTCATCTTCAAGGTTTCCCAGAAAGGCATAGCACAGTAGGGACAGCACTAACAACAACAGGCAGCTGAAGTTACCCTGTCTTGAACGTCCTTTTGCAGTGTGGCTCCATTTCTGCCTCTGCAGAAAAACTTTGCCATGGATTGAATGGGAGCAGCACTATTGAAATAAACTGTGCTCATCACAGGAACTCAATTTATTCTCTGTCTGAACCAAAAAAGCCCCATGTCTGACTAAGCAGTGTCTGTGGTCTGCCTGTATGTACCTGCTTTCTGGCCAATTTCCAGTGAACCCTGTTTATACACTTATTTACCTCATTATCAACACAGCCTTCCAGAATGGCAAGGGTCATCAGAAGTTTGCAGGAAGTGAGTAAGTCAAATTGTTTGAGTGAACCAGACTGCCAGCTCTCCACCCAGTCAAGGTCAAATAGCTGCGGGGCTGTGTGTGGCACAGTGGTTTGTGTCTTCTTCTCATCTGTGCTTTTGTGAAGACCTTTTTCTTTGCTGGGGAAAAAAACCCCACAATGTATTCTGTCCCTATTACCCGATAGGATGTTAAAAAAAATAAATACAGGTATGTGCAAAGGAGGGGTGCAAGATCCTGGACAAGTAACAAGGATTTGACAAGGTACTGCTAATAGTTCGTGATGAGACAAAATTATAACTTTGACCTTTTAGCTGAAACAAAAGGCGAAAGAATCTTTAGGGCAGCACAACCACTTACTCCTCTGAAAATGAGAAGCACTGATTATTATCCTAGCCTAGGGGGAAAAGCACAATTCAAAAACTGCTTGTTCTTCTGACAGTAAATCTTGAGTGTTTTTAATGAAAGTTTCTCTCCTTCAAGAAGTATTTCTTGCTTAAGAAAACAGGACAGCACATTCATGCAGGGCTTTAGATATCCTTAAAGTCCAGTTTAATTGGGGCAATTCCCTCCAGTGAATTGAAAGACAACATTCGTCTCCACTGCCTGGCTGGAATCCTAACCTGAAAGCAGGGCTGAAATGTCAGGGTAAAATAATGCTAATAATTATTCTGAATGTTACATTCCCCTTGACCTTGGAATTTAAGAGGCTGAGATGAAGGCCTTTTGTCGAAAGTCAGGAAGTCATCTGGAGACTTCATTGACATTTATGATTAATACAATCTGGCAACATTAGGGGAGGAGATATAAAATATGCGATTAGCTCCCAGCACAGGGTAATTTCACCTTACCCTGATGTGGGATCTTCAGATAAAGAGTACAAGACAACACATTACTTGCAATATTACTGCTAGTGCTCTTAAGTGAGAACATGAACAATCTTAATGCAACAACCATAATCTCTATAAAACCAAATTCATATCACTGTCACAAAAGAGAAGAAAATAGTCTCCATTTCACACTAGTGATGATTTCTTGTAAGACACAAAAATGGGGCACAAAAGCCCCCAATCCAGTTGCTTCACTATCATCTCTTGTTATCACAGAAGATTTTCCACTTCATTTGCAACTTAACGCTAGAGTGCTAACTCTGTGGGGTGAAGATTTGATTTATTAGTGTCCTGAAGAGGCTCTCATAGGCTTTATTCACACCTCACATGCGACAGAAAGCGCCTCTCCCACCGATGGCAAACGCAAGGCAGTGACAGCCCCAAGCCCCTTACGGTCAGTGCCAGAGCAGGCTGCACACCAAGGTTCCACACAAAGCAGTGCAAGGGCAGCACTCCTGGGATTAGCTCACACTCCAGGCAAGGGAAGCAGCCACAGATGCTGACAAAAGGCACAGTGAAGGCAGGCGTTTGCTTACATTTGCAGAGCTAACCCTCTGACAAGCTAAGGATTCAAGGAAATCATTCACTGACACGTCAGGCTGGGCAGGGTGTTCTCTCAAAAACCTCTCCTGAAATGTAGCCATTTGGAGTTTATACAAATGGGTGCACCTGGAGATATAACCTGTGGAGGATGCTGGCAAGGAAAGGTCTCCTAAGAACATGCCCCAGCAATGACACACAATAGTGAGAGCAGCTCCTGACCTTGACTGGCTTGGGAAGGAAATGCAAGGGGGAAAAGAAGGCAACACTGGTATTCACAGGGAAAATGTAATCTTCTGAAGGGAATTTTGAGCTGAAACAAACTGAAGCAGTGGAGATACCTCACTCTGGAGCATGTCTACAGGTCATGTAAAAATAACGTTTTCTCCAGCTGTGTTTTTAATTGTGGCCCGTACAAATCTTAAATATGTATTTGCATAATGAAATCCTCCAGCTCAGAAAGGTGATTATAGACTATTGAATAAATGGCAGAACTCCTAAAGATGGTCCAAATAACAATTCCAGTCCCTAGATGGAACGCTTATAGTCTTTAGCCTATTAAGTGCTCCATGTGAGCATCCTAAGAAACATCTGAAAAAATCACATTAATACATTTTATTAAAAGGAGTTTGTAATTATTCCAGCATCTTGAAGACTTTCCCATTCTCTCTGAGCTAGCCTTCTTTATGAATTTCTTTTGTGAAATGCTTTTCACTTTCAAAATTCAATATTCAACTCATGAAGTTTCTATTAAATGCAAACAAGATAAGCCCACAAAACTGGTAAGTGTTCTCCAATTTATGAAAACCGAATTCATATTTTGACTTACGAATTCAGTAAATATTGTACAGACATTCCAAAAAGAATAGCAATACGTTGCCTAAATAAAGCAGGCCAGATTTTTTAAAATGAGGGAAAGCACAGAGAGTGCTACGTGACTGTTCAATTTTAATATTTGGTTGCTGCTACACATATGTACATGGAGCATCTCTCTGCATATGTCAATACAGCAGCAGACACTAAACCAGCCATCTGTGTATTCGATATCCTCTTTCCATAAATATAGTACTTGCCCACTTATTCCCCAGGAATATTTGCATGGCTTTCCACAGTCTTTTCTAAAGGAAAAAAAGCAACCCTGCATAAATTCAGTATGTAACTGAATGAATGTTTTTGTGTCTACAGACTGGAGCTCGCAGTTGCAAATTAACTTGCACGGAGATCCCAGTGCTATCAGGAGTTCTGCAGTGGAGCCCTGATCCCTTTGCAGTCACCTCAAGAACTCAGCATCACCTGGAGCTCCCACGGGCTCCTCGGAGCCCAGCAGAAGCCAACTGCACCTTCACCCTTCATTCTCCAGGACACCCAGTGAGATCACGGGGGATGAAAGGATGGGATGCCCTGGAGCTGCCCAGAATGTGCTGTCAAAGTCATGAAGCACAGGGAAGAGGCTGGCTGGCTGAACCCATGAACTGCGGAGCGAGACGGCACCCCTGGCCCAGCCTGTGGGACACGGACGGCCCCTGGAAGCTGCTCCAGAGGGTTTTCTAACCTCACCCAGCTGGAAAAGGGCCAAAGCAAGGCTTTACACGGGATGGCTCTGCCCAGACGAGACCAAAAGCCTCAGCCCATGCATTTTTTCCCGGTGACAGGTCCTGCAGCAGCAGGGACGACCACTGGGAAGGGAGGACTGATCTCCTCCCCAGCTGGGGAGCGTTCTGAACACCCTTGGGTGTCCTGAGCAGCCAACACACCACGCACAGGGTTTGGAAACACCCCGAGATTCAACCAAAAGGCAAACAGTCGAGTCAATAACCCTTTGCCCAGATGAGAAACGCTCTTGAGAGCTGGACGGGAAGGCGGATGAGGAAGGAAGGGCAGGTTTAGTGACAAGTGCTCAGCCAAGCTCCCTAGTCTGCCTTTCTCGGCTGCTGCCAGCAGTATTGGCTAATCACCCCGTGGTCTCTAATTCCAAGGGCTTGCAACACTCACACACTGGCATCTTACACGTGAGGAGTTCAAATACAGGGAGAGCAGTGTCACGGCTGCAGACTTTTATCCAGCATCTCCAAGTGTGTTCTGACACGAAGGAAACAAGGGGTTAATCTGTGGTTTTGTAAGAAGAAAATAAATGCTGCCAAAGGGACGTTTGCAGGGACAGGAGAGGTAAATGGGAGCACAGGTTAAGGTCCCCTTGTTTGTGTGGGCATATCCAGTGGGTGGGATGCAGTTCTGGGGGATGAGGCTGTGTGGCAGAACAGGGTGAGGCAGAAGAGCTCATCATGAACACGCAAGAAAGGCCAGGGTGACCCCATGCAGTGTCTGTGGGTGCTGCCATCTACAGATGCTGTGGGTACATTTAGCCACCACTGCTGGCTGCAGGAATTGAAGATATTAAGACTGGGAACTCCAGGCTTGAATTCCAAAGGTAGATGTTACCACAACTCCCTCTGTAATTCGTTTAGAGGGCTCGAAGCAAGGGAAGGGGAAACAAAAAGCATTGGTGCAGCACTGCAAAACCTGGGCATCACCTCCTCCACAGAGGATGAGGACTTCTCCCCTGCAGTAATACTTTGCTGGATGTGAAGAAATAGCTCATGGATTTAACCGAGTTCCTTTGGTGGGGAACAATCTAGACAAAATGACAACTATAACATTTGGAATAGTTCTTCTACTGAGCAATCTTCAATTACCAACCTTACTTCTGAAGGTGTCATTCAGAAATTCTTTTCACTGATGAACCTTACCAAGGTTCCAAACAGCACACTGGGCCACACTCTTGTAAGAAATGAATGTCCCTGTTTCACAGAGTCTAAAACCACCTGGTGGTTTTAGTGGATTCAGTATTCTCAGCAGAAGAACACTGAACAAATCCTGGAAGTGAGGCTTGAATTTCCTGCTCACAATCCTGTGGTCTAATAGACACAGGCCATTTCTACACCCACCAACACAACCTTTGGGACCTATGGTTAAACATCTGCAAATTCAACACTGACACCAGTCTCAAGACTACTTAGGAGACACTAGAGTTGAAAAGTACCTGCAGCTACTCAGCACATCTTGCTTTAACACCTGTGGCTAAACCAGAAAATAGCATTTTTGCACAGAAAGTCAGGATTATGGTACCATAGGTTTATTCAATACAGCCAGTTCCAAAGTATGCAGCCAGATGAAAAGCCCCAAAACATCATTTAATAAAAAATATCAATGTCAACAAAGGTACTAAACTCTAAAGAAATGTAGGCTAGGGTTTCTGAAAGATGCTGCATGCTTCTACGAGTTCCCCAAACCTATCTTATCCTGGAGGCAAAAACCTGAAACCATTACAAATACATGAAAATGAAAACAATGCCTGGAGGGCTTCCCAAACACCCGTGCCCTCCACAGTGTCCTTATTGCATCTGCTCCACCGACAGCACCTGAACCTTCACCACTTCTCCTGGGAACTTCCAAGCCCTTCTCTGCTTGGGCTCTGGCACGGGTTACAATGCCCTGGGAGTCAGCAGGGCTCATCCATGCGGCCCTGACAGGGTTCAGCACTTCTGCCCCTTCCCTCTGCTCTCCTCACAAAGAGCGAGTCCCACAGTATTGTCTGTCGGAATTGTAAGAACTGAACAAACTTCAAAGAAAAGGAGCTTTAGAGCTACAAATGGTGTCTACACAGCTCACCTACCCATTCCCTATGAAAAGAGTTTAGGAGCTTCAAGCTCCTCAGACCTTTCACTGAGGTTTTTACATGAGGAAATTGCTTCTTAGCAACTCTTTTGCTCTGATCTGAAAGACGTTTGAAATTCTTTATAGTCCTCCTGCTTTCCAGTAAAAACAAAACAAGCTGTTTAACTTCATTGCACTCTAATAGTTAATAGCTCCTGTATTGTCTCTGTCCAAGGATGTATCATTGTTTTAACTTCCTGCTAGCTTTCTTCTTACCCAGCCTGCCACCAAACTAAATTCACTGTATTTGTATTGCAACCATGCTTTACAAGTTTCTAAAGAGACATGACACGGACCTTTAAAACCACAAAGAAGGTGAATGAGAGCAGGGTTATTCCATGTCTCCAAGAGAAAAGGAACGAGGGGAGCACCAAAGGAATGGGCGGGTAGGGGTTCAGAGCCAAGAGAAAGGGATGCTCCTTGACACAGCGTGCTGGGAGGGTTATCGCGCTCTCCCTGCTGCACAGTGTTAAAATTTAACTGGCTCAGACAAATCTGGAAAACTCCTGGAAAAGAGTTTACACAAAGGGCTCTCTTTGGCCCACGAAGCCCTCAAACCATGAGTCACTGGAGCCTGGGAAAATCCCCCCAGAAACACTGCAGCACGCTCACCTTGCTCACACTGCTGTCTCTGCATTCCCTGCTCCCACGGCCCTGCGGACAGCAAGGGATACTGCACTAGATTTTGGCTAAGTGATGTGGAGACAAGACAGGAGGCTAGCCTCATCCAGGATGGCAGCTCCTACGGCCTCATTGCATAGTCCAGGCCCCCTCTGTGTCCCTGGGGGGGAAATCAAGGACCTCAAAATACAAAGAAGCCACTGTTCTGTACTAACACCGCCACTGGTGTGAGATATCAATGAGTGACACAAACATGTGCCTTCATTTTTAACCCCACATTGGAAAGTACACAAGATTGCATTTCAGGTTTTGGTAATTCCTTTCTTAATTTGCTAAATTTTGTTGCCATCCAAGCTACTGATCCATTTTGCTTCTTTTCCTCATTTTTCCTTAGTTCTACAACATCTCAACACACCCACCCGTTCCCTCAGTGAATCTCACTTGATGGCTACAAACACAGCTCTTCTGGAGCTCCTTCAGTCTTAGACTCTCTGAAAATAGGAATATATTTGGCCTTTTGGCATCCCCACAAGATTTGCATTGTATCAGTCTGATTTTTAACAAGCAGTTTTCATCAGAGAACAATTAGTGCCTCATCCAAAGTCTGTGATATTTGTGCAGAAGAAGACAAGCAGGTACCAAACTGCTAAACTGCCTGTCCCATGCTCTACCTCTAACATATTGCTGCATCCTTTGGACTGGAACCCACAGGAAAATCCCTCTGCTTTTGGTAGTCTGAAGACCATTTCCTTCACCCCCTTTCCTTACCAAATGATGGCAAATCCAGCAATTCCAGGCTCCTGAGCAAAGTGACAAAGCTCAACCAGCACATGCCATCCTTTGCAGGGAAAGGATTTAAACCCCCTAGAGGTGTGAGTGCTGCTCAGTGACACCAACACACCCTCCCACCACGGGTCAAGCAATGAAAGGCAGGAACCCCTTCATTTGCACCCTCACAAACGCCCCTGTATTCTGGAGTGAAAGCAGCCAAAGGTGGGATGCACAGGGGACCTGAGGTGTCTGCACAGCAGTGATGTTGCCAGTCAGCAGAACGTGCAGCCTCCATATGCTGCAACCACCTTCATTCCAATTCTGTAATGTAGGTCCATGCCCTGTGAAACATGTGACTCAAAAAACGTTTCAATAACACCACTTCACCTCTTTTGTACCTGACAATACACATGGCACCACCTTGGTACCAGATCTGCCTGCAAATATCCCTTCAATGTTCCTTTTTTGAGGTTCTTTCTACCAGAGTGAGCAGGAACTACCTGCAGAGGGTGGTTACCTTTAGATAAATCCTGACAGGTACCAGATATGTGCAGTCAATGTGCCATTTGCAACAAATGAGAAAAGACAAACATCCCATTTAAAAGAAAACTAATAACTTTTGAGAAAAAGGGAAGGGCTTGATGAGATGATACCATACTATAAGCTTTTGTTGTGGGCAAACAGAATCCTATAGTTCAAAGTAATTATCTCATCAAGTTCCACCTCATTAGGATTGAAACTAGACATCATAATGAACAGTGGACTAAAAATTCACCAATGAGAATTTGGTTTTAGTCCAGCTTGATATCTCTTCTGTAATATATTTGTTGGTTTCAGCTCATCACCCCCAACTTCACTGGACAAGATGACACACCTCTTCATTTTCTATTCATCATCAGCCTATGGGTGAATTAGTAAATTAGATTAAATTTCCTTTCCCAGTGCCAGAGGGGCACTGGGAAATTTGCATGAGCTCCCTTCCCAGGACAAGGCGCGTGGAGAAAAGGGAGAAGCAGGAATTGTCAGAGCAAGTTCGGTTTTGCCCCCTGGACCTTCTGCATTTTTGTGGAGGAGGGCAGAATGCATCAACACACCCTCTCTTCCACTCCAAAAAGATATTGCTAGGATGATAAAGTGGCAGATCGCTTCATAAATTAAAGGTGGCTACAAAATAGTTTGGGACATTAGGAGCTATCTGCTGCAGGACGACTCTGTGGTAGACAGGAAATGGTACAGATTCTGGAGTCATTAGTCATGCTATCACTAAGAGGATTAAATTTTGATACTTTCTTTTCCTCAATATCCTTCTCTCCACTGTGATTTTTTTATTTCCCCCCCCCCTGCACCTCCCCTGTAGATAGCAGATAACCTGAATATGAAAGAGAGGAACCTTTCTGACAGTAACGCTGAAATCCTCCTGTTTTGTCATGCATTCAAATGGGAACCAGACCAACTGAATCCTGACCTACTTATCAGACTGAAACTCCTGCTGGGAAGTATCAATAAAAAGGCTCACTGGGAGGTCATTCAGCCTGGTCACAGTTATTATGGGAATTGTGAACGAGAGAGTGGCTATACTAATAAAAATTCATTTTCAACTAGTCTTATTTCTTAAGTATGTCCCTAGCCAAAGCATGATAACTTCCCATGGCACTTTTCCTTTAAAATAAGCTTCCAGGTCAAGCTGCAGTGACAATAAAGAAGCCTGGCTCATTAATCAGCTCACAGCACTGAGTGGACCACTTAGCAGAGATTGTTTCTCTGGGGGTGGCCAAGGGTCCCCACTGGCAGTAAACACCCAAGGCTGCAGGTCCACACAGGATCCCACCATGTTCACCAAAGTCCTTGGAGTACAGAAACGGAGCCCAGGCTTTCTTCAAAAATTATTTTTAGCCCAGATGAGGTAAAATGCAATAACCTCACCGGAGCTCTCACTAAAAAGGTGTTGCAGCAGCAGATGAAAGGCTGGCAGGTTGGATCCAGCACAGACGTGGCTCCCCAGTGTGTGTTCCTGCCCAGCCTTTGCCAGGGTGGGCACAGGGAAGGAGCTCTCAGCATCCCTGCAAAGGGCTCGACTTTTCCTGCCTCTGTAAAATGAGCCCCGACTGAGAAGTCTCTGTCCTGCATTACATTTTTGGCACTTTCTTCAGGGTGAGGCAAGTTGTTTCTCTCTGCAGGCCTGTAATCCCTCCCTGTGCTGACTTAACATCAAGTATAAACGCTTCACCAGAGAGACCTATGATGAGTTGCACGTGAAGGTCATGCTACCTTCTGCCATCCTTTCCCAATTTTCCTATGAGTCTACGTACCCTTTTAAATATGAGGTCATCTTTATGCTGGTGCCAACTATTATTACAAATGCAAAGCATTTTAAATGTGTGTCTGCACACACACCTGTGGATTTTATACATGTATGTACACATTCTGAACACAAAACACAAATTAAATTGACAATCTCTTAATTTTAACCGAGAGCCAGATTGAGCTGAGCACACTGTGGGATCCAAAGGAAAACAGAAAGGAATAAATCTCTCTCCACTTCTGAAATCTAGCCCAAGGGCAGCAATCACTGGGTTCAATCCTCTGGTCTGTGTTGTGTCGAAGGTCAAACTCCATGGCTGTAATGGTCCCTCTTGGCCTTAAATACCCACAAACCCCCTTTGCCTTTGCAGCAGATAGCAGGACATTTGCTCTAGCTCCGTGTCAGGAGCCTGTGCCTGAAATCTGCCAGGGCAACATGTACTGTTATTAGCAATTTCAGATTAAAAACATTGAGCACAGCAGTCAAGACATTCACAGACTCATCCGGTGTGGTTTTTAAAGACCTTGTCTATGATCTCATCGCTGCTACTAAAGCTTATGCTGTTTCCATGGCATTTCTGATTAACCAGTGATCCAGCTTCTAGTGTTCACATTTCTATTACTATAAATTGGAACAGATTTGTGATTTACACCCTTTTCACCCATTTATGCTAACTAGGGCTTACTTAGAAGAAGTATTCTTCATTTATTAGCTGTATAAGCCTTTAAGGCACAATACACATTCCACAGCAGGAAGCCCCTGTGTACAACACAGGTAATACCCTACACAACCCACCTTCTCCACCTCTCACACCCACAGCACAAACTTATCTGAAAATGTCCCAATGGCATCTGATTAGATCTATTCTACCTTGTCATTAACATGGTTATTTTATGTTCTGTTTAAAGGGCAGTGTTGATCTAGAAACAAGTAAGCTTTTGACAGAAAATCCAAAGCCAGTGTATTTTCTTCCAACAGGGCTCTGGTAGCATGAAGCAGCACTGCTGGCTTGTGATTTGGTAACATAATTTTTTGATTTTGGGTGATTTTAAATACACATTACATAAATATTTAGCAGCACTTTATAATTTTGCACCTAATTTCAAACATGCTCCTCCATGGTGCTCTACCCCAGAGGCATAAGCATTACCACATGAAGGTAGAACTAGTCAAATAGCAAGAGAAAATACCACAAGACCATACATAAACCAAAAACGTAGAAGAATTTTTGTGCTTGGTGGAAAGGGGCAGAAGTGGAAGGGATAAGACATGTACAGGGGCCAATATTTAGTGGAAAATATTTCTGCCTTTCCTTTGGATCCTGAGAAGAGGGAAACCATATCCAAAGCAGGTGGGCACGGGCTGTGTCCTTTGAAAACCAGTTTAAATGCTGTCACTCTTGCCATTAATATGTTGCAGCACAAGGTCACGGGAGACACTCCAAGAGTGGAGTTTCAGCTGGAGGGAGAAGCTCAAGCATATTTTTTCCTGGCTCTTGGAAGGTAACATTAACAGATTCACTTTCAGGGTGAGAATACACCGCTTTGAGCATCTAATGACACCTTTGCATGAGCTTCATTTTTTGGTTATAAGTGTATTGACTACTCACTTGTGAAATAAAGCTGATGAGCAGGGCAGATCTTGAAGGGATTTACCTCTTCTAGCAGTATTGCCAGCTCCTTGCATTCAAATATCATGAGTCAGCCTCCCTAAAATCACAAGATTTTATTAAATGTAAAAGGTAATGATGTTGCATTTTAACTTTTTTCCCTTTTTATCATTTTTTTATTTTGCTAATTCACTTTAAAAGAAAAGAAAGAACTCTTATGTAGACACTTCAGCAATGTTTCCAACTATTTCTTGGCAACCACAAGGCAAAGAAATGTGCTTCAAGAAATGCGAGCTAAGCTCCTCATAAATTTAGGTGATAGGTACTGGGACCTGGTGAGGAAGATTCTGAAGTCATCCAGGCTTGCAAGGAAATATGATGCAATTACAGACAGGAAGAACTACAAAGCTCAGCTCCTCTAACACTTCTCTATGTCCTCCTTGTCTATCTAAGAACTCAATTCCTTCTTCTCTTGTCCCAGCTAAGCAAATTCCCGAGCTCATCGCAGAGGTTGTGGCACTTCTGCCCCCATACAAACACCCACAGCACTGAGACTCAAGCAAATGGAGATTTGCTGTTTTGAAAGAACACTCACCTTGTTCAAACAAATTTAGTAAATATTTCTGGCAACCAGGGATGAAACTGCAAGAGCCCAAATCCCGAGCCCAACAGACCAGCAGTGCCAGCCCAAGATTCCCCAGCCAGCAGGAAGCCCCCCAAGTTTTTTATTGCCTTTTATTGTTGCAGACACAGGTGAGCAGAGCAGGAGCCTGCCAGGGCTGCAGCTGCAGGGCCCCAACAGCCACAGGCAGGGCAATACAGCCCATGAAAATCCACCACTCAGCACCAATCACTAATCAATGACATCCCCAAACTGCTCCCTGAGGTTGCCAGAGCAGCCTGCCCAAATGGAGAGTGCAGCTTCTCAGTGCACAGAAAATATCTCCTTTTTTTCTTTTTTTTCCCCAAAAAAATAAATTTAAGGAAGACTGAATTTTCTAAAGAGCCCTTTCTGAAATATTCAACTTTTTCTACTTCTATTTGTTATAACCAAGTTTCGGTAGTTGAAAAGACAGGATAAAAAGAATAATTAACTCCTAAGAGATAGGAGGAATTATAGTCTACAGTCACATTTTCTTTTTACTTTCTTGGGCTGGTAGGTTACTTTGACTGTGAGCCTGACTGAATTAGAGGTCAATGAACAGGGTGTTCTGAGGCTGAGGCTGGTTTTTTTGTTTCTTTAGAAAAGTGAGCAGTGCAGGCAGGCCTTCCCCCTCCCAAATCTGTCCCACCAGCACCAGCAGTGATGGGTGTTGGTGCAGCCTCTCCCCACACCTCTGGCAGGTGCTGTGCCTTCTGGAAGGAAGGACCACTCAGCAGTCCCCCTGGGCACAAGGAGGCAGGCTGGGCAAATTCATTTTGAAGACTCCAATATCACCAGCCTGTTAAGAAGAATCTTTTATTTCTCTCTGAATTATTACCTAAGGAAACAGGGGAGGAAGTAAGGCTGCCTGGGGTAATGAAAGGATCTGGATAACACCATGCTGAGACTCAGAGGAATAAGTCATGGTCTAAGCTACTCTCTTGAGGAGAAGAGTAAAACATTCAGTCACCATTCTTACAACATGAAGTCCTATCCTTTGGATGTAAGAAGAACAGGGAACCTCCAGTAGAGCAAAGATGCCTTAACTAAGCCACCTGGAGGTGAGCTTCTCCTAAGGAAGCACAAGACCAGGAGCACAACCATTGCTTCCTCAGGGTCATACCAGTGAGCAAAGAGCTGAAAAACACTTGGAAAACACAGCATTGCCTTCCTGAGCCCTCCATTTCACAAGGGAGCTGACTGAAAAGCAGGGAGGGTAATCACAAAGGCCATTAGAGCATGGGGAAATAGTACAATGCCACTGGAAAGTTTTCCTGACTACAGTAAACAAATTATTATAGAAAAAAATATGAAAGTAAATCTTCATAAAAAAAGGAGGCAGCTTTTTTTAACCATTATTTTCAGAAATATGAACTTGAACCACAAACCACTGTTCCAGGCCAGCTAACAGACTGAAGGGATAGACTGGGAAAGCAGGAAATACTTAACCTAGTTTCACAGTCAGAGAAAACCTCAACTTTCACTGACAAGAAAAGAAACATACGTCGAATCTACTGCCACAGATGAGGAGAAACTGGAAGCACAAATCTTCAATACTCCAAACCACAATAATGACAATCAAAAGGAAAATGTATTTATTTTTAATGCTATTTTCTTGTGATTAGCTTAAGAAGGATGCCATCATACCCAAGGAAGTTATTTTTGAACACAGAGCTTTAGCCACAAGGTTGATTTAAAAAGAAAGAAAAAGGAACGAAGGTCAATCTTTCATCAGATGGCATGTTATGTTCCTTGTGTATTAGAGACTGCATTTGCTTCCCAAATCAAAATGGGCATTTTGTCCACACACCAGCCAAACTCCTGGTTTGTAAAGTGCAAAAGAAACCTCAGTGAGGGCCAAATGGGTTCCTGGTGGCATCTACCTGAACATCTCCCCACAGCCTGCACTGCTGGATCCTTTGTGATGCCCACAGGGCAGCAACACTGGCCACAACACTGGCCAAGGGTGGGCTCTGCAGCCACTCTAACATGTGAAGTGTTCCTGTTGGACATTATTTCATAGCATCCTATGTGTTAATTTGCTCTGGCCTTGCTTTCAGAATGTAAATGAAGGGCTCTGGCTGTATAAAGCCCAGCCTTTTTGCCAGACCTGCTTCTGCTCCCCACGGCCCTTTTCTCGCTGGTCTTTGGTATTGATAACTGCAACACTCTTGGAGAGCTGTGTAAGTGAAAAGCAGGGTGTCCTTCTGTGTTTTCACGCTTCTGCCCACGGGAAATTACCTCACTAGTAATTACCTCACTATTAAAGTCAAAATGCAGCTAACAGAGATGGCTTTTGCAGCCTTGTTACTTCAGGATGCCTTAAGACAGAAGGATGTGTATCAGTAAAACATGTTTTCCAGAAAAGGAAACTGATTTCCTTGCACATTCCTTGCATAAGCTGTATCTCCTCCCCCTCTTAACAGAACTTAATATGGGATGAGCATTTTGTCACTTACTGTTTTAACATTGAAATATTGCATGGTTCTTACACCCAGAATAAAAAAACAATTTTTGGCCAGATTAACAAAAAAGTTTGTCCATTTTATTTCTTAGAGCATTCTTAAGATAGTAAGACCCTAACCTTTTGCCATCCCATTTCTGGCCAGTGTGGCTGCAAAGCACATAGAGACCCTGATTTCCAACTTGTTTATACATATTTAACAGGGAAGAAAATGGAGAAGGCAGAAGTAAAGGAAAAAACATGATTTTCCCCGGTCACAAGAGCGGGTCAGAGAAGCACAGCTGGGTGTCGGATCAGATCCCCTGGCAGCCAGCCCCGAGAGATGCACGGCAGAGAAAACACAGTTCCTGCAAGGGAGCATTTGATTCTCAAAGCTGCATGAAATGCTCACAAGAAAACCATGGAAATGCCCACTGGATGGGAGGGTGGGGAGGGAGGGTTTCCTTGGTAACTGGAAGCCCTCTCCTGTTTCACCCAAAGGTTTGCTCCTCACAAGCACTGCCAGCCAGCCTAAGGTGATTCTCATGTTTTGTATCAAAACCAAGCAAACATGAAGTCTCCTGCAGTTTCCACGGGAGTCTGCTTTGAAGTTTGTTTCAGTGTGACACTAGTCAAACTCCACGGACAACGAAGGGCTTTTAGTTCCTAATGAAACCCCACATTTTCCTGAGTCCCTGCAAAAGGAAAGGACAACTTTCTGCGAAGTGCCAGTGAGTACAGTGGTGGTGTAAATACACATTTCCACTGCGTGCAGCTGCAAGGGCTGAAGGCACAACAGCTGCTCCTCCTCTCCCACGCTGTTTGCACCCACCCACTACCAGGGTTTCCTGCCCCCCGAGCCTGCAGCACTGCACACCCAGCCCTGCCAGTGCAGCAGTCTGGGAGAAGCTGCTGAGTCTGTGCTGCGGGAGGGAAGGCGTGCTTGCACCATCCCTTCCATCAGCATGGTGGTGGGGCCAGCTGCCAGGTCCTGAAAAGCACAGGTTGTGTTTGGAAGTGCTGCAGTGCTCACAGGTACCTCCCCCAACACACAGCCCAGCCAGGGGTACCCTCTGGCTGATGTTCCTGAACTCGTATCCTCAGGCTTGGCATAAGCTATGTCACGTAGGAGGAGAGATGTGATCTCTTCTGAGTGTGGATGAGCCATGTGGCTATAAAGATACCAGTAACTCTGCTTTTCTTTTGGATTGCCTCTTTCACCAGGGGGAGGTGACAACTTTCCTGTGTTACCACACTTATAATGCTTTGCTTTTACAGGTGTACTCCTGCCACACAAGCATTTATTACTGAAGTGTTGTAGGAGCCCATTTCCAGGCCACATTCCCCTTGTGCCACGTGCTGTGCCTGGGCAGAATGGCATGATAGTCCCAATCCCAAAGAATTCATGGTCTGTGCACAAAATATTGGGGCAGAATGGCCTGGGTAGGGAGTAAAATAGGAAAATGTCAGCCATCCACAAAGTCTTTTAAGAGGCAATGTGGAAAGGAAGAGTCTTATGAATGGGTGCTAAGAGCTAGAAGAAGCTGCTCTGCAGAGCTTCACAGGATGGTCCTTCTGAGCAAGAAAAATGTTTATAAATGAAGTGAGTGCTCAGAGAAGACTGGGACTGTGAGTTATTAGAGGTGGTGGGAGCCAACTCTTCCACACTGAGGAGTGATTATAGGTAGGGAGAAGACAGGTCACGCTAAGCCTTGAAGTAAAAACAAGTAGCTTAAGTTTCTGGAGCAAGGCAATGGGAAAGCACAGAGAACAGACAGCATGGTTAAACTTAAGCGTTGGGAAAGTTGTCTTTGCAGGAGCACTGGGGATTGGTATGGTCCATCTGTCAGGTTTATGGTGGGATGAGCCCAGTGATTGATCCGTAAGATAACAAGAGCTGAGGCTGTAACAGCAAAGTTGTAGCTGTCTGGGTAGAGAGAAAGGGATGCACTGCATAGATGGCATGCAGAATGAACTTACAACACTGGGTTATAAATGGAAGGGATGCCAAAAACAGTGAGGCTGAAAGAGGAGGAGGAAATTGAGATTCACATCTTTCCTAATGAGAAAGGTGCATGGCACTCTGTGTGTAGAAACAATAACATGCCTTGGTCACGCAGGCATTGCTGTGGCTTGCCACTGGAACACAAAGAGCCAGTGCCAGAGGAGCTCTGTGGCTCTGAGGGAGAACAGCAGTGTCTGCCTTCAGTGCCCACAGGGATGAAAGGAGGGTAAGGGTGGAGAATATAACGAATTATAAGAGTAGAGACAGTGGCACATGGAGGGGCCACAAAGGAAAGCAGGTCAGTGACCCTGTTATGGTATGAACACACAAGAATAAGCAAAGGAAGGGAGGAAGATGGCACACCTGCTCGCTTGCCCTTGTGAGAAATCTGCAGAATCACACGCAAGCAAAGCATCTGGTCAAAGGGGACAGTGTCTAAAAGACCATCAGCAACAGTAAAAATGCTTTACCTGTATAAAGTGATGGTGCTCCCACCCCTGTCAAATGCTCCCAATGGAAACATGCCTTAACCTCCCTGTTTAAACCTGTATTCATCTCAGCACAGAAACATCTCAGCACAGCTCTTCTGCTGCAGAAACAGCAATGCACAGCACAGTGGACTGTAGGAGGAATGTTCAATAAAGCATCTCTTACCAACTCAGAACTAGCCCTTCCCTTGGCAGTCTTCCTTACCTACAACCAGCACGCACCACTGTAAAAACAGAATGCTTCTCAAAGTGTTTTCCACTTCCTGTGGGTTAGTGGTACAGGAGTGTCAGTCACACAACATTGAGCTGAATTCCAGGGATTTGGTTCTCTGCTTTAGAAAACAAGGATTCCAGCAATTCCTCCTTCTCTGCTGCACTGCTGCTCCTGTTTTAGGAAGCTCCCCGCCCCATGCTTACTTCAGCATGATCCCAGCTAGAGAAAACAGAAAAGGGAAAACAACAGCTTCAGTGACTAAGTAGTTTGGATGCAAAATAAGGAGGTTGCACAAGATTTTATTTACCTCTTGGCTAAGGAAAAAAAAAAAAAAAGGCATTGGGGAAAAAGGTCTGAAAACACAAAGCTTTCACCTCTTAGAAGAGTTCTCTTGAGAAACCTGAACACTCACTACTCTTGGGTAGAGCACAGGCATACCTGAGACCTTGGCTCACGATTCCCTAGCAGCCAGAACCCATTGTCCCAAATTCTCTGAGTCCCTCCTGCAGCAGAATGGCACCAGAGGACACCTGGCTGTGCCCAGACTCCAGCTTATGCCACGAGGAATGGAGGACAGTGCCAGAGCCATTGTGCTTATGTAGGACAGGAGATCTTGTTCTGATTGCCTTGTACTTTTGCTGGGGTGTGAGACAGAACTGTCCATGCCTGTTCTGCTTCCTGCTTTAAGGAGGCTGCTCAATAATTCAATTCTCTCTCCCCAAAGGAAGCCCCACTGGCCTGCTGCTTCCTCAAGCCAGTCCCTGCTGCTCAGCAGTGAATCTGAAGTGCCACAGACTTCCAGGGGCCCCTTTGGCACCAGCTCTTTTGTATTCCAGTGGCCAGCAGCAGCTCCTTAACTCTTTGACAGCCAAAGCTCATTATCATTTTTATATAATTAAACAGTGCTGCTGATTCCTCTCAGTAGATTATCACAGCAAATTGATGGTTATTTGAAGGAACTGCCACAATAGGAGACAAAACACTGGCAACAGATAAAACAAAAGGATGCACACAAAGCTCTTTAATTAAACTCCATGAAGGGATATGAATTCTAGCAGAGATTTTAGTTACCCTGCTGAGTCTCTTTCTGATTAGCTACAATGCATCTGCTGGCTTTCCTAGTATCCATCTGTACTGCTAAAGAGAAATTTATTCTGGCTACAGAAGATGACCTCAAAGATGTCAGTTGTGTATAGTCTAATAGTTTACTTATGTTGACAAAGTGGTTCTGAGTTCCTCTTGATGTGTTGAAGTGAGGAACCTTCCTCTTTCCATCTAATGATGTGCTTGATATGCACACACACACACACATGGGTACATCCCCACACAAAGAACAATGAGAGGGTCACATGAGAGCCAAAAGGGGCTGGAAAATTGTGAGGGAAAGGATTTTTCCCCCTAAGTTGCTAAAACTTCTTATCATCACGATTACTTTTTCTTTTGGCATGCATTATCTGTTTCCCCTCCACCATCCAGGTGCAGAAACCACAGTGAAGGCTAATGGATGGGACAAGGGAAAAACGTCATAAGATGTACACTGTAAGGCATATTAACCATAAGTTAGGCTGGCTCTTTGAAGTTTGATTTTCTTTCAAAAAATTAAAAAATAAATAAAAGAGGAAAAAAAGAGAGAAATAATGAGAATTGAAAACAGATCTGTCATGGAGCATTTGTGAGAGGCAGTGCCACAAAACCCTTTGGGGCTTTCCATCCAGGCCATAAGAGATCTGGTTAAAATCACATTGGTCCTTAATGCCCAGGTAAATGCCAGCACAGCCCTGTGAGTCAGTGTGGTGTGCTGCTCATTACTACTGCAGACCTTTAATCAGAATATTTGGAGTCACATGCACCCTTTTGGCTCTCCACAGCCTATTGAGACAATAGCCAATTTGCACATTTATCATAATTAATTACCCGCTGACATATTAAAAGCCGTTACCATCGAGTGGCCAATGCCGAGGAATGTATTTGGTGGCCCAAGGCCAGCCCATATGATGCACACGTACAGCCTCCCAACACTCATGAGAAACAGCTGTTCCCTCGGCTAAGCAGCCTCCAGGTTTTTTCCCCTCAGAGCCCCAGGAACTTGGGTGGATGAAAGACCTCTTCCTCATCCCTTATGGAGCTCTGAAAATATCCCAATTCTGCCTAATTTATACAACCCAGTCCTCAGGGTCCTCCTCAGTTGCCAATATCCTACTGTGAAGGCTCCATTAAATCTTTTATTTATTTGTCCATAGAGGCCACTGAAGAATGTCACAAGGTATTTCCTTTTCCAAAGTGGATTCAGCTAAACATGAGCAAGGCCCTAACATTATTCTGGATAAGGGTGTGTATTTGTATTTTTGCCAGACTACCAACAGTCTGCAGGGAGTAAATATTTCTGTGCCTGATTTCTGACCACCTTATGTGCAAGTAGGTGCAGATTTGTCACAGTCATGACTTGGCAGTATTTTACACTCATGCTTTGCAGTGTCACATGCAAATGAACACAACGTTCAAAACAATGGGGGGAAAAAGCATCACATTGATTCTCTCTGCACATGCCTCAGTCTCCACTGTCCCACAGAGCAGGCTGAAGGCTAAGGCCAGATTTTATTTCTATTCTTTTTAAAATCATAATTGAGTAGTAATTAAAAATGGAATGTTCCAGCACAGTTCTGGCAGTGATTTCATCTTAGCATTAAACAGTAGGTTTACTGGTAACTCAGATAACTGTCCACCTACAAAAACTCTCTTTAGCTTAATCATCCCCTAGGATGTCTGTCCTGAACTACATCCAGAAACAGATGAACAAGAGATCTGGCAAGTTTCAAGTACCACCAGAAAGGACCAATATTTTCCCACTATGAAAACACAACTCAAGAGGATCTCTCTCTTTTTTTTTTTTTTTTTTAACTAGTCACATGCAGTTCTTATTACAAAACTAAAAGCTGGTTTTTCATTTGACTCAGTCTGGGTAGAAAATACATTCCTCAGCTGTAATGTTGGTAATGCTCTGCTGACTCAAAAACTAGCAATTCAGTTCAGGTATTCTGCACAGAAAACAACTCCACCTCAGCCCCAGATGCCCCAAATGCATTCAAGGTATGCTGTTAAAGCCTGTCTCCCTTGCAGCTTCTGTCTTCAGCTTCTTATCTTCCAAGTTACTTAATTCCTGCACCTTCCACCTCACTAGGTATGGAAGTCCAATGTCTTAGGGAGGGATTTTGGCACTATTACTGTAAATACCTGGATGATAATTGGTTACTTGTATATATTTAAATGGGTAGTATCTGAATCTGTTGACATCGAAGTGCATGCATTCTGCAAAATGCCTTCAAAGCAAGCAGAAAGTAAGTTTCTGTTGCTGACAGCTAATTCTTTTAAACTTGGAAAGTGATAAGCTAAGTGGTACGTCTCCAGGTCACAGCAACCTTTTATAACAGCATGAACTACAAGCATAATTTTCTCACCTCAAGCAGTTTGAGGAAAATGAATCTGCCTCTCTCTCTCTTTTCAGTGTTATAAACCCATGATAGAGAAATAACCCAATAGATGCACGTAGCCCAAAAACATCCTTGCAACCTGGAACAGCTGAAATACTTGATAAAAGCATTTGATGACTTATGCATCCTGCAAGTAATACAGTCCCATTTTAACTTTACAAACCCACTTACACTGCTGGAACAGCTCATGGTGCAGATGAGGTGTGTGCTGGGCCCTCCTCCTGCAGCTCCCATTCTGTGGGATGCTCTGAACCAGGTCAAGACACGAGGCTTTGCAATGAAGATTGGGATTGCAATGTGCTGTTGCCCAAGAGGATTCTCCAGGAGGAGGTTTGGGTGTTGCACTGCAACAGGGCCTGAGAAAAGGTACCCTGTTAGGGTACATATCCTTCCAAGAGTGAAAAGAAGGGGGGAAAAGAGTTCAGAAATCATAGGATATGGTTAGTTCCTTCCAGCTACAGCACGCCAGGCCTGAGTACTTCAGCTAGGTGAAAGACTGTCTGCAAAAAGCACTTTGGGGAGGCTGGTTCAGTAAATTGGTTTTCCATGTCTTTCTGAAGGGGAGTTCTTGGGGCTTGGCAGAAGTTGGCATGGAAGTCCCCAGGTGCACTGGTACACTGAGCATGTACAGCTACAAGAGCTATGGAAAGCTTTTGTCCTACTGAAATCTGAGCACCTGAGGCAACAACTGCTCTCTGGTTTGGAAACGAAGCAGACACTTCTGTCTGTGTTTACTCCTAAGGGAAAGTAATGTGATCGTCACAAGGCTGTGAGTTACATCAATTTTAAAAGCTATTGCTTTGAATTAACAGAAAAGTGACTAGGAAAATTCTTCCTCCTGGAAATCTAGTTCTCAGCTGATTATTTATGTGTTGATATTCATTCTTTCCAAGTAAACAAACCAATAAGCTCTTCTTACAAGCCAAGTGAATCAACATCAGTGGAATGAAAGTCATGCTCTTACATTAATTGTTTTTCCCCTTCCTCCAAAGCCCTTAAAAAAAGGCCAGAAAACCCACCTTAGAAGAAAAAAATCTGTCTGCAGTTTATAAATTGAAACAAAAGGAATGATAAAATAATAGGGAGAGAAGGATTTAATCTTTCATTTCAAACACACATTAGAAAGAATTTTATACTCTAATGGCTATTTGCAAGGAAGAATTATAAAAACATGCCCTTGTCTTGTGGGCAAAAGAAATATGAGATCAGCAGATGCATCCAAAAATTTGGGTTTTCAAAAAAATTAACCTTGCATCCAGTTCTGGTGCTGCCTCTGTACCTCAGGAATGCAGTCAATGCAGGAATCGTTGAGTCATAATATAAATCGAATTTCAAAATAAGAGGGATGCAGGCCCTTATATCACTTTGTTGCATTGGAATTAAAGAGTCCACTCAGTCCTGCCATCAAGCTTGTCTCATTCTGACAACCATCTCCAGCTGGAACTGCTGTCTATAGAGCCTCATGCTCAGTGCAGACATTGACAAGTCTCTAAAACTCATCCAACTGTATTTTAAGTACACACCAACTAACCAGCACAACAATGAGCTCTGCTCATGAGTGATTTGTCATTGTCTGCAATACAAAAGTCAATAATGGCCCCAGCCATGGTAAAGTGCCATTTCCAGTGGACACAGCTGAAGGGGGAATTCACAGTGCAGAGGATGGAGGGCAACAGAGAGAAGTGCTTCCCCTCCCAAGGCTCAGGGTAGGGTGAAGACTGTCCTGCCAAACTCTTATGAGATTATACGGCATCTCAAGATGCCAAACATTTCAGCACGGTTCTGTTCCAACTCTGTGACAGCTAATTATGATGGACACTACACAGTGGAAGCCATCTGTGTAATTCAAGAACAGCACAAAGCTTTTTATTTCCTGTACGTGGTCAGAGCAACAGGCAGCGATATAAAATGCACCAGGAAGATTTTTTATTTGGAACATAAGTCACTAAGAAGTCTGCCAAGACTCCACTGATCTTCTCTGAAGAACACTTTCAGCCCAGTGCAGAACAATACCAGCAACAGCCAAGGCAAAGATCACCAGCTCACCAGCACTTCGGTGCCTTTCTGGAATACCTGACCAGCCTGCTGGCTGCTACATGAGCCCCAATAGCTATGGCAACTCCTCTTTTTAAAATGGAAATAAGAATCTCTTCTTCATAGCCTTCAGCCTGCCCCTAGGCCAGCCTCCTGAGGAGCTGTACAGTGCTCTGGGAAGCCTGCAGAGCTGCACCCAGTGCCACCCAGCCCTGGGCATCTGCAGTGTCCCAGCCTGCTGTTCCCACACACACCCCCACACCGGGTCACCCACAACACTCGTGGATCACGCCAGGCACAGGGACAGCACTGCAGCTCTGCAAGCGATGGCAGCCTTAGGTTTTTGGGCTGGCTGTGGAGGGGAAAATGATCCCTCACCTGGCACTAAGCCTGCTGGTAGAAAGTTAGCTGCTTGCCATAGCTGGATGGAGCAGAATGAGTCAGTTTACACAAGCTCAGTGCTCTGTGTTTTCACTGTACCACCAAAACATGGTTAGAGAGTCCACAAGGCTCACCCTTACTGGCTCCTTATCTTCCAAATGCTCCGTGTGTGTTTCACCCCAGCTCTTCACAGTGCAGTGCTGAGCTCCAGGACGGGGGGTATTTGCACAGCCCAGGAACAGTGGAGCCATTTGTCTGGCAGGCATGGGCAGGGGGCACAGCTCTGCCTCCCTGGCCCCAGCCAGGGCATTTGTTTCCAGAAACTGAACTGACTGATCTGCAGAGCCTTTAGAACAAGACACAGGATTGCTTCTTAAACCTTATTTTCCTCTTTCTAAACTCAAGCCACTGGCTACAGAATGAACAGGAGAAAGACAAACACATATGCAAACAGTGCATATCCTCTTGGCTGCAAGCTAATCCAGGGGAAAGACTTGAAAAAAACCATAATAATACTCCATTAAGAAATCTGATTATAAACTGCTCCCTTTTCCTGGTGTTTCACCATGTAAATGTCTAGTCACTTGCTTCCCACATCCTTTGGGAGCACTGGACAGACCATCAAGCAACAACCATTTCTGTTCTCACATATTTCCATTAAGCTCTCACTAAAAGTCATTGTTTTCCTAAACGCTCCCAGAAAACAAATTTGCATTTAATATCACCCTGGTGCAAGTACAGAGTTTTCTCCTTTGCACTAATTTGGCTATTTAAAGATGTTTTCATCAAATGCAATTTGGACTGTACCCTTTGAAATGTTCTGCTGAATTTTTGCTAACATTTGGTAACAAATCTCATGAGAGCCTTTAATGGAAGTTAACATTTTTTTCATGTGTCATACTGCAAGTCTTCAAAGCACAAGTTCATAACAAAGTCTTAATGTGACTTTAAAGCTCCAAGTCCTTTTCTAGATATCTGCTTTATGTTTGCTCACATTGCTGGCTGCCCAGAGTATGGCTGGCTCTGACCAGATCTAAGCACAAAGGCAAACTGAAATGACGCAGAACTTACTCCTTCCTCCTTTGAACTTCCTTAACAAATAGAAATGGAGCAGCATGTGCATCAGCAAAGTAAGCAACAGGAGGAAAGAATCCCCAAAACAACCAAAACCACCCACTCACTTGCCAGTTGTTTTTTAAACTGATTTCTACAGCTACCAAAAGAGGCAGAGTGGGAGTCCTGAAAGATGAAGTCTGTTCTACCCACACGAACAGCACTTCCTGCAGGCAACCAACAGGTTCTTCCAAAAACAAATAAAGGCCATATTATGTATGTATCTCTAGATACCAAAAAGGAGTCACTAGCCTAAGGGAGAGGACAGGTTGCCAGTAAGTCTATGATCCAATAATCCTGAGCTGATCAGAAAGGATCACTGCAGTAACCCCTGCAGTACAGCAACATCCTGCCTGCCCTGTGAGCTGTGACCTCAGCTCTGCAGCTCCCGAGCACTCCTCACCTGCAAGGCTCTGTGGAGCCCTCCAGGCAACTTCAGGGCTCCACTCTACAGTGCCTGCACAATACTGCTCTGTTTTCAGTCACTCATTTGTGTGCCAGCAACATGCTACTGCCACTCTAACCCAAATACAGTGGTAGAGTACAGATCCTTCCAAAGCTGTCCCAGTAAGAGGCAGTTCTCAGGCACACAGAATCCTCGAGGCAATGTAAAGCAGCCCTTTCCTTGCAGAGATGCTCCCAGCAACACGAGCCATCCCAAAATGACCCACCAAAGCACTGTTTCAGCTGGATGAGCCACCCAGCCTGGGTGGGGACAGCACTGCTGGTGCAAGCAGGAGCTTGGAGAGGAGGAGGGGGACAGAAAGGCAGCATCCTCACTTTAAACCTCCGTGGGCCACTGCACTTACTCCCTAGGCCACCACATTGATTCTGGGACATTAGTTTCAGTCCACAGCAACTACTGTGGCTCAAAATTTATTTCTGTAACAGCATCATATGAGTTGCAGCTATTCTGCTTTGAAATGAAAACATTCAATCTGCCCTGTACTGAGGGGAAACATAACATTAAAAAAAAAAAAAAAAAGGTGTTCAAAATGCCATTACTGGCTTTTAATGGATATAAATCTTAAAATCCAGTTTTAAAAATCATATTGCACAACAGAATATAGTTGTTCCTTTAAAATTCTTCCTTTGCTTAGGTCTTTTGATTATTTAAAGCTTGTCCCATATTTACAAGGTATGGAAAGAACTGTCTATAGCATTGCTCCTCCACACAGCCTAAACTTTTGCTTCCCAAGTGGCTCTGAAGTGCCTAAGAAAAGAGAAGAAAAGTTCTGGGCTTCCTTTCCCATCACACCAGCTTGCTTTTATGCCTGAAACATGAGTAGCATGTTCAGATGACTGAACTCTGACAATTGGAAAATCAGACTAGTTAGTGCACTGTCATTCCTTTTTAAGCAAGGAGACCTTGTCAATTCTACCTGTCAAGTGAGTCTGGACCAGATTGACAAACATTTCAGGCAAACAGAATAAAACATGTTCCCTCCACAAAGCAGACTTTGGTTTCGTTCCTTTGCTCCCAAGCACACCATTAGAGAGCACAGTGCAAGACTGTTCACAGCACTAGGCTTTGTGACTGAAACTATTCCAGGCCTTTTGCTCAAGCTACTGCTGCGAAAGGCAGTGACTAGAACTTCAGTTTCATGGATTTCCTGGCAGATAAGATAGTATTTATGAGTTGCCTTAGCATTCCTACATTTGAACCAATATGAAGTATGACTGGCAGCAACCCAATTTCATTATTCTTAGATGAGTCAATAAGTGTGGAAAGAGAAATGAAATGGGCAGCTAATCAACACATACACAAAAAAAAGTCAGATATTTTGAGGCCAAGAAAGTATTTATATGCTGATGACTGAACTTTTGCAGCAGTGTTTGAAGCAAGAACAGGAAATATACTGTTGAACCCTCTTATGACAACAACTTTGATGTGAAAGGCTGAAATAGCTTATTCTCCCTGCTGTGACTCAGAAAGCTGGAGCTGAAACCCTGGATTTCTGCAGAATGCACTCACAAGAGCTCCAAAATCAACTGAAAACTTCCAGTTTAGGTTCAAATCAATACAAAAATTAATCCTACCCCTCCTACAAGTAAGATGCCAGGTGATGCAGGCTCACAGGGCATGCAACAAAATACAAAGTCAAAACCAAAAGTGTAAGTGAATGAGTTTTTTCAGTACTGTTTCACAGTCAGAGAAACCAAAAATAGTACAGAAACCTGAATGTGTGTTTGCAGAAAAAGATGCCAAAGAAAACCTATCAAAACGAGGAGGTGTGTCTTTAGAGCAGCATGGGGAGGAGATATGGAAGGTACAAACTCATTTCTTTCTCACATCTCCAAGGCTGCTAACTGCTGTTAGGCTCTGCCTCATCCTTCTGATGGAGAATGTCACTCAGATTGCCCTTTCTGCCTGCTAAACAATCCAAGCAGGACAGGAGCAAATTAAGGCTGCTGCAGCATGCTCAAGCTGCTCTCTGTCTTTCTTAATTTCCTTAATGTTACCATAACACTTGGAGACTGAGCTGTCCTTGGAGGGGACCATCCTTCCCTCCACGCTCACTCCTCTGTGCAGCTGCCTCAGTAACTTGCTCCCTTGTTTCCCTCTGCAGCCTCGCACTAACACTCTGCACAGCCCTTCACAGCCTCTTGTATAGAGATCTCGTGGTTAGGGACTGTTAGATACTGACTTTTATGGCTCATAAAACCACCAGTGGGTATCAAATTTTATAGGTTCCACTGACATCAAGGATGTAGTTTATTTCGTGCCCTGAATTACTGCATTTCTGGGGTTTGCAAGATTAATACAGCACAACAGAAGAGGCCTTTTAAAGCTGCTGCCTAGCAAATGGGACTTTCTGACACAACCAAAAGGCTGTGGCAACGAGACAGCACAGCTAAAGGACAGACACTGCAACACAAGAGCTTCCAAGCACTGAGAGCTCTGGCAAATCAGCTCCACTGGAGAAGCAGAGGATAAACCACCTTGTTCAGACTAATACTTACCCTACTGAAGACATGTCACCTTCCCTAACACAAAATGAGCTGCTAATACCCTGGGGAAGTAGCTGGAAGAAAGGATAAGAGGGAACACAGTGGAATGGAGGGACTTAAACCCCAGACAAATAGTCCAAGCTTGCAACCACTAAATAGCACAACTTATTTACTGAATGCCAGTGGACTGAGCAAGTTTCTCTGCTGCTCAGGGCTTACCCATTTTCCCTGCTGAGCAATAAGACAGACAGGCACTGCTCTGACAGAGCAGGGTGAGAGGGGACAAGCTGGAATGCCCTCCTCCATAAAAGTGCACGTGCCAAGCTCACAGGGACAGGCCAGGTGAGCTGGACAGCTTTTCTCTGGCCGTGCCACTCGTGGGGAAGGACAGCTCTAACACACCACACCAAGCCCAAGAGTTATGAGCAGCTGGGAAGGGAGTCTGTGCAGCAAAGCCTTCCAAGCACCATAAAAGTTTTATTCTTCAGATTATACTATAATGAGATCCTAACTATGCAAAGTCAAATTTCCCATCATGTCATGATTTCATCACATTCATTTCTCTCAGATCCCCAATTCTTACTGTGTGCCAAACAATCAGGGCCCTTTTTTGGTGTGTTTTATCGATTCCAAGCTTCTCCTGTAATCTGTAACACATTGCCAACTAACATTTGTACACCACTCCCCACAAACACCATCCAGGAAGGGAGTAGACACAATATTTTATGCTCAGTTGAGCACAACTAGCCTGTTTTCACACTCAAAGACAGATGGGACATTTAAAGCATGCAAGTTGAAGGCACAAATCTCCATCACACTCTGGTCACCAACGCGGAAATTCACTCCATTACCTACAACCAGCACTCAGCAAACCATGCCAGGCAGATTGTCCTCTATAAAACATCATGTTAACACCACTTTTCACAAAGAATTGCTCAAATTGCTAAATATTTTCCAACAAAACAAAGGTTGTGGAAAAGATACTCAGAGATTGCTCTTTCTCCATTCAAGGGACACGAATGGACAGCAATAATGAGCCAGGTTCATAAGCACAGCTACCCAGGGGGAATTAACAGACCCTGCCACACCAGCAGGTGCCGTGCCAGGATTGTTTGTTGATTTGTTTTTAAAATCATATTGGGCTTCTTTAAAATTAAAATAGGACTATTCATAATTCACCTGCCCTCCCCCAGCTACTGAAGCACCTTCACTCAAAGATGAAAAGCATTCACTTGAATGTTAAAAGGACGTATGAATCAAATATGGAACTAAAAGACATTTAATGATGTTTGCACAAACACTTTCCAGCAATCATTCCAATTTTAATTATCTAGTGGATGAACCCTGCCTCTGAACAAGTCAAATGGTGTTTTGCAGCCAGTCCCTAACTCTGTGGGCTGTGTCTCCTACTTCAAACTTGCTTTGCAGCTTTTGCACTAATATTTTTCAGTCTACACTGTAGCTTACAGGTAAAAAAATTACAATTTTTAACTCTGTTTTTGATTTCTGAATGCTCTTTCTTTCTAACTGTGCAATCAAACGCGGTGCACACAAACCAGAATGTGGGATATAAACCTGTGAAGATAAAATTTGGGAAAGTTGCAAGCCATTTTTCTAGCAAAAGAATACATGTGTTCAAAGAGAGAAAGATTTCACCAAGGCTCACAGAAACAGGCACATGCCTACTCATTGCTCCAGATTCTCAGCGCTCTTCAACAAGACTTCTTTTATATTCCTCTTAGTCCCTGAAGTTACACACGTCTAAAAAGTTAAAAAAGATAGACTTGTTAATAACACACAAATGTTCATAGCCATAACATCTTTACAGATCTCCTCTGTGAGCAGATCAAGCCACTCTCCATATGTATTTAAACGCAGAGGAAGGCTGCAGTTTTTAAGTTGTCAGATCTGTGCCTGGGTAAGAGGGGCTCTATTTTCACTCTCCGAGCAGCGAGAGATTAGCAGCTTGAAATCACTTTGACAGTCTCAGTTACTCTCCTGCATACCACAGGGAATTTTAATTCCAACCTGTGAAATTGTAATTGCTTCTCAAGGAGAGCGGGAGGATTCTGGGTAATGGCCACAGCCAAGCTCAGTGTCAGAGTTGCCAGTTGCTGCCACTTCACATATTACGTGCTGCTAGTCACAAATCACTCCAGCTTTCCATATGGGAAGTTGCACTGTGCAGTGAAACTAGATTAGCAGAAGCTGTCAGATGTTCAGACATGTGCAAGGAAGGATGTGACAGAGGTGGATGGACTCTCCTCAAAAGGTACCCTCTTTTCCTGCTTTCTCTCTCTTGCTTCGTACCACAAGCTTTAGATAAACCACTTACTTTATTTCATATTCTTTTTCTTGACAAATACACCATTAATAGAAAGCTACAATGAAAAGATGAAATGACAAAGCCGTCCAGCATACAATGCACAAGTAGAAAATAAAGTGTGTACTTAACGTTGTTCACAACAGATTTAAGATGTCTTTGCTGTTCAGGGTCCTGTGGTTTGCAAGATTCCTCATTGGAAACAGGCAAAGAGAACGCAGAACTACCACAAACATTTCAGAAAAATACTTGGAGCTTTCTGGGTACCAAATGGAAAGGAGATTCTTTTTTGCTTTGAAAAAAAAGGCATTGAGTGTAGAGTGTTTATCAGCAGACACATTCTCTAGTGATGAGTGGGATCAACTGACTGTGGGGAAGGAAACCTTCCTGGAATGATCTTGTTAAGATGGAGTGCAGCAGATAAAGAGAGAATACTTGGTGAAAGTAGCCCTCAAACACAATGCCAATGAAAAAAAAATAAAAATTCTGCCTGGCATGGCAACTAGAAGCATTCAGGGAGCCAAATGGGATCAAAAATCACTGATCAAAGGTGTCCAGGTCAACCCATGAAGCAGATACACTCCTACAGTTCCCTCCCCACTCACTGCAGTTTCCCCACCTGCCCCAGGGCACAATGCAGTCCAGCCTTGGCCTGAAGGTCCAGGGAGCTGTGTGACCAGAACTGATTCATTCAGCTCAGAAAGCTTTAATTGTACAGAAATGGGAAAAACCAACAAACACACCACTGCTCTACAACACAAGTGTCAGAACTCCCTCCCAAAACCTAAAGGAAGGTGACAAAACACTCAATAAACAACATCTCCTGCTCATCAGATGAAGAGAGTTTAGGACCAGGCTGCATGTGCAGGCAGTTGTGGGCAATGCCATTTACAGTGTCCTTTGGTTTCAGTGTACTGCACTGCTCTGAGGAAAGAAGCTGGGCCCATCAAAGCACACAGGCACAGTATCTAAATCACAAGCTCCGTAAATCTCTGTAATAGCTGATGCAATGAATCTGTAATTGCTGCGATTAGATAAGCTACAGTGGCTGACAGGGAGAATGCTAGAGGCACAGAACAGATCTGCATAGTTTATTCCCATCACATGCAGAAATTTGGCTCAGATGGAGTGATTTTGTCAATCCCTAGTTATCCTGAGAATCTTGCAATCTGTGGTACTATCCTGAAAATTTCAACTCCCAGAGTCAAGCTTGTGCTATTTTATTTTTTTTTTTGTTAAAAGTGTAAATTAGTGATTGTTACATATTCCTGGTTGTAAAGAAAAGCCTGGGAACAAAACAAAAACCCAAACAAAAGAAGCAAATCAAGGGCACAGTTTTGTTTTTTAACAATTCTCGTGAATTTTGAGCCTTGGCTCATGACCTTCAGTGGCAGCAGTAAGAAGTATAACATTCCAGTCATCACATACCTGATTTCCTGAAGACAGTTACATCTGCTGTTATAATTCACAGGCTGTACTCAAAGCACCATGGTGGAACTTCTGATTAATGGTCTGTAACTGCTATGAATCCCCAGCTTATGGAGCACAAAGCATTCTTACTGGTGGACTGTTCATCTGCACTGTGGAGACAGAGCACTGCTTTGGGCAGAGTTCACCTCCTCCCTGCTGCTGCTCTGGGGCTGTGTGTTAGATGTGCTAGCACAGGGGTGCTGCAGCTGCTGCTGAGCAGGGAGCAGTGCTTGCACAGAGCCCAGGCCTCTTGTGCTGACTCAGCTCACCAAAGGGAGACTCCAGACCACATGGCATCGTGGTCACCCTTAAAAACTTGGGGGGAAAGGAAGGAGGGGGCCCAGTTGGAGTGATGGTGTTTGCCTTCCCAAGGTACCACTACGTGTGGATGGAGCCCTGCCTTTCTGGGGAATGAATTCCCTGGTTTGCTCTGCTTGCATGGGCAGCTTTTGCTTTAGCTATTTCAGTGTCTTGATCTCAATCTGTAAGTTTTATCACTTTTCTATTCTTGCCCCTCACACTGGGGGTTCTGTGTCAGCTGCCTACTGGGGTTAAAGCACAACAGCCACGCAGGCAGCTCTGCTCCATGTGGGTACCACACAAACACCCCAAAAATACAGAAACCTAACCCCTACAGTTCCTGCTCTTACTAATTTATTTTTACCTTTGCAAGTAGAAGTTTGGAGGAAGACTCAGAGAGGTGACAAGGCACGAACAAATGAACTATCAGGCAGCTGGAAGAAGTGGGCACACAGAGCAGTCCCTGACTGAGCAGCCCCCTCTCAGGATGCATGGAGACCCTGCCATGACAAAAACACCTTGAAGAAAGGCATTAGAAACTCCCAGTGTGCTCAGTGCAACCTCCCCACTAACACAGCCACACTGTGTGGACACAGCATGACCCAACACACAGCTAAGAGAGAGTCACATGTATTAAATCTATAAATTCTATTAACAGAACTCTACTACCAGAACTACCATTCAATCATAAAACCCCGATACCTTTAAAACTATTGCTATGTAAAAAACAATTCTTGTTGTATTAACAAAGCCTAGTAACTCATTGTGAAGATGAGAGAGGCAAGATGGCAGGCAAAAATTATTTCAGACATGACAGCAAAATAAATAGCAACAAATGACAAACTTTAATGGCCTTGCAGTGTTTGATTCTAATGTAAAAAAAACCCAACATATCAAACCATCACACTGCATCAAGCAAAATCTTAAGAAAACTTTAAATATTTTACCCATAAAAGATTGCCAATATCACTCAATGGAAAGATTTCTTATAAACTTCATGCCATTTTACCTGATACAGCAGTTACGAAAAGAGTATGTAATGCAAACATTGCATCATTGTAGAATGAAAACAAGAGGAAAGGAAAGGTGCAACAAAGTCTTCTGCCAGCCAAGGATGTGGCTGGTTTTGGCAAGGCAGGTGTCCCCACAGCTTATGAACATCATCTCCTCTGAATGACAGGAAAGGCAGAGAACCAGTACTAATTATTGCCCAATTTATATTATCTTTTTTCCTTATTTTTTGGGTTTTTTTTTAAAAACAGAAAGATTTGTTGGTAGAAGCATTTCCTTTGAAGATATGAAACAGCAGTTTTCTTGTTTTCACAAAAGCCTCATTCAGTTCAGAGTTCTGTTCTCATTCCCCCATAGTAAAACACCACGAGGGCTGCCAGCAGGGCCAGGCTGGCAGACAGGACCTTGAGCCCAGCTCCTCCTGGGTGCCACGGGAGCTGCAGAGCCGGCCAGGAGCAGGGAGGTGACTGCACTGGGGTCCCAGCAGAAGGGTGTGTGTCCCACTCGGTGCCACTCCGTGGGGCGTGCCTGAACTCCTGTGAAGAAATGCACATATTAACGTTGAAGCTGCGTGATGTATTTCTGATTGCACGTACCAAATACACCCTCCTCTCCATCCTGGTGCTCACATTAATGTCCCTTCTCATTGAAACAACAATTCAGCCTGCACTGAGTTGTCCTGAGGTCATCAGCTTTTCATACCGAAACCTTATCAATGCCAAAAGACCAATATTTCCAACAAAATTAATTGCCCAATCAATAAGGCTGTTAGCAACAAGAACAAATCTCCAGACCCCAATGTCATCAAAGGGAGCTGTTTGATGATTCCTTTCTTGTTTTTTCTCACTGCTTTCCCATTTTTGGCTCCTTCAAAAGCAATGCCTAACCAGCGATAAAGGGGACCACACCACTGCAATCCTTTGCACAGCAGGGCTCTTCCAAAGTCAATCATCATCTCCTGGTGTGCCAGCTCAGTGGTGCTTGAAAATCCTCCCACAGGGCTTCTCCTCTCCCCTGGCCCTCCGGAGGCAGCTGTGCTAAAACACTCACCTTCTCATCCAGCACATTGCAGCCAGTTCCCTGCTGTGCCTGCCATTCCCATCCCAGCCCCACTGCCAGCACCACAGCCCCAAGAACAGGAGGGCTTTTAACTGCAGCACAACTTACAGACACAGTCACTATTTCAGCTAAAAGCCAAGGGAAAACAATAAAAAGCTCTTCTCTCAGCATTGCAGATACTCCAAAGTAAAAGCATCCAGTGAAACTTTAATCTGACGACATTTGCAAGAGGTCTAAGTGGGAAAGGTGCAATTAAACAAAGGTGTGATGATGTTGCATCAGGAGAGTCAATATTTCTGCTGATAATTTCTGTTTTCTTCCCTCTATTTCAATAGTCTCTCAGGAATTCAACTGAGTGCAGCTGGATTTTTAATTGGCTTGAAACTTTCCAGTTAAAAAAGATTTTTGATTGAAGCATTTTATTTTTTCCCCCCGTCACATTTTGTGTAAGACAAGTCAGGGACCCACAAAGTACCTATCTGGCTCATCTTGTATTTCCCAGCAGCTGAAACAGGGCCATACGAAAATGCAGACCAGATGCCTGCTCCCTCTTTTACCAAACCTATTTCTGGGCAAACTCAAAGAAATGTCAAAGCTCCACATGAGGTCCTGCCCACAGAAGTGTGACAGCACAATTCAAACTGCCTGTAAGTGCCCCCGTTGCAATTTATTCTTTCTAGACATGTATAAAGCCTTTTTTTCCTCTTTGCAGGTCTCACAAATCTCTGCCGATCTCAAGTACATCATTTATGGTAATGAGTGTTTATGTGCATTGTTGGTACATAACACTAAGGCTAAAGTGATTTAAAAGAATGGATAAGGCTGTAAGAATATCAGTACAACTAAAGCCTGATTTTTCCTGATATTTATTTTTCACTGATTCATGACTTCAAATTTGACTACAACCAGTACCAACTCCTAATTAAATATTTCTACACCACATGATGGAAGTCCTGAGTATTTAGTTGTACAAGACTAGCAAACAGATAAGAAGAGCCAGGACCTCACAAATGATGGATCTCTTCCCTCAATGCTCAGCCTCAGTTCTTACCTATCTCTGCAAGACAAGGGACAGCCAGCAAAACACCCCAAGCACCAGTCACAAGCTGTAAAAAGTTTGGAGACACTTTTTGCCCCTTTCCCCCTTCACTAACAGTGAAACACACCAGGTTTCACAAATCCATTCCTGTTTCCAGTCAGCTGGTAACCTTGTGAGACCTAGTCTTTCCTTATTTTATCATATTTCTCATAAATGAGATGATCACACTGATACGCTGAATGCCATTTTTTATTCTCTTTCTGTAGAGGAGATCTTATCTCTCAGTATTTAATTAATATTGAAACCTAACTGGGTTGGAGGTACACTTCTCACCATTTCACTGGGCTTTTTTCTTCCTATCTTACACTTTGAACTCGGGTGCATTTGTTTTTAGTGGTAGTTACATTTTCTAAATGGCTCAAAACTCTCAGTTTTTCACAGTATCTCAGATCACATCAAACAATTTAAACCAGAAGCTTTCCTTTCAATAGATGCATACATGAAATACTACTTCTATTATCTTGCTAACCTGATTTCTCTACAAATTTTCTCATGGATTAAACTGTTCTCATATGGACAGAAAGACCACAATTTGCAAACTGAAATGACCCTTTTCTTAAAGATGCTTACCACTTAAAACACTAGAGCATTTCTGTTTGATAACACATGTCTTCAGATGATCCTTTCTTTCAAGGAAAGTAAAGAATATGTCCATCTGATCTGTGTTTTCTAAGAACTAACCTCTAGACTGGCCCAAAATTCTGCCTTGAAACAGTGACAGATGGGTAACACCACTGGCTGCCTTGAAAGTGCCCCTCCTTATGGTCACAGAACATCCAATTGTAAGAAAAGGGCACATCCCTGCCAAGGAACCCTGTTTGAGGAACTAGGTTTCAGGTGAAGTACCCAGCAGTGTATATAACATGCAGAGAAGGAGGGGACAGGATGAAGCTACAGAAACTAAAACTAGAATTAAGCCTTCCAGGGTAGAGAAGGCACATTACAAGGGCTGTCCTATGAGTTTCGGGGTTTGCAATACTGTAGAGTTGTATTCTAAGGTCCTTCTATAGCTGTTCTTTTCCCTAAAGCCTTCCACACACTGTGCCTTGAAGAGCTGTCCAAGTCACCTGCAGAAAAGACCTTTCATGATCTCTCAAGAGGGGAATTTTCTACAGAGATCTCATTTTTTGAGCTAACATTTACACTGGTTCACTCCCTGTGCTCTCACTTCATAGAACTATTAATTCCCTTATTTGTGCCTCTAGATAAAATATTTGCAGTGCTTTAGCTTTTCAAGGAAATATTTAGGTCCTTTTTGCAATATTCTGAACTGATATGGCTGTGATATTTCCCACACACAGTCATTACTCAGAGTGCAACAGTTTGTGAAGCTGAGCTCAGAAATCACACTTCTGGAGCTGCAAGACTCGGGAAGATTATCATAATGGTGCCGTTCAGCTGGAATTTAGAACCAAATTCAAAGCTTCTTTTAACCAAAAAATATTTGGAGGAAACCCTAAGGTAGAGAAATTCCAAAACCATATGTTTACACTGGTTTCAGTCTTGATGGGCCATAAACTCTTCGGTAGACTTGTTGAGCAGGAGTACTGCTCTCACTAGAAAGGACCACTCAAAGGGAAGGAAAAGGAACTCCCAGGTTTCACAGCCCAGACTATTAACCAAAATGAGGGGAGGAAGGGAAATTATGAAACTGAACTGCAAAGAGAGGCACTTTGAGCTAAGCATCTTCTATTTCCATGGAGGCAGCCTTTCATCTTGTTTTGGCAGGCACAGAGTAAACACAAGACTTTGCTAATAAGGTATAATATAAATTATTAAAGCTTCCCGTGTATGATCAAATGCATTTCAGACTATTTTTTGAATAATTCTGCCTTGACGACTGCCAGGAGTAATATATTTTGTGTATTCTTGCACAGACCCATAGCTTGCTGTCTCCCTGAAACTCCAGTGCCAGAATGAAACCACCGTGCATGAAAGCAATCCATGATCACATCAAACCCTAGGATTTGGCATCTGTCGATCAGAGCCCAGCTTTTGGTAAGATCTCACTTCATGCTAGTCAACAAAGACATGAGAGAAACTGTTTAGCTCTGAGCTGAGGTTTTAATAGATTCAAAACATTTCTTACATGCAAATTTCTTTTATGGCTCAGGGGCACTGTTAGAGCTTGAAGTGTTAGCTAACTGCTGTGAAAAACTCCTTGGCTGGGCATATCTCAAGATAAATTAGACTTCTGAATTTTAGAGCCCAACCAAGTACATTACACACTTGTACTACTGGCTTCAAAAATATGGACTTTTATATGATCATGCGCAAGTCGGTGTGACAAATTAAAAGAAAACATGTTAAAATATGTATTACATATCCTGCTGCACCATTTGAGATTCTGGGCTATTACACTTTGAAAGCATTTTTCAGGTTTAAAAAAACAAACAGTTACTGCAGGTCACATAGATTACAGCTCCAAAAAATATGTAAATTGAATTTCATTCAATAGTTCCACCAGACACATTTAGCTCTGTAGGTATTAAGAGAGCTCCTTTGATTTATCACTTAAAAAATTCCAGCAGCCTGCTGCAAACGTGGAATGCTGACCTTAAATGACAAAATAAATGGCACAGAAAATACTTCTTTCCTACTGGAATGAAGATGGTGATTCCTGCAAGAGGCATCCCTGCCAGCAGGCATTGCAGTGCACAGTGCTAAGGGTGAATGGTGCCCACCAGCATGCTCGTGGCAGCTGGTATCAGCTGCACACCATTCCCAGCAATTCCCAGACTCCCAGCACCCACTGTCAGAAACAGGGAACCTTGAAAAAATTAATAAAGCACCCAGGGGCTTCTGCAGAGGAATTTCATGTTGTTTCTTCTTTCTGTGTGCATATATACATTTGTGTTTGTGTATGTGTGGCATGCATGAGTGTTTGAGTTAATATACAAGTGGGGGAACAGAACTGAGCTGAAAGACAAATACAGATCTATTATTAATTTCCCAGTAAATGGTCAGAGCCTTAGCAATAATGAGGATTCCTAATCTGTAAACCCCAAATCATTCCAACCAAAGCTGTGGCAATTAAACAAATGAAGCAAAGTATGCTCCAAGCAGCTGTAGTCACTGAAACTGTGTTAGTGTCTGTCACAGGATCCTGGGATAACTCTGACTGTGTCTGGGCCATCCTCCTGCCCAAGGATGGGTCAGCTATGGCCCAGTTTGCTCAGGGGTCCAGATGCAAACATCCCAGGATGGAGGGTGCACAGCCTCTCTGTGGCTTTGCTCCCTCGCTTGACTGTCTTCATGGGGAAAGAGCTTCCCCTCCCACCAGGCTGAAGCTCTCCCTTCCACCTGGGTCCAGTGTCTCGTCCTCCCACCGGTGCCACCTTCTCCAGGACGGCTGCTCCAGCCCTGCCCACGTCCGTGATGCTGAGCCACACTCATTCCAGTTACCCATTCCTAATTCCCACGCAGATCACTGTACATGAGCCCACCAAATGAGGCCAGCAGTGCTCCTGGCAGCTGCACCATGGCCACACACCAACACACGACACATGTCATGGGGGGGGTGAGACTGAGGGACCTGAACTCATCTGCACTGAACCTGATGGCTTCTTCCAGCTGTCATCCCTCCTAGAGCCCAGCTTTAGCCCTGGACCTGCTTAGCAAGTCAACAAAGTCCTTTTCCTTTCCAGGAACATCTGTGTGATCTGCTGGACTCCTTTTGATCAGCACAGAAAAAACCACCTTTCTCATCACTCACCTACCTCTGACCTTGATTACTACTACAGTCCTCCTGTCTGTCCCGTTTTCCTGCTGTTCCTCCCCATTCCTGCCTTGCACCATCCCACCATATGGCCTCTCCAAGGCACAGAGGCAGAGACATCAGCAGGAACACAAATTCGGAATGACATGCTCTATCATGGCTTTCTGTCCCTGTCACACACACACTTATCTGGAACTTCCTCCTCCTGCACGAACATTAAACTCAAACTTGAATATTCCTAGTTCAGAGCACAAACCAGCCCAGCTTTCTCCCTGTGAACTGCCCCGTTACTGTCAGGCTCCAGCGGTGTTGTCCTGGGCAGACATCTCTCTGCTCTCTTCCCTAGGGAAGGCCCTTGCCTACCTACTTATTTTTCCTCACCCAAACAGCCTTGAAGGATTATTCCCTCAATGAGCCCTCAAAATTCACAAAGCACTTCGAAGCCAGCCAGCAGGCTGAGTAACTGGGGCTTATTAAATGACTTCCTTTTTGAGGAGGGAAACAACCAAGAAGTTCAACTAACAAAAGAAACCATAAGAAGAGAAACAACCAGCCCAGAAAACACCAGCCAAAACCCACCTCCAGAATGTTTAAAATGCAGTCTTGTGCTGTTTTTCATTATACCCACTTGTTTTAGCCTGTTTCTTTATATTTACCTACAAATGCTTCCAGCCAGGAGTTGACTTCTTTTTTTTTTTTAGCATATTTTGTGCTGCTATTAAACTTACTGCCTCAGTATGCTTGTACTATACAAGCAATGCACTGTCAAAATAACTTGTCACTCAAAGCCAGACACAACATTTTTTAAAAATGTCTGAATTCTGAGCCTTTTTTTATTCTTTTTCTTCGTAATAAGGTGGTGGGGGTGTCAAGGGACATGCAAGCCAGAATTCCAGTCAGCACTTGCAAGCACAACAGCCCTGAGAGATCTAAATGGAAGAAGTTTGCAATTCAAAAATCACAGTCCTCCAAGTAATGACTTGAAGAGCAGAATGAACCTGGCAGCACAATGTGGCCAGATCCAGGCTGGGCTTCTGATGCTGTTTGTCTGCCTGGGCACAGCCTGGTTTAATGAAGGGGATGCAGGTACCTGCTCTGGGCACTTATCTGGTAATTACAGGCAAATCTGTGTCCTAGAGATCACCAGCACAGGCTCCATGGCTTTGAAAATACATTGCAGTGAACTACAGGGTGGACATTCACTTGTAGTTACACTAGATTTAATTTTTCAGTGTGCATACCATGGCCTGTCTTACTGGATATCATTCCACAGGATTCCACCTTGCTCCTTCTTTAACAGATCATAGAGATTTTTTGGGTGTTTTGTTTTTTGTTTTAAATAACTATTTTAAGGTTATGTTTATAATACAACAATTCTCCCAGCTTATTTTGTTGGAGGATGAAAGAACGACAAAAGGCTAGCAGTAGGTGAATGTTCAAAGACTGTTCTATAAATGACATTATTAAATGAAATATGATACACATTTTTTACAGCACAAGCTTTCAGAGACCGTCACCTTTTTGCTTCCCTTTTAAATCTTGAAATAACAATCACAATTATATGGAGGTCAACAGTAGCTACAGGCAAAGACACAAAAGGTTTCAATCAGAAAGAGCACCCCAGTAAAATGAATAGCTCGATCTGAAAATATAAATTCATGTCACAAGAACCACCAATATAACTGGATGATATTCACGTATCATCATGAAATGAGTAATGCTGCTTTTACTCCTGGGACATTCCCTCTCAAAATCAAGAAAAGCTTTTAAAGATCTTTCACATGGAGCAACGCAGAATAAACTGATAAATGTACATATTCTTGGCTAAAGCCTTCCCCCTAATCCCAGAATATGTCATAATCCCGAATTTATGGTGTTTTTATTTCTTCCTACAGAACCAAACATTAAAATGGAATGGGCCACAGAGACTTACGTTATACAACAACCCCAGAGACAAAGCACATGGCCCCCAAGGATAATAAACATGGTTAAAAGAGAGCATTTTATATATTTTGAAATGCTACCAGGTTCCAGAGTTCCAAATTCCATACCAGCAGGTATCTGGGGGATCTGTGTGCCTCCCTCGTTTCACAGGTAGAGAAACAAGTACAGAAGACTGAAGTGACTCCAGTGCCACGGTGCAAGGCAGCAATCAGGTCCCTGCAATTCCTGTCTCACACTCCAGTTGCCCCCAGGAGCCAACAATAGGCTGTAAACCCCTTTATCTCTGTCACGTTTTAGTTTTAAATACATTTGCTTAAAGCTAGGCGATGCCTGACTGTGCAGGCTCGTGACAATTTCTCCTACATTTATTTTCACAGATTTTCCTGCCCAGTATTAAGCACCTCCAGTTCCTGGCACTGCAGATGCTCACCAAGCACAGCTGGAACCAGAGCTTGGCCAGAAGCAGCACTTGGTGTAAGCCTGAAATTTAGCAGTTAATAAAGTGAGACTGATCTTGACCAACTCTGTGGGTTCAGTGATAACACAATGGTTTTCTTTTCATCCTGCCCTTGCCCCTTTCCTCAGCTGGGCTAGGAGCTCTCCCACACTGCCAGCCAGCAGAGGTTGGAGCACCTGAGGGAGTGTCTGCAAACCTGAGTCTCCTTTTTAATTTCACACTCAGTCAAGTTCATCTGCAGTTAATGGAGGAGTCTCTCATGGAAACATCAAACAATGGTTCCTTTCTGTGATTAGCAAGCCTAACTGCTGGAACACAACCTCTCCATGCCCAGCCTCCCCAGAGGAGTCGTCAGCCCTTGCCCACAATAAAGATGACATGAGAAAACCCTCCCTTGGCTGGCAGGGTGTTTTGTGCTAGATAATCCTGATAGCACCGTGGAAGACATCAAAGAGCGGTGGGGATCCAACCTACAGGCTGCAACCAAAGCCTGCCCTCGGGAGAGCATGGGGAGCACCCACAGGGTGGTCTGGCACACAACCAGCTGTGGAGCTGGAAGGACTGCAGTGCCTGTGCCCCAACCTGAGTCCTGCCATGCTCAAATAGGGGCAACTCGGACCCCCTGGACCTCAGTCTTCTCCCACGTGGCTTTTACAGGGACTGCTCCCTCAGGTTGGAGCTGATAATTCCTAGAGTTAGCTCAGGAGGAGAAAATTGGTTCCTCTGGAAATAACCATGAAGGAAAAAGGACTAATTTCCCTTATTTCTTTGAGACTTCATTCCCTGGCGTTGGTTACTCTTAAATGCTGAGCAGTCACTGCTGCAACTTCCTTCCACAATGGGAGAACAATCCAGAGAGATTCCTGCCAAGGGCTGGTAGGAAAACCTCCCCCAGATGTAAATCAGTGCTCCTGTCGAGGGGAAGGCCAGACTGCAGCCCTCTGTCCTCCTAAAACTCAAATCACGCCCAGCAGTTACACAAACCAGGAAAAGAAACTGAGCAAAGCTGAGGAAAACACAAATAAAACATCAGACAATCTGAAAATGGCAAACAAGTACCAGGTGTCTGCAGAGGTGAGAAACAGAAGCCCACAGGATGATAACTGTGGGGCTTAGTCTAGTCTTTAACAAATTGGTGGGTTTGGATTTTAAAAGGCTGCATGTCTCCATTCTAAAGCTTAACAGCACTACAACAGGTACCTTTTATCACCCAAGATACTCTCCCAAGTATAATTCATTCCTTTCCAGCTATTAAGAGCTGCACATCTGGCTTTCCCCTGTGGTTCTGTGACAAAATCTGATTATGCTACAGAATCTTAAGCACTCCACACTGAAAAAATAATGAACTAATGTTTCTTTGGACAGAGGCACACGAGCTGAAAAAGGAAAAGAAGTCCTGTCATTCTAAGCACTACTTCCATCATTTTACCAAATTAAAGTTCTCGTGTTTTGAAAAAACTATCTGTGTCGGAATTGGATATTCACAGCTGTCCTTTTTGTATGCTAATTATGTTATCTGCACTTATCAGAGATTTTGTATGTGAGAATTGCAAAATAGTTTCCATACGGCTAAGATAAATCACAGTCACACTGACTGAAATGACTTACAATCACATATGAAGTCATGTCAAAACAAGGACGAGATTTTAAAGAAAAGTCTCCAGTCCTGATAACAAGACCCTTTGCTGAGGACCAGAAATCCATCTGGTCGATATTACACAGAGGTAGTTTTTGCAGCTCTGTGATTTTTTTGACAAAAAGAGCTTAAATGTGCTGCCTGCACATCTTTGTTGCATCAAAAGTACTGTCACAAAAACTTCCAAGCCACCCCAGCCCAAAATGGAGCATTTGTTCAAGTCCTGCCACGCTACACCCATTTAGGTATGAAGAGGAATCCATCAAGTTGAAAGCCAAGACGTTTGGTGAATAATTTTCTAATATAATATTGTTTCAAGGACCCCTTGGTTATACCGAGACTAAAGAAAAATAATAGTCATTTCCACGGGGCTTTTGCTTTTTATTTCACATCTGGCTCTCCAGACAGGCAGGTTTCATTGCTCCCACTATTTATCAATCCTGCATTCATCTCCTGCTCCAGTGCCTGGGTGGTCAGAGCTGTCTGAGACCCCTGGGAGCCCACCAAGGGCCCTGCACCCCCAGGCCTTGCCAATCCCACACCTACACTATTCTGTGTGATTGCCACCACCACCACCAATTAAAAATGTACATTTCCTTTTTAAAAAATGTTTATAATTGAAAAATTTTAAATGCATGTTTTTATTTTACAAAGCATTTGTCAGCCCTTCTCTACAATAAAGAATACACGAGGAAAATCCCTATTATTTCTTTCCTGCCTTGGTGGCACCATGTAGTTCAGCTTTGGCTTGGACTCTACACCACTATAACCTACTTTAGAATGACTTCATGCCCGTGCTTGTGCTCTCAACAATGAAAAGCTGAAGTACATCTATCTTCCTCGCCATAATTCCAATTCATGCTAACCTGACTACGTCTTTCAATGCAAAATTCCTTCATCCCAATGCTGGGTCACCCAAGTACACCAAATTCAGCCATAATTCCTGGATTTCAGCTCAAATGAGGGACTGGCAGTGGAACAAGTGAGCAGAAAATCTTTTGGCATCTCTAAGAAGGGTACTCACATCTGAAATGATAAATTATAGGTGGGGGAGCCCTTCAAGGAATTTAACTACACTATGGGAAGGAGTCAGAGGAAGGTTACCAAGACTGGGTACTGTGCACTAACCACAAGTAAAGCTGCCTTTAATGAAGCACTTAAATAATCAGGAGTTTTTCTAAGTGTTCCTTTTACTTAATGGTCTCTCCCAAAGCCCACAGGAACAGCTTGCTTTGAACTGGCTGCAAATGAGAACTGATCCTAGAGTTAAATTTAAGCATCAGCTCTCGTGAAAACTACCAGGCTGTGAGCCAAGTTCCTTGGAGAGGGAAAGCAAACTTTTCAGGGGAAGTATTCCTACTGGAGTTTGAGAGGACTCCTTCAAAAATCTCTTAGGATTGTAGCAGGAGGGCAAGGGTTTAGTGCTGTTGTTTGGTGCAGCGAGGCTGCAACAACATGCTCTGATGGCAGGAGGGAGGCTTTGGAGGCTCTGAATTCACATCCACTGCACTGAAGGATTTGAGCATTTTAAGATACCTTTTCTCCAATGCAGCCAGCAAAGAGAACCTCATCCTTATTACTCAACTGCAATTTCATTTCAGCCAAAGATATAGTCACTGCAAATTTGCCTTTGAATTTTTATATGCAGACATCCTCCCAACTATAATGTAGTGCTACCAAAACCTTAAAAAATTTGTTTCTTTCTCCTAATGACAAACCTTGCCCCCTTTTTCTGTATCTTATTCCCCTCACCACCACAAAAAAATCTATAATGTAATGTTACAAGTATATTAAAAGCACAAACATAAATCACTAGATCCAAACATTATAAAAGTCTGACTGGGACATTATGATTACAAATGGATCTCGATATCCTACCATGACTCACAATTAATGCTAATATTGCTGGATCAGTTCAACACTTCCAATAGATCTGTCAGAATAAAAAAATGGTTCTTTGCTCAATTTATCTTATTAAATTCTCGTCAAAAAGGGAATCAACAAGAACACAAATGTTGATTTTTAGACTATTAGAAACCCATTAACCTACTCAGAATGTAATAAAATCTTTGAACTTGTAATAATATTAAGGGATACAGAACAGCCCAGTTTACTTTTAATGTGGTTTGCTAATTTCTTTGAAACGAGGTACACTTTAAAACCAGTTTTTATTTAAAAATTAGCTTAATCTCATGTCTGTAATTTTTGTTGCTCTTCAAAACAATCTCAAAGCTAATGAATCATCTGACCCCAGTGCTTTTGGCAACAAACACATTTCCAAGAGGTGGAAGTTCAACATTCCAGCACCTTTTGTGTGTAAAATCAAATCTCCTGCTGACCTTTCATGTGGTGATGGGCAGAGCTGTATCAAATATTGAGCCCTAACCCATTCAAATATTCACATGGACACACTGCTGTGATTCCAGGCTCAGTAGACAGAGAGAACATCCAGCCACCTGATGGCTCTGACTGTGTTTGCTTGCAGGGAAAGGAGAGAGGGGAAGGAACTGAGACAGAAATGCTGCCAGTGTGCACTCCTTGGGCATCTACAGAGTACTAATCAGGAGAAACAGGATGACTCAACACCACAAACAGCAATAAAATGTATATATGGCCTTAATGTCCTTCACCCAGCTCGGGATTAAACTGCCAGAGAGGTACAAAAGCCAAACCTATAAAGACTTTTGGGAATTGCAAGTAGATGACCTCCAAATCAACACAAAAACTCAGAGAGGTTATGGCCGCTGTATTTTCTTCCTGAAAGCCAATTAAAACTTGGTGCACTTATAACCTGGTACATTAAATAATAAAGCAAAATTAAGAAAAGAAATGCCTTTTGGTTATTTTCAAAGAGTTTGCTTGTTAGTGCTGTGATTAAAAAGAAAAAATATTTAAAAAGGAACTCCTAAACACTGCAGGAAGTGTCAAGTAGTTAAAATTACCCCAGCTACACACTTCCAGTTTGTGCCTCTGCCAAGAGAGAGCAGAACCCACCCACTCATTCTACAGTGCAGCATCAGCAGGTAAAGTATGAGAAATTATACACAAAAAAGGCAGTTTTCCTGGGGTTTTACTGCTGGGGGCAGGAGGGGACAGCACTTCTGTTTAACCTTCTCTTACTCTCCTGAAAATGACTCAAAGTTGAATCATCCCAGCCATTGCTATTTCCATTTATTGCATGCACTGCAGAGGACTGACATAATGATGTGATTTAAAGTGATTCAACAGTGACATCCAGCCCAATAACACTGTCTGTTGAGGAAATGAAAAGCAAACAAACCAAACTTCAGATCGTTTCACCTGAAATGGACTGCAGGGAGTATTTGAAAAAGGGCCTCGTAATAAGTGCTGTTTCAGCTGAGCTTTGATCACTGTGGCTGAAATTCAGCCCTGCCAGAGGGATGGGCAGAAAGACAACCTGCCCAATAAATTAAAGACCTCAGGATAAAACTGCTTGGTGAAAGTCTTGTGCTAGCTCTTGGGTTTGCTGCCTCAAAGCACCTCCATGTATTTCAGCCCTCTAATGTCCTGGATTGATGCATCACCTTCTGTTCCAGCCCTCTACTCTTCCAGTGGTTCTTGGCTAAACTAAAATGGTCATAGAATTATGGAAGGTAAGGCTGGAAACAGAGCTAAGAGGTCCCCCAGCCCACACCCTGACCCAAGGTGGCTGACCTACACCCCAAGCACTACATGTGATCCAAGCCAGTGCTTATCTAAACTCAGCAAGGAAGATCTACTCTGCCCATAAGAAATAATCCACCCCACATTTCAGATTCTAAGCTGAGAAATGGGGGGCTTTGAAGCAGAAGAGAAACTCAAGCCAACTCAGATCCCCAAATAAACAAAGCTAACACGGCACGCAGGTAACGTGTAGATCACAAAAATCAGCATCTAAGGAACATCACATTACAAATTTGTGTTCTTTTCTTCAGCAAAAAATGAGACTTTTGAAGGTCCTTTTAAAAAAACATCCATAGGTGGCATTGAGCTCCACTCTTCAAAAGGAAATATCTCCTTTATTATGTTAACTTTATAGTGACCTTCGTGAAATAACTGAAGAAAACATAAGAAAAAAAGATTAATTAAGAAGGATTTAACACCATCTTCTATGACCTCTATTTACAACCAGCAGGGAACACAAGTAACACATTAAATAAAACAGATTAATACATGCAAAAGCACTAACTACTTGTATGCCTTGCACTACATCAACTCTTTCAGAGAATCAGAGAAAGGTTTGGGTTGGGAGGGACCTTGAAGACCATCCAGTTCCAATCCCTGCCATGAGCAGGGACACCTTCCACTAGCCCAGACTGCTCAGAGCTCCATCCAGCCTGGCCTGGGACACTCCCAGGGATCCAGGGGCAGCCACAAATTCACTGGGCACCCTGGGCCAGGGCCTGCCCACCCTCCCAGGGAAGGATTTCTCCCTAATATCTCATCTAAACCTACTCTCTTCCAGTTTAAACCCACTCCCCCTTGTCCTGTCTCTACATGCTCTAGTAAAAAATCCCTGCCCATCTTCCTTGTAGACTCTGTTCAGGTACTGGCAGGTCACAACATTTTCATAAAGCATTACCTGAAAAGGATTTTACACAGGAAATGTGCCTTTTTCTGTCAGAATGTTCCCCTTAAAGAGAAACTTCCCTACATGTTTCTCAAATTGCCCCTCCTTGGACTTCATGATACAACGATCCCTTTGCAGAGCAGCCTTCCAAGAGAGGTAAAAGGTGTATTTTGTATTAGTTTATCTTTCTTCTTTGGAAATTCCCCTCTTTCATTAGCATTTCTCTTACTTTCTACAGTTTCTGTTTCTGTAATTTTATGAAAGATTCCTCACACCTCTCTGCCGTTTTTTGATCTAAAAATTGCTTCCTCATTCTCTTTTTTTGCCTCTAATCTCTAGTTCCTGTTCAGGAACCAGATTTTCCACCACTTTGAAACTCCAGCATATGTAAAAAACAGCCCTTAATAATTAATGCACATCTTCCACATTTCCTTCCAAGTTCTTGAAGGAAGTTTCCAAGAAAGAGATCTAAAGTTTGACATGATTTCTTTCATTTCTGTTCCAGCAGAAGAGATTTTCTTCCCCCTTCCCCATCTTCTTTTGCCTGCAAGTGAAGCACCCTTTCTGCCTCCCACCAGAGAGCTTCCTCTAAGCTATGCTTTGTTGCCTTTTCCTTCTGGCAGCCCATAAAGAAGTGTTTGATAGATGCATCTTTCCTGTTTTCTACCATCAGACAAAACAGCTGCGTGGTGTTTAGGGGCCACCTCCTGCTCATGTAACTAGGACATACCCGTGGCTAACATCTGGAAGCACAACCTCCCAAAAACCTCCTGCAAACAGTGCAGGCAGGATGGGGAGAAGCAGAAGGACCAAATAAGTGGCTGCTCAGTGATGGTCAGTGGCTCACTCCTCGTTTGCTCCAGAGCCTGGCCCAGCTCTGGGTTCACCAGGCCAGCTGTGGGCACTGCCATGGTCCCACCACCCTGGAGGGCTGGCCAAAGGAGCCTCCCAGCAGATGCTGTGTGCTTGCAGGGGAGTGTTGGACACGGAGGATGGTAGCCCAGAAACCACTGTTTCAAAAGGAAGCCAGTCGTGGATGCATTATAGAAACAGGAATGATGAACATACCATAATCATGGCTTTGTAATTAAATAGCCTCTTAAAATTATTACTTTTTTTCTTTTGCCTTAATTTTCCATCTGATTAGAATTTCCCACCAAAGGCCCTGAGATTCAAAGGGCTTTGATTCTGGCAATGCCCTGCAATCCTGGCAGGTAGCCAGCCTTTTATTTTTATCCCTCAGCCCTTTGCTCTCTTCTCCCAACATTTCTCATCTTGCAGTATTTTTTTCCTCTAGTCACAGAACATTTGTAAACAGCCAGAATTATTTTTGGAGTACAGAAGGGTAACACACTCTATTTCTGTTTCTACCTAGAGATCCTATTCTTGCAGAATCTTACCTTTTTCAGTTATTAGGTTTGGGCAAACGTGTGTCAGTAAAAAGGATACATTTATTAGGTATTTTACTTTATGCTGCTGAGAAACTGTCAAGATCCCTAAACACAGCCAAATAAAACTAATAAAATATTTAAATGTTTTTAAAACTATATTACATTCATACTGTTGACATATTTTGCTGACTTTTCAAAAATATTTACCCAGTGACAATGTACTCAGTATATTTATATATATAAATATATACAGTGCATTGCAAACCCACCTCCAACTCCAAGCCTACCCCAAAGGAAGGACAGCACATCTGCAGCATTTACATCCCCTTTTTCCTGTGAAACTTAGTAGAATTAATTCTCAATCAAAGCTCTGAAATACTTATTCACTGATGTTTATAACTGCAGTTATTAGCTCATATCATGCTTGTTTTGCCTGAATGTTAACTTTTAATGTTAGTGCCACTATTTTTTAATGCCCACTTCTCATACATCCAGTGTTGGACTTACTAGAACTGAATCCAAAAATGCCTTTATACATGTGTTCATGCTTCATTGATTTCAGCTTTCACTATATACATCCTTGAAACATGGTTCTATTACAGAGTCAGTAAATGCACATTTTAAAACCAAATAAATCTATAGCAGATCTGAGTTAATTGAAATTTCCAAATCTGTTTGCCCCCTCAAATAGCCCTCCTCTAAAATTTTGCAACTTGGAGACATCATTCCTTTTTGAGTGACTTTTATAAAAAATTCATGCTGAAGTAAAAAAGAAATAAAACTCCTGGCAAATATCTGTGCATTTTGCTACTTAATATGCCCATTACAATCAGTAAGCCTGATTGCCTTGACAGCTTTTTAACCCAAGTTGCTCACTCCAAGACTCCTCTGTCCTTCCTGTCCCAAATTCTGCCACAGAGACAAACATGACTGAATGTCAAGACCTTACTCTAAGCCAGTCTACTTAGTCACAGTTTTTTCCTTGAAGAATATAATAACTGTAAGGCATTCGACATAATTCCTACATTAATGGATACACATATTCCATGTATTATTATTACATGGAAAAATGATATGCTAGAAACACTCTGAATTAATTCTGTCAATATCTGCCTCCTTATTTGTCACTCATACACAATGTGTGAATATTTTATTGAGTCTCTAAACCATTCTTTGTATTTCTGAATTTTGCATTCCCTCTTTCTCAGTCAAATCTGTTGATTCCTTTCTTTCTTTGGAACAGTTTGCCACCACCACAGCCATGTAGTCAAAAGGTAAAAAAAAGGCCTGCAAAAAACCTGAAAAAAAGGTTCATTCAGACCCCTGTGTTGCTTGTGGTGCTCCCTCTGAACTTGCCAGAAAAAATTATTGAGGGCCACGTAGCAGATGGGAAAGAGAGCAGCCAAGTGCAGGTCACCCAGATCCTCTGCAGACACCTCCTCAGAGCATCTGTAAAACCACCTCTCTTGCCCAGCATGGGTTTGTGACTTGACTGATATCCTCACATCATGGTGCTCTCAATTTTTATAACTTTATTTTTCTAGCCATGTGATTAATTTCCTTAAAAACTAGAGTTCTGCAAGCTTTCACTCTTCCTGGGAACGCTTCTCTTTAGAGAGGTCACAGCTGTGATCCACTTTGAACCACCTTTTACTGTGTCCTGTGCCAGCTAATGGAGGATGTTAGGAACAGCAAGTGATGCTGAGGACAAACTACAAAACAGCATCTTGGAAACTGCTGCAGACTGTCTACAACCCCTCTGCCCCTCTTCATCACAGCCCTTGTGCAGCACCCTGAAGTGCAGGTGTGCTCTGCAGCCCCAGCACAGCCAGGGGCACTGGGGAGAGCCCTGTGCTCCCCTGCACGGGAAGAGACTGAAGCACACAGAGTTTCACTGCAGTTCAGCCCCTGCCCTCCTTCTTTTCATCTACACCACCTCAATGCACAATTAAATTCACACCCTGCTCTGAACTAGCTCTCATCACCGAGCAGCAGACATCAAGGAGTTGAGAAGAAGTCCTACCACTGACAGGGTGAGAAACTTCCCGAGCACTTCAGACAGCATAGGAGCTATAGGATGTTGGCTGCTGCCTGGAAGAGCTTCTGCCCAGTGAAGCCCCGTGCTGAGCCACAGAAATGGGCCTGGTTTTAAAGCAGCCAGCTGGCTGTTCATCCTTTCAAGCCTGGGAATGTAAAGCAGACCCTAATTCTTGCTCATTTGTGTGCACAGTGGAGTATTTATCCAGGGGGTTAGTTCTTCATACTGCAGAAAACCCAGTGGAGACACTTGGGATCTTGTTAAAGATCCAAGATATTGGGCTACTTTTGAGTATCTGAGTTCATCCATTCTGAGTTGGCTTTGTCATCTTTCCCCCACCTGCCATCTGTGCACATCACAAGCTCTAAAAGGCTCCTGTGACACCTGTTGCTCCTTTATCTTGCTCACAGCATCTCTGGTTACAAGTCCATGCCCTGAGCACACCTAGCAGGAAATGTTTCCCAGCAGTCCAACCAAACAGACCAACCTCAAGAGCATCTTGCACCCAGCCAGAAATCCACAGGAACCTTTGGAACAAACTGACCTCTTTTGCCTGGAAATCTAAAGGAAGTTCCTGATTTGCTACTTACAGGTATGATTTGTCAGGAGGAATTTCCCACTAAGAACTTCAGGTCATGTTCTATACATTACACATTGGCCAAGTGTGATTAAAAGCTTTCAGCTGCAGCTTCCATGTCCAACAGATGCTCCCCTTACTGAAGCACTGAGATTCTAGTTTTCCATAAAGCAACAGTTCCTAACATTTCCAGTGAACCAAACATAAATAATATAGTCCCTTGAAGGAGCACCAGTAGCCACAGAAGTCATGAAAAGCAATTTGCCTTATCATTTGCTCCCTGCAGCCATTTACTGGGGCCTTCCAGGCACTTGTTCATACCTATTCAAAGGGCAGGATCAAATCTATATGTCTCAATGAGTTCCTATGGGAATGACCAGTTTCCTTGATTTTAGTAATGTCACCTCTCATTTTTGACATAAAAAGCTCCAGCCAGCAGTCTGCCTGCATGTCACCATGCTACAAGCTTCTGGCAGCACGTACTCAGTTTAATGACACTCTTGGTCCTAGTCCAGCAGTTTATTTGGGAAAAAAAAGAGTGTTCTGATGAAAAAATCAGCTGTGTTTAAACAGCCACATAGTCCAAGCAGCCAATTTGAGGGTTTGGGCTGTTTTTTCCTCTTCCAGACCCTTCCCAGGCCAATACACACACCCAGGCAGTACTCAGTGGGAGCTTAGCAGGGGTTTGTGCTTTGGGTCCACGACCTGCTGAACCCTTCACAGAAGGAGGTGCCTTCCACAGACTGCATTCTTGTTGCCCTCTGTCTCCACAGCCAGGCTCACCCAGAGGCCAAGGAGCTCAGCTTAACACCAGGCACCTAAGGCATGCCTTGGTTATGTATTTTATATATGGCTACTTAGAACTCCAGCAAGGGGATATACATCCTTTAATGCTTGTCAACAATTCACCACAAAGGCAGTAAGGTGGCTGACAAACTGCCAATTATCCCTCTTCCATGTGCTACAGATTTTTGGAGATCCTAACAACAGTGCTGGAGAAAGGACATCAAATGATGCTTAGAAATGTGATACACATTTTCATTTCACACTCCATCAGTTTTTACAACTAGAGCTCCATGAAATGTATGAGAATACTTGGCTAACAGCCATATCTACTGAGGTGTAAAATAAGGATCAGATCTCTTTCTAAAAGAGTTTCATTTTCTTTACATGACTAAATGAGATGTTGACCTTTTTCCAAAATGTACTGCAAATATTCCGTACCTCTCTACCCATCATCTCATTTGGAATCTCTGAATCGTGTTCTGGCACATTTTAACAGACATGTAATCAATACCCATCTTTTAAAAAACTGTTATGTAAAGAAAAGTAAACTGATTCAGCCTTCCACTAAACTGAAATACACTGAGTTATATAATCAGTGGTGTTAAACCTTTTCAATTGTAGCAAGTTCTTTCCCCATCTTGCACCTTGAAAGAAGAAACAAGTGTATTTCTGCGTCTGCAGTCAGCAAAGGAAAGCCATGGGCATCACCAAAAACATATTTTGAATTCAAATTTCAATCTGCCAGAAAAGATTAAAGCTCCATGCATATATAAAGGGGAACTATAAAACAATAACAGATACATAGCATGGAATCATTTTGCTAGAACAGCTGCTGATTTACCAGTGTAGTAAAGCAGAAAATGCCTTTTACTCACCTCTGTTAAACCAGAAACTTCTCCTTTTGCCAGCGGTCTGGTGATGGATGCAGTGTGAACTCTGGCATCTGACACTGGTTGTCCCTTCATAAAATGTTTCCCAGCTTCATAAATATTCACTTCTACCATCTTACCCATTAACAGGGGATCCTTTGGCACAAGCACCTTTCAAATAGAGATACAGACACAGTTACCGAATACCACAAGGAACATCAGAGCCTTCAGTTTCCTCTCAGAAAACATCAGAGAAAGTCCTAAAACTTTCAAACATTAGTCATCAGCACACACTGCATCCCCTGCCACACTGGGCCAGTAAGATCTCCAGTCTGCATCCTTCAAGAGCTTTGCAGTGCTAGCTCAGCAATTTTCAACTCCAGCCCATTCTGGGAGTCCTGTTTTCTGAGTGATGAGAAAGCTGGGCCTGAGTTGCAGCTTTTGAATCCAGACCGACGCAGTTCCCAAGGGTGCTTGTAGTACACACTTAAATCAGCTTCCTATTTTCATGGCCACACCAGGACACTTGTTAAAAAATTGTTTTTAAGTCTGTGAATGCTTCTGGACAGAAACGATGCCCTTGTTTCTCTTTGCAGAAGCTCAGAGCTCTGAGCTTCAGCTTCCAACAATACATAATATGCTATTTAGTGACTCCAGAGTGGTTTTCAGTGCACTATCATTCAATTTACTGCTGCTGATCTTAATCACTAGCACCAAGTCTTGTGCTCACCTGGGTGAGCAGCACGATATTATCCTTGGGAAACATGCCACACACAAGGGTTTAGGGAAAGGACATGTTTCCTGGAAAATGCCTCTTATTCATTTCCTTGGGTTTTGTACCATGACACACTGTGCTGCTGAGATTATGAGAAAGCAAAGAGGAAAGAAAAAGAGGCTATTTGGGTTATTTAACCATACCTGCTCATAGAAAGGATTGTGAGCCACGTAGTAATTGGAGTCAAAGGATTCTTCTGTTACCAGAACTCTCTGCCTCTCACCAACCTGGAAAATACAAGAGGAGAGATGACTCAGAAAACAAAAACAATGAATTATGCTGCAAAGAGAACTGCAACAACAAACAAACACTCCTAGCAGAAATAAACAAATTCTCCGAGGAAATTCTGTGTCAGCAAGAAAGTGGAGCAGGGAAAGCCCTACTTCAGACTGCCTAAAACTCACAGGCTGGAAGTCAGACTTGAGGGCTAGAACTGTGGTGCTCTGGTGGCTTACCATGAAACTCATGTTCAGAAATACAAGCTGATCTTCACCTGTTACCAGGATAACAAATACAAACATCAGATGTGCACAGAGGCCATTACATCCACATCCAACTAAGGAAAAGTTTCTGCAGTCAATCACCAAAAAGGGATGTTTTCTTTAAAAGCCACACTTGTTCTCTGCAATGCTGGGGCATCTCTTTGGCCCTTCTTGGTGTCCTCACTAAGCCGTGCTCTCTGATTTCCAGCACAGCAGAGCCAACCCTGCCTATCCCAAAGGCTCAACAAGAAGAGTTTTTAACAGCTCACAGAGCAGCCACATGAAAGGCCAAATAAACACTGGAGTAAAAGCCCTGTGTTTCACTTACACCTCCCCACTTGCAAATGCACTAACACAGCTTAAGAGAAGCACCAGGTTTACAATTAGTTAAACCAAAGATGCCAAGACAGATCAGTTGCATTCAGGGGCCAAACAGAATGAAACAAAATCTGAATTTCCACAAAGTTCAAAATCCCCCCCGGAGTTTTGTCCATTACTGAGTCATATAATGAATTGTACAGCTTAACTTCTGCAAACCTTGAAGGCATTTAGCTCACGTTTTTAGTCTGAGCCCATCTCTATTTTTTTCCATCTAAATACGCCCTGGATTAATTCCAAACTATTTGACAAATGCATTCTGCAAATTACAACTGTCTAGCAAGTTAAATTTACTCCCTGCTTCTAATACTATTTCAAGACCCAAAAAGGTTTCACATTTTATTCCAAAGTTTCAATATCTATGAGCAAAGTTATATTCTCCCTCCCCAAAAGACTCCACCACATCCCTGTGGCAGCTGTTACATGGAAGTGTTAAGGCCTCCTTCATAAGGGCCCTGTGAACTAGCAAGAGCTTGCAGATCAGATAATAATGCTTGGATTCTTTAAGGTACAAGCAGTAAAAGATAAGATTAGGAACTTCTCTAATAGTCTGCAGCAGAAAATAGAACACTGAGAAATAAGAACAGCAATATCACATTCTAAATTACAATGTATATATAAATATATATATACTGATATATATGAACACACATATATATAATTCCCCACTCAGTGAACAGAAAGGCTTCACAGAATAACTCCTTGTGCCTTCCCTTCCCTGCACGTATCTGGAACATTCTCCAAGTAAACCCTGGAGAGCAGGGGAGACACCCAGCTCATTTTCCCAAAGCTGCTTAGGGCTCATTCTCAGCACTGCCAGTGTGGGCTACACAGCAGAAGGGCAAAATCCCTGACTTCCAGACCCAGGAGCACCATCCTAATAGTAGAAAATATGTGTATTTCTGCATACTTTTAAGAGATGTTTAATAATTAATAGGACATTTAGAATTACCATCCATGTTTCTCAGGGAAGATTGCAATTACAAATAGCCACAGATACAAAATATTCATATTGTAGTAAGAATCCAGTGTAACCAAGAGAGAGGTGGAGGGTTTTATAATTATTTTCAAGAAAACAGTTACTCAATTCAAATCCCCAACGGAGTTTTGGAAAACATGTCAATAAGACACTTGAGATAACTACTCCAGTAATAATATTTCAGAACATCTCCCCTCGAGTGAGAAGTTGTGTTACTTCTGTAATATTTGAACCCATAGCTTTTAAAACCCACAACTCAGTATCTGCTGCAGCACTGAAGTGCTACAGTCTCAGATGTCAGAGGAGGACAAAATAAGCCATTTTCAGCCTTGGGCAAATGTGGTACCATTGCAAAGCACCCCGGCCAATCCCCAAGCCATGTCCTCACTGTATTCCTGATTTACTGACACCAAAACTGGGCAAAAGTGGCTCAAAGCAACAGTGGCTCTGCAACTCCTTTCACAACCACCCTGTGTTTCCCTGGCTCTCTCTGCTTGCCTTTACCATGGCTCTGAATCCTGCCTGTGAGGCAGACTAAGCTACATGTGCTATCTTCATGCTCTCAGATGAAAGAGTGGAAGCCTATTATACAAAAAAACCTAAAATAAAATGAGAGGGAAGAAGAAAAGAACACCTGTGTTAGATCCTTGGAGATAAACTGTGGTTTCTTCAGAGACACACTGCCAGCTTTTCTCATCTTTGCTTCCGTGAGCAGAAAGAGCTCAGGTGTCCATGTCCCAGACAGACCTTCTGGGCTCAGAACTTCTGGGGAACGGGAGGAAAGCAGGAGGGCTGGATTTGTACCCCAGCACCAGCACTGTGGGTTCAAAGTGAGCCCCAGAAGTGCAGAGGAGCCAAGCAGCCCATAGCAAAAATGCAGCCAGACAGACAGACACACAAGTCTTCCACCCACTGTAAGCAGTGCAGGCAATCCCAGTCCCGGGCACTTACTGGAGTTACTGGGTTTGCAGCCTTGGCCAAGGCTGAGCTCACAGAAAGGTACAACTCCCAGTTATCTGCAGCCTCTTTTGCCATAACAACAGAGAGGGAAAATTCCATTTAATGGCTTAGGCCATTGAGTATTCATGATCTGCAAGACTAATTGGCTACATGCGTTTGTGAGGCAGAAACTGAGGATCTGTGCTGCATCCAAGTGTAATTAAGCTGAAATGTAAGTACGCAGAATGCAGCTTTGGTATTGAAATTTGTTCAAGAAGAGGAATATGTCATCATTTCTGCAATTATTCCCCTGGGATCTCTAAGTGCCGAAGTTTCACCCCTCTCAGAATTTAAATATGCAGAAACCAGCCACGATATCTAATAACAGTCATAATTATAATAAGCTTTGATGAATTTTTTTCAGGCATGTACCAGCAGAAGTAGTTCAGTATCTTATTTTTATTCCTGTTCTTTCATCTGCTTCCACAGGTACGCACGAGTTCCAGCTCCCAGGGAACTCAGTCCTGCCAAAGCATCTGGAACTGGGGAAACTCAGCCCTGGCATCGCAGTTGGGAAAGGTTTCCTATAGAAGCAAGACTTTTTTTCTTTATGGACGAAAATTCTCATGAATGACAGTAAAAACCCTTGCCAGGCAGCCTCCCCCATGCCCAACTCACATAATTTACACCCCAGGAGAATTGGTTTTCACCAAAACCAGTGCAACAAGAGCTGCTGCTCCTATCACTTCCTACACTGAAACAGTCACCGAGAGGTTTGGGAAGCTCGGAGTTAGTAATCAAATCACTTAGGAACACTTATTTCATTTTCATTTATCCTACAGGAAATTCTGACACCATAATTCTTTAACTCAGTTTTTCCTTTGCCGGAAACCACGGAAAGCAGTTTTTCCAGCTGGCTGATTTTATAAAATAAATGATCAGTAAGAAATGTCCCAAATCCTTCTTGGCTGCAGTCAAATTAGGTTTCTTTTTTAAACCAAAACTGACCAAGTCACCTAAAAGCCACGACTGATTTTTAAACTCTACAATAGTTTGGGTGCAAAGGACCATCCCCTTTACATGCTTTGACAGAATACTGCTATGTAACACCAACAGTGGCCTGCTGTGGTTATACACTGATAATTTATACCCCTAATTCTTTTTTAGTTAATGAAAACTATGATTGCACCAGTTTTGATTTATTACTCATTACAGACAGAGCATGTAGCACATGAGCTTTCTAACTTTTTCCTTCCCGTGCTTCTATCTGGATTTTGTGTTTGCAAAAAAAATTAATAGAACAATAAAACTTCATAACCACTGTATTCTATACTTCTGCCCCAGCAGACAGCACAGTGCACATGCAGCTCTCCATTGCTCTGGAGACAGGTGCCAAAGCCTCCTTCAGGCTGAGCTCAGCTCACCCTGGGACTGATGAGCATCTCCTTTGGTGTTGGAGGAGCCTGGCTTCCATTCTGGCCCCAGTCACCGTGGTCAGTACAAGGCTTGGAAGGCACAGGAAAAGCTGCTTTCCTGTATTAGTTAGTTAAAGACATCATAAAGCAGGCAATAAAAAAATACACACTCACAATTTCTGTGTGTATGTTTTAGCAGGTTCTCCTGATGGACAGAATATTTCTGGTAAACATGCATACTTTGACCTTTACTAAGTGTAGCAAAGTTTAAGCAAGAGTGCTTTAAGGAAGTGTCCCTTCTACATCAGTTTTGGTGCACTTCTCCCCTGGTTTTTCAGTTGCAGTTTATAATTTTAAATAAATTTTAATAATTATGCAGATGATGCGTTCTCCCTTATAAAGCAGAGAACCGCTGGACCTCCCTTCACATGAATCCTTCTGTAAATAGAAGCCAAATTTCTCCAAAATTATAATTAAGCATTCCTTAAGTCTTATTTATACACTGTAGGTATTTTCTCCTCCTGCCGGAGAAGTGTGCCACAACCTCCCTGTGAAAAAGATGAAGTTCAGAGAAACTCACAAAATGGTCCTGTTTTGATGACACCAGAACACACCTCTTTTCAAGCTCTGCTTTGTTCACTGTGCAGCACTGCTCCTCCCAAATTTGGGGGTACACAGAGCTCCCCTTCTGAAGGCAGCACTGCAGACAAAGAAAGCATTCGTCTCACAGCTTTTCTACACACTTGTCAGGGTTTTAAATGTGCAGATTGAAAAGCAGTAATGTTAAAATAGTTCGGCTCCTGAGCATGACAGTTTTCATGCCAGGGTAAAAATACCTTTTAGCACCCAGCATAGACAGCTGCCCCTCCACGAGGGCTTATGTTACAGCTGATGTTCAGCTCCAGATGGGGAGGTGCCTGCTTTCTGTTCTGTAGAGTTCAGTGCACAGCCCTGGGCAGAAACACAGCAACAGAGCGACGGGAACATCTCGAGTTCTGTAACTCTGCCTTCACACAGTCATTCCTCAGCTTAACCTCAGTAACGTGTGCCTGTGCCGTTCCTCACAGCTGAGGGAAGGAGCAGTGCCCCTGACTGCTGCAGTGCTGCAGGGCAGGCAGCAGAACCCACCACGTGGATTCCAGGCACCCCTGCTCCCCAACCCAGGCCACGCTGCCTCAGTCCCACAGCCAAAACTCTCCATCTCCTACCTGGACCACAGAGCTAGGCATGCTCTGCTACCACAAATGAATGTGTTAACAGCAGTGGATGCTCCTGGTGCCCCTACCCATACCAGATTGTTTTCTACTTATGTCCAAAGAGGCTCAATTTTACCATTTCACTCTTGCTATGAGTCAGTGTTTTCCCCTTACTTACACTGCTCAGTTTTGCTGCAGCCTTGGAAACGGCACTGGGTGGTCCAGTTCACACACAGGAGAGCACTCAGCTCTCCACCAGGAGCTCTGGAACCCCAAGTGAAGAGCACACAGTGTTCATCAAGGTGTCCCATTCCACTGCCAACCAACACAGCTGACCCTGCGAAACCACGAATATTAAACTGCCCACCTTCAAACAAAGGTGCAGAAATTTGACTTTAAAAGGATTCTGTAAAAGGTTTGACTTATAAAATAATACCTAAGCAAGTGGCCTCTTTGTTTTGGTTTGGGCACACTTGCTCCAGACACACTGCCCTTTCCCCAGCATCACCCAGAATGCAGAACAGACCCAGGCAACAGATGCCCGCAGGACAAACTCTTTCAACCATTTTCCAGGCTGGCTTGAGGCTGTGCAAGCAGGAAAGAAGGATTAGGTCAAAATTAAAAGACAGCCAGCTCTAATAGCACACCATCAGCATAACAAAAAAGTGGCTCAGACCTCCAGCAGCAGCCAATGCAGCTCATTAAAGGCAAGTGCACACCTTCTCTTTGGCACGCTTATGAATTTGTTGGCAGGGCTATGGGGGAGGGAGAAGGTGGGGAGGGAAGGCAGAGAGAGGAGGAGGAGGAGGAGGAGGCTGCTTCTGCTGTCTTGGCCCATTGCTCACGCTTCAGGGTAAATAGAGCCTTTCTATTACTGTGCACCTGCATCTGACTGCCTCGGCTTGATTTGCTCTCCTGCTGGGAAAATGGGGCTTCTCCCAGCACACACAAACTCTGCCGTGCAGCTAGGATGAAAATCATATTCAGAGATGTGAGCGGTGACCTAAAAATGACAACTGGTCCTCAAAATATCGGATTCCTTTTAAATTCTCTAAGTTTGCATTTTCCTTGTCTCTTCTTTTCATTGCCTAGAAAAGGGGCAATAAAAGCAGTGTGTTGACAACTCTGTCATACTACCTTTCTACATTTCATTGACTGTGTACAATATTACAAAAGGAAAATAAGTTTTCTGAAATGGGAGATATCTATTGCCCTGAGAGCAGCCTCTCTCCTTTGGATCTTCCTGAGGTAAGCCTTGCTAAGGCACTCGCTCTGTTCCCTTGTGTTCTCTGAAATGCTCTTTCCAAATCCAGTCCTGATTGTCACACAGAGCAGTGACCACAAAGCTGGGGAAGCTGCTGCAGTAATATAAAATGTAAGTAATATAAAATACTGGTGTTTGAAACTCTCCCACAGCATGGCCACCCAAACTGCCTAATGCAGTAGTGGCAAAAGCCCCTGCCCTTCTTTTTTCAGATGATCCAACAAACCCCATAACACTGTGGCAAATATCTACAGAAGAAGTCCAAGCAAAAAGATCAGCTCAGAATAGCAACAAGAAATATCTGAGAAGGCAAAAGATGTTTAAGGTCTTCTTTTCATATCCGTAACATTTCACAAACAAAACAAAAAACTAGACAAAGAGTCTCCCCCTGAGGAAACTTGACATTTAAAATATAAATATGGGAAAGCGTGCTGATCTTCTACAATGGAAGATGGCATTTGGGAGAAACTTTAAAAAAAAGTATTTTCAACTTCCAGTCAATTGGGCAATCAGATGGATTATGATGTCATGAGTAAACAAGTATTTGGGTTTTTTTTTAAATTTTATTGTGCTTTTTTCCTAACCAGCTAAGCCTGTGGTGAAGTGAGGCAGCCAAGCTTAAAACTAGGATGATCTTTGTTAGGAAAGGCCATCCTTTATGCTGCTTCTGTGAAATTATTTTAAATTACTCGAGATTGGGTGTTTCTGTTGGAAGCAATTCCTTAAGATGCAGTGCATTTTTCCAAGTGATTTAAGCACAATATGAAGTGGCAGTTGCTAAGGCAACAATATGCAATTCCTGTTGCAGTGATCCCTTCCAACAGCTGCATAAGCCCAGGCCAGTATCAGCTATAGGAGAATTTATAAATCATCTCAGTAAATACCCTATCAAATAACTCCTCCAGAAATTGCTTCAGGACCTTGCAATACCAAGCTGTTTGCTCAGCCTGAAGTCTTGCCCCCCCTCTGGACGTTCAGCACCCCCAGATGTGGGGGACAATGGGCAGAGACAAGAAAAGCCCCCAAACAGGGGTGTCACTGCTGTGATCAGCCAGGGCTTCCTTACAGACAAACCACAGCAGGAAACCACGAGGAGTACGTGGAAATACTGGGTTGAAGAACTCCAGTGGCACAAATCCCCAGTCAGTGCTGTCCTCCCTGCCATGGTACCAGAATCCCCACAGTCAGAGTGGTGCCCCTAGAATATATGCCCATAGCCTGATATTTTGCAATCAAATACACCAAAAAGCCTGCTCCAAAAAGCTGGGCTTCTCTCCAAAATATCCCTACAGCTTTTCTGCTCATCCTACAACTGTGGCCAATGTTCTCCGTTCATCTCATCGGAGAACAAAGGGAGAGCAGATGGGATAAAGCAGGAAAAACAAAGGTCCAAACCGACCCTGGCATGCAAAGCCAAACACAACTCCCCCAAATCCACGAAAAGCTGTATTAATACAGCTAACAACACACAAGATATGTACCATAACGTTGTTGCAAGTTAATTAACGTGGAATACAAAATGGTGGCACTAAATGAGAGAGTTAAAAAAGGGTATAAATATGTATCAGCTTTCTTTTCAAAAGAATAATAAAACTCCTTTTGCATGCATGAATCACAGGCTACTAAAAAACCATCTGAACATCATCAGAAGCTGATAATGTTAATGAGGATAGGATAATGATATTATTTTCTTTTATTTTGAAGGTAAGACACTATGTGATCAAAAGTTGCACACTTCAGGGGGTTACTTCAATCCAAGGCAAGGTAAGACCCCAGAACTGCTGACACTTCCACAGTGCTGAATGACAAATAACATCAAGGCTTACTGAGGGACCAAAGTGAATGATTCATTAAGGAGTGATAAATGCAGTATGACTTTATGTTGTTTAGAATGCAATAGTCACTACTGTCAAACTGGTTGTGATGTGTTCTACTATTTTTAAACTGCATGCCAGTCATGTGCATCTGAGAAAGGTAAAGCCAAAGAAACCCCTCTTCATTAGCATTCCAGAATAGTAATTCTGACCAAGTCCTCATTATCCAGTACAGGAAGTTAACAGAAATCAGATCAAGAAAACTGTAAGATAAGCCACTTCTGTTCTAGAACAAAAAGAAAAACACTACTACTAGGGGCTAAGTTTTTTGTTTTCCTTTCTTCTCCATACCCTGCTCAGTTCTCAAGGCTAGGCACGAGGTCATCACAAACCTCAATTATGAGCTGTTGTATTGCCTCAGCACACTACCCTTTGCACGATATCAGAAGCAAATATGTCACACTAAAGGCTTCACTACTTGGCAATTTCTTTTCAACACCTATACCTCTGGGTGCAACTTCTCCTCTCTCTGAAAAACTCCTTACACAGCCCATGCAGTAAGAAACACTGAAAAACTGGAAGCACACCAGGGGTTTCTACATCTTTCAAACCAAGCAGCAACGTCCTTTGCTGTAGCTGGATTTTAACAAGACAAAAAGAGAAACCAGCTGTACAACTTAAGTGCAAGTGAAATTAATTACTGAGATGAGTCAACAAGAAACACGCTATAGTTTCTAACACTGGTGTTAAGGCCAACTTATAAACTTCTTTAATAAAAACAAATACAGCTGATGTCCAATCTTTTGGCTGCATTTCTGTGCATGTCACATCACTGAGCAGACTATTACGTTCTCACCTGGTAGATTGCCAATTCCACACCAAGTGTGTGGGTTACATTATCAATAAACCCAGTAAAACAGTTTGGACATACACATGAAACAATACAACCCCTAGACAGGCCCAAAACTTCTTACAGTGTGAAGTCTTTGCTAACAGAATGGACTAGGAACAAACCAGATTGTTCAGCAACAGCAGGACAGAGCTTTTTAACCCTCTGTGTTGGTAGGGCAGGAGGGGTGATTTGAGTGCCCATGAAAATGAGGATTCACAGGCTGCTTTAGACTGTTCAGCAGCCTTGAACACCAGGAAAGGAGTGGTCCTGCCTGTCCCTGGGATCTCTGCTGAGCATCCACACAGGAGGCTGCTGGCTGGTGGTGGAGCCTGCCCTCGGGAACAAAGAATCTCCCTAAGCCTCTGTGACCAAAGCCTGCACAAACAAACAGAATGTGTCGTGTAAACACAGCGATTCTCCAAGGGGAAAAAAAATAGTGCAAATTTCTATTTATGGTCATTCCCTTTTGTAAGCAGTCTACAATTAATCACGGCCAAAACACAACATAAAATCAGAGGCACAGGAAACAAATCCCCACTCATTAAAAGAAATGTATTAATGAATGTGGCACACTAGGCAGAAATCACTGTTGTATTCCCACAACTGCTGTAAATCCTGTCCTCTGGTGTTCTCAAAGCCAGACTTATGAATGTTCCAGGATTATGTGGAAACACTTGTGAGAAAAGTTCACACATTTGTTTTTGTTGCTGCTTTCACTCAACCTTGGACCATATCAGGAGGTCAGCAGTATGGAGCATTTCATTTTCCTGCCCTGACCTTTTTCCTCTTCTGTGTTTCCACTTTTCAGAATATTTTCCCCATACCTGACTGGAGTGAAAGACCTGGCTAAGACCAAACATCATTCCCACTCCTGAGAAGAGCTCTCCAGCACATTTAGACTCAAAACCCAAGAATGGCAAGACTCCTCCTAGCTCTTTCCTCCTTCTGCCTGCAACTTACTGAATTGCCCAGCATATTTTTGCATAGTATTGCACAGTACAGAGAATTCTAGATGACTATAAATCATAAAACACATACCTAGCAACTCTTAATGTATTTGGTCTAAACCTATTCTTGAACGAAAAGTCTCCTTGTCACAGAATAGCAACTTTAGCCTGAACAAAGAGAAACTCCACTGAGCCCTCAAACCAACATCTTAGCTGTGAATATCAGCAGCTTCACATTAAATCACCATGAAGTTGGGCATATCCTTATAGTGCTTTTTGGTTTTCAGGTTCATAAATTAAGACACCTTACAGATATATCTGCCAAAAAAAGCCCTGCCATTTGCTATATTCCATCATGCTTGAATGCCAATACAAAGAGTAGAGCTTTTGCTATATTCTTTGAGGAACACTGCTGAACTTTCTCTCTGAAGAGTTCTTCTGATAAAGGAAATATTTCCCCTTTTATTTGTTCCACATAATCAAGCTCAGAATTTCTTCAGGTAGTATGAGCTAACTGGCTACATGTCAAGGCAGGAAACAGAAAGGCTCATGACTGCTGGTGATGCCTGAAGATTTGTATAGATCTGGACACTCCAACAGAGCTGTACAGTTTCTCACACTGAGGCAGCAGCTAAGAGCTTCTAAATCCCTTCTCCCATTGTGTCCCATTCCTGCATTTCTGTTAATGGTCCTTTCAGGGAAGAAGATTGCAGCAAGGACATTGGTTTGGGACACCAGATGCACCTGAAGGTGTGACTACAGTCAAAGCAAGACCAAAGGTCCAGAACCCTTGGAGGGGCTCCAACAGGGCAGTTCTGAGGGTGGCACCAGGAGCAGATGGGTTTGGGGTTGGATGTGCCCATTAGTTATGATAATTAAGCAATGCTATGGATTTGTAAGAACCCTGTACTGGGTGTGCACCTCTGGACTCCATGCATCTGAAAGCTTTCAGTGAAGAACTGCTCTCTGCTTTATATAAAAGCTTTATCTATACTTTACTGGCTCCAAAGGTTTTTTCCTCTCAATTTTAGGCAACACTAGTACCTAGCAATGCTCACACGACAGCAGCCTGACACTGCTGAAGTCCAGTGCTTATGAAAGACATTAACGAATGGGACCGATTAAAAGAAAATAAGGACTTCATAAAGAGGCGAGGCAGATGAGGGGCCCTGGTAAGTCATGTAATGATTTCTCCCTCATCTAAAGAGCCCACTGCTAAGAAAAGGCTTCACTCACAGGTTTCTCTTCTTAGATGATTGCTATTGGTAATAATTGCTCCCAGCTGATATTCCCTCTGCTCCAGGGTTGAAGAAGAGGTAATGCCTCACTTTCGAGGAAATTATTCATGACCCAGCCTCAGCGAAGAAGAGGTTAGCCTCTCAGAGAGGTTGAGATGAGTTATATGATCCAAACTCAAGAGAGCATGAAATAAATGCAGAACCTGGGAGAGAGGATTTGCCATTTCATTTACACAAAGAGAAACGAGACTGAATGAGGAAAGAAGTCAGCAACAGAAAATCTGTTTATGAAAGAAGCGGATCAAGTAGAACAGAGTATCTGGAAGGGCTTTTTGCAAAATACAGATCAAATAGCATTATCTGCTCGTACTTCAGGCTTCTCATGCATCAAGTATAAATTATTGCATGGAAGAGAACATGCTTTCAGAAGCTGTTTATTGAAGAGAGTCAGGCAAAGAGTTTGCAGCCGAGCTCTCAGAGAGAATCAGCTTTAGGCCTTGTCACATCAATGATTTATAGGGTGACACTGGGGAAATCAATTAAGCTCTCTGCGCGCCCCAGTTTCCCCATCTGTAAAATAGGGGCAAGCCATTATTCAAGGCGAGTGCTTTTCCATTTTCCAGCCTTTCTTCTTGTGTTTGGGTGCTCACTGTTTTGCTGGTTCCTACTCTAGCAAAAATATTAGTCTTCTGTGGGTGTGGTTTTTAGGTTGGCATTAGGCTATACCTGTCCTTCCTTCATTTTAACTGCTTTGGTTTTATATGACTTCATAAGTACTTCTATGATTTCAGCAGCAAGATCAAAAGCATGGCATGCAAGGTGAAGGGAACATATATTTTTCCTAGAACACAGATCCTTCAAGAAGCTATTAAAGGAATCTCATCTTAGGCATAGATAGAAAACCCAAAGATAATGGAGTGGAAACTGTGGAAAACTATTTCTTTTCATTTAAATTGTTTAACAGTTTTGCAGCATTTTAGCACTTCAACATTTAATGATTCTTTGAAAAAAACTGCATAGAAAAAACCAAAATTGACAGAATGCAGTCTAGTCCTCTCAGACACCCTGGACAAAAACCACGTAGTTGTCCTTGGGCTACTTGTTCATAGATTTCTTTGTTCTCTGGTGTCCACAGAGTAAAGAATCTCCAAGTCAGCAGCAACATCTAAATAAACACCTTGCTGAGGTTTAAGGCTGGAAAAGGACACTCAGGCTGGGGCTGTGGTACCTTTCCTGTTCCTACAGAGACACTCCAAACACACAGGCCACAGCTGCCTTCATCTTCACGATGCACTGCTTAAGAAAGGGGGTAAAGGAGGGGGAAAATCAAAGGAGTTCAGAAGCACAAAGATCTAATCATGTATGAATGACTGTCAGGAGGACATATTTATATACGATGCTTTTGGCTGTATGAGGGAATTTACCCTTTTGCCTGTGGAGGCAATAACACATTTAACTTGTAAAGTGGGAAGAAAACAGCTAAGGAAATGTTTTAAAATATAGTTCCTGTTCCAGTATCAAACGCTGCAGTGTCTTCTCAGGAGGAAGGCAGTGTGAATGAGATTGGCAGATCCAGTAATAAGGATTTTTTCTGTCCCTGCCACCTGAGCCCTCCCTTACACTGTGACTTGCATGAACAATAATGATATAACTGCGAGGCCATCAGGCTGACTTCAGCCCTTCCCTGGTTTTGAAATTCTCCAGCAGGCAGCAAAATTTCAACAACCAGGTTCTTCAATTATAGGAGGACTGGGAGATTAATTTAATGTGTTTAGATACTTGTCTTGCCATTGCAAATGTAATCTTCTTACTCAAGACACACCAGCTGCCTTGGGCATTAGAAAGAAAATTATTATTCTGCTACGCATGGAATGGTGCACAGGACATTGGCTGCAAATAAAGAGAAATGATGGTAAAGCAAACATCAGTTTGTGGTTACACTGAATCCTTGGCAAATGGCAGATGACTCTGAACTGGCAAATCCTTTTATCGTTGCAGTTTTTACAGCAATCTCGAATCTCTCCTTTATCTGCTTGTTTTTTGGCTTGTTTAACACAGAGACTGATGATCAGTGAAGCAAAAGATTTAGTTTAAAGGTGTCAGCTAATATCTACCACAGAGCTGCCATTGCCCTTCAAACTGGTTCTACAGATAAGAGCTGGCTGCTCACTGGGTGGCCACAGCAATATTATTTGAGAAAATATCTTAAGGTGCTCATATTGGCAACTGGGCTACAATACCCCTGTGACGTGCCCAGAAATGTTATCTGGAGTCAGGGAGAGGTTAACAGTAAATGTGTGTGTGCTGCTGCTCCAGGACAGCGCCGTGGCTGGGTGGTCTCACTGCAGCAAACCAAGGCCAGTCAGACAATGGACCTGTCTTTGGTTTTTGTTTGTTTTGTATTTGACAGATAATGCTTTCAGCTTTGTTGAATATAAGGTACGTCCTGGTTTTAATCCCACTGCGTTATACTTTCACAGAGAATCTATCTGGACTCCCTTGGGGCTGATGTAGTTGCCCTGACTGCAGCCCTTCTCCCCTGGTTCCTCTTCCCCCAGACTGCAGTCTCCTCTTGGACAAAGCATTCCCAAGCGTTGCTGCAGCTCCTTCAGCCAGGGCAGCTCTACGTACAAGAGCAAGAGTGCAAATAAGTCATGAACCACCCAACCAAGCAGTGCTGAGCACAGTGTGGAGACCTGAAGGACCTGTGGCTGGACAGGGGACAGCCCCTGGCCCTGGGCTGTGCTCACAGTGACCCTGCACTGCATTTCTGGGGGCTCAGGTGATCTCTGCTCAGAGAGCCACCCCAAAGTCACTAATTCTCCCTGGACTGGTACCAGAGACTCTGAAAGTGCTGTGTTCCTGTTGGTGCACGGGGGTGTGTGACTGAAATAACACACCCCACAGCAAAGCTGAGCTCGCTTGGCCATTTGAGTTTGACTCACATTTTTGTCCTTTAGGATAAGATGGGATAAGATACCTCGAGTAACAACAGCCAGTGTTTTCACAAAACCAGCCTGAATCAAGATCAAAGCAGCACCTACTTGTTGTCACTCCTCTCATGGTTTGAAACTGATTTCTATCCCTTGTGCTTGAGGCAGTTAAAAATAAATGATCGGTTTAAACAAACAATTTGAAAAGAAAAACAGATAGGGAGGCACACTATGTGGAACTTCAGTGTATTCCAAAGAGAACTTCAGTGAATGCACAGTAAACCTCCATAATTTAAATTAATTTTCATTTCTTGATAGACTGATGCAACCTTCCTGAGAATTATTTCCTTTAAAGACCGTCTGTGTTAAAAAGGTGTAGGACACAGGGGGAAATGGAGAGTGGGAACAACATTCTCACTAGGAAATACTAAGATTAGAGTAGGAGGACTGTTGGATCATTACACACGCCTGGCATTTGGATTACAAAAGAAATACTCATCAGCTCAATCAGAAGGGATCTATTTAAAACCAGGAAGACATTCTATACAATTATTTAATTATTTGAAGAAAGCAGGATTTCTCACTACAGTGTCCCAGAGCTGCACATAAGCTGTACATATGGATGCAATGGCAATAAATCAGACACAAAAATGTAACACTTGAAAGCAGCCAGATTGCTTCTTTACAAATGTAATACCCCAGATTTCCCTGCTCTCCCAGAAGCACAGTGACAACTCAAAGGCTGGAGAAGAATAAGGGGTTTCACACCTTGAACACACGCCCCAGAAGGCTCGGGGAGGCACTGCACACAATTCACCACGTAACATGGGAACCTAAACATTTGCTCCCATCAGATAGAGAAGGAGCACATGTACGGCAGATCCATCTGACATTTGCACATGTATTTCCAAAGATCTCTTCAACTTCCTCGCGATTTCAGTCTACATTTAGTTCATTACGAAGTCCTGCAATTGCCGAACTAAAATTAATCAGAATCCCATTTACTTTCTGAAGAGCACTCAAAAGTCTATGATTTCAAATTAATTTATGCAAAGAGAAAAGCTCTTGTCTTTGTAAGTATAATTCTAAGCCGTATAAATCGAAAGTAAAGCTTTAAACCCGTAATGACCCCTTTTCCATCCAGTCTTAAATGGAATAATTAAGCAGTAACTTCCATTCCATCTAAGTACATGCAGCAGTGATGGGTGTCTTCTTGCTGACTAAACCCTGGAGCATCTAATTGACCTGTGGGAGCTGATTCTTGCAAGTACAGTCATATGCCATAGAAGCTATCTACTCCTTGCTAGAAGAAATCTTTCCAAGTAATTAATAATTTGGGTAATTTAAAAAGATTATGCATAACTATGCACTATAAAGAGAATTAAGCTGTAGTCAGCAAGCCTGCTACAGATTTTGGAAGGTAATAATATCTGTAGGTGTGCTCATTTGGGTTGTAAATGTGACTCTTCAGAGTAATAGAACAAAAATGAGTAATTGGCCAAGGGCTCCGTTCAGAACTCATGGATTTTCCCGGAGAGACTGACAGGAAGGCATCCCTCACTGGCTGCTGCACTCTGATACCTGCTATTTATACCCTGGCACAGTGCTCCAAAATGGTCTAGGGAAATGGAGTCCATACAATTGCAAACAGAATGCACGCTGTCTCACACACTCCTCACACAAGAGCCCAGGGTCAGAAAAGGCAGGCAGGCCCCTTGAAGGGTGTGCTCAGGAGCAATGAGACTGCTGAGCATACAGAGAAATCACAGGGAATGCAGTTTGAAGGTACCTGTCTTGGCCAGCCTGCTCTGCACGCAAAGGATGTGTGGATATTGATAATTGGGGGGGGAAGAATTGAAAAAAACCCTCTTCTACCATAAGAAAGAATTTGTTAGAAAGTTCTCTTCTGTCTAATGAATAGCAAATAAATTCATTTTAAGTATTGTGTCCATTGCTTGCTATTCATAGATTCTGCCTCTGGAGTGCTGGGCTGGAAAGCAGATGAATGTTGGCTTAGCATTTTAAGGCTCAGGTGACACTGAAACCCTCCTCAGCCAGACTCTTTAAAACAACCACAAAAAATTACAAGATATAAATACCCAGTTGCAATCATGGAGTACTTAGCATATTAGAAAATGAATACTACTTGGTTTTCCACCTAACGATACCTGAAAAATCATCAGCCCCTAAAACACCTTGAAAGAAAGGAGAAAGCTTGGTAGTAATTGTCACAAGAAAAGCAAGCTGTTCCTACCAAACAGTTTCCTCTACACTAAGCTTTTCTCATAAAATAGCTGCAAAAGACCCAAAGGTCACTAAAACCCAGCTCAGGAGTCCTCAATGCCAACCTTCAGATGGAATTTGATCGTCTCAAGCAGCTACTTAAGACTGACCACATGGACCTGGTGGAATTCAGATTATCAGAACTCAAGCCTTACAAAAATGAACAAGCTCAGTTGGAAAAGTTTAAGAGCCAATTGTTTTCTTGTGATTCAAGACTGGGATGGGGGAAGGAGGGACGTGGGGGGTTGTTTGTTGTTTGATTTTTTAAACAGTTGTTAAAAAGTTAGGGGATAAAAGTCGTAAGTACAACAAACTGGTAAAGCACTTTATACAATACAGCATAAATTACCATTGAATAAGGTTTTGCATATATATTTTTGGGACAAAAATATTGTCACATCCTGGTAATGGAATGGGAATTGTTGGTAAGAGACAAGCTGCAATATGTCAGATTTGCTGGAAGCATCAGATGGAAAATATCCGAGATTCAGTTATCAGTTACACATCCATCTTTATTTAATATCATCATCCACAAGCTGGAAGAGGGAGTAAGTAATAGAGTCTTGAAATTCATGGAGCAGATTAGAATGGAGGGGATATGCAAACACTGGTAAGAGAAAACAAATTGAACTATGTACAGAAAAACAAGATTCCCATTCTGAAAATGTCAACTAATCTATTTGGAAATATGTAACCTGAAACACAGATGCTCTCTGGGAAACTTGGAAAGCAACTGCTGAAAAAGATGGAGAGCACAGAACACTGGACATGAATGTGTAACATGACACAGGAGGGGAAAATAACACAGGCCTCCATTATTTTAGAGGAAATATGCACAGTATTTCTATCATGAGCGTGGCACCGAGCCATTGAGCCTGAACATTCCTTCAGGGCCCTGCACAGAGAAAGTTGTGTTTTCTCACTCTCCAAACCAAAACTACTATCTCATTCCCCCGCCTTTTTTATCAAAGTTTTACTAAATTAAACCTACACTAAACTAGAAATCACTGCAATGTGTTAAGGCTTGTTTTACCAGCGTTGAAAAGAGAAAAACGCACAGACAAATGGCCGGGCAGACGTGAGCAATGCTCTGCTTTGTGGTCACTGGACCTGGGCTGATGCTCTCCCTTCCACAAGTCACATTACTGAAAGATTTTGGAACTCTGAGAAGAACTGTGGACACTGGGAATGTGGATCTGACAAGAGGAGAGACCACAAGGCTGACAAGGAGGAGAAATTAAGAGAGTAACAAGAAGAGCAGCACCTTTGGAAGATGTGGTAGGACAAAACCACTTGCCAAGGAACCTCAGTATAGGGGTTAAACCCAGGCCAACCTAAAGATTAGGAAAAAACCCCATGCCACACAAGCCTTCATTATTGCATGATACACCACATAAATAGAAGTCTTTTCCATCTGTAACTTCCTTTTAGTCTTGTTTAGTTTGAATAGGAATGACATTTTAAAAATACAAATATTTCTCAGCCTGCCTTTAAAATTACCCCTGCTTTGGTTATCCCCTGCAGTGGGTTCCTGCTGCAGCACGTTTTGCCTTGGACTGTCAGGTGGCAATGAAGCCCCTCAGAAAGAATATACACTTTCACCTTGAAACTGGATTGTCATATTTGAAAGGACAACCTTTCCCCTTTGCTCTCTTCAGTGCCATCACCTTCAAACATGATGCTCAGCACCTGAAGCCTGGCCACCATTCTTTCTGCTCTGTTAGCAGTTGGCTTGTCTTGTTCTCATTTCATTTTTTCTTTTTTTTAAAAAAAAAATATCAAAGTACCTTTTCATTCTCACAATTAAGGCACACTAGATCCCTTGTTTTCATCCCCATTTGAGCCTGTGTAATAATGAAGTGAATTCTGCAGTTTGTTATCTAATCTGTACGGGGTCTGGTACCCATTAAGTACAAGTGGCCAGAAAAAGGCCCCAGAATCCTGTCCAAAAGGAAACTGCCCAAGACTATTGTACCTAACACTAATTTTTATCACCCTTAAACACCCCACAAGAGTTTATGTTAACAAGAATCAAACACACTCAGGATGTTTCTCAGAAGCTCATTTAGATGAGAAACTGATACATAATCCCAACATATTTTGACCTCTTTTGCTTAGCTTCACAATTTCTGTGGAGTGGAAATTGTCTCAACCCCCTGTGCTATTCTGAAAAAATAATAAGCAATACCTTTTTCAGCTCAAATATCGAAAGAGGCTTGGCAAGTATAAAGCAGCAATGAGCTGGCAAGTCAGTGGCATGTGCTCACCCTTAATGAGCACACTCCTTTAGCCCCAGTGCTTCTCTTTCAGTGCATCTTTCACACAACCACCACAGATGGGGCTGGGGCTGAGTTTGCATTTCAGGCAGTGCTGGTTCACGTTCTCTCCTGTGCTGTGGGTGCACTGCTGGATGACAGGAGTTTTAGAAGATGTCAATCAACCAAACTATTCCAACGTTTAGATCATATATTCATTCAGCTGCTCCGATTATAATGAGAAGCAGTGGAGGAAACACATATTCTGGTTCTTCTGCTGCTAATTTGCCCCTCTGCAGCTGCTGGATTTTGGGGGCAAAGTGAAGATTGAGCCTAGCATTCTTTTCCTCCCTGACATCAGCCAGCTCTCAGAGTGAGAGGGTTCAAGTTGTCTGGCAGCTCAGATTCCCTTTGGATTCCCTGCAGCCTCTCTGCAAAGCCTGCAAGAGCCACATTGGACAAGGCAGTTCTGCCCCAGCTGACAACGCAGCTGCATCCCCAAATATACATTTGTACTCTTTAGGGAGCAACTAACAGTAATCTTGAGCTGGCAGCACGCTGCAGCCACTCTTGGAAGGTTATTTAAGCAAAATTGGCTGTGTTTATCCTGCCAGCTCAGCACTCACAAACCTTCCTCTAGCCCAGATGACAAATAAATAAAGGAATATTTTGGAACTTGTGCCTGCTCACAATTCAAATGCTTAAAAAGACATTAGTACTAGCAAGTATCAGCACTGTGTTGCCATTCTTCTCATTTTACAGATGGAACAGCTGAGACTGGGCTGAATACCTAAAGTTCAGGGAAGCCCAGAGAGAACCTCCCAGGCTTCTGACTCCGCGGGTGTGCTGAGCACCCAGGGACACTTGCCCTGTGCTGTGTCCCTGACAGAGCTGCACAGCACTCTGCCATCCTGAAATACTGAACTGCTCCTGAATCTCCTGCCCAAAACCTGTGTCCCAACAAGCCTTCTGAAGAGAAACAAAAAAGGGATTTCCCGCCTTTTAATATCAGTCCTTTTAGTCCCACTTAATCTCAAACTACAGTGACTGCTAGGAATATTTTTAGGATATGTCAATTGTCCTAAAAAATCCATTTACTTTGAAGGCACTGGAAAAGCCCCCACTCTGAAGTAGAAAAAGGGACATGGTAACAAAAAGTCCCCCAGTCTTAGGAGTGCTTGTTTTCTCTCCTATATTTGTGAATGATCAACCCTACATATAACTTCAGGGGGACTATCTGAATGCAAAGGTCATTTAACTACAGCAACAAACCCAACAGAAATCTCTCCCTCTCTCTTTATTCGCCCCTTCACATTTCAATTCAGTTTGTGTCCAAACAAGACATGTCCCTGTCAGTTTGTGTTCACAGTTCACCCTCATCTTTAACCTTAAACCTAACCAGAGCTGATGGGCTCTCTTGCAAGTCAACACGGATTTTGTTGGATTGATGCAGCCCCAATGCCTTTTGCAGTACCCAACAGCAGCAGGTCCCAACTGCTCAAAACCCTGGAGAGCAAAGTTTGTGAACTCCTGTCATCCTCCAAAAGAGCTAAGAGCTGGGAAGGACAGACCCTCCTCAGGCTCAGATTTCAGAAATACAGCAACTGAAATGAAGAGAGTTTGTTTATTAGAGAACCATGCCGGGTTATTCACAGGTATTTTCAATTAAAACAAACAGGTATTTTCAACAAAGGTAAACAGCCACCCTCCCAACAGTTTAATTTCTTAGTCTGCAAGGCAACTGGAGTCTTCAGCTATAACATTGATGGAAACTCCTCGCTGTTACTGGTTTGCATACACAGCAAGTGCTGTGCAGAACCATGTGATGCCCGGGATTAGAGTCAGATTTTACATGGACACGTGAGCTGCTCTTTTCCCTTTCTAAACTACACTCAGTATGTGAAAACTGACAGAGTGGCAGAAACCACATCCAATAATTTGAGGTTTCTCTTGTCAGCCACATGCTATTTATCATGGTACCTTTCAGCACTGCTCCATACACCACAGAGGTTTATTATAATCATTAGGCTGCCCTTCCTCATTCGATAGGAAACACCTACTGCCTCTTTTGACTGCAACCTGACTAACCAAAAAGCACGACTGCCAGGACCTGGAACAGGCTGATGAAATAAAAGGGGAAGCAAGATCCCACTGCAGGTACTTCAACAAAAAAAAAAATAAATAATCTCTGCAAACAATTCCTGTGTCTCCCATTGGATGCTTTGTAGTCACAGGAGACATTTGCATTTATGTGTTCAACTAGCAAAACAGGTGCTCCAGATTTGCTTTAGCTTTGAAATGGAAAGATACTTCCCTTTAACCCTACGGCTAAGACTTTTTCTCCCTGTAAACATACCTTTTGCTGTGTGATGACAACAAATGCAGCTCTTTGGAAATTTACTGTGGTCCTGGGTGGTATTTGACACAACTGAATGTCAGATGTGCCTTTTTTAAATGACGGATTTATAAACACTTTTACAAATGCAAAATACTTTTGTTTCCAGCTACCTCCTTCTCTGAATTAAGACACATATGTACGTGTGTGTCCAAATCTGAATTTGCTTTGCCGTATATACAAACACACACACAGACATGCACTCTAAATCCCACTCTGAATGTGTCATTCTCCCACCATCTCCATTCATTTATCATATGGCCCTGGAAGACCAATCTCTCTTCAAGATAATTCCACATACCATATGTAACCTCCAGTGATAAAAGAAAAACTCCTCCCTAAGAAAATAAACAAAAAAGCCCGAAAAAAGCACATTATCCTTTAAGGATCAGCATGTTTCTGCGTGCTGATCACTACCCAGCATTCCTTACTCAGAACCTAACAATGAAATCCTTATTCAGACTACCAGATACTCCTGAACATCACAAGTTAACCTGCTAATCACTTACACTTTTTATTGTCTGATGTTACCCAACACTCTCCAAATTTTCACACTGTAAGAGGGCAAAGTTTAATTTTAATGAATGTGGAAAGGAAAAAGAATTATTAGTGGATACCAAATTTACTTAGCTACTTTTTGGAGTGCCAAATCACGTTTAACTGTGAAATGCAATCTTCCTCAGTGTTCTCACATCCAGTTATTTAACTGTATGGAGGCCTAGAATTAATAAACAAAACATTTGTTGAATTCTTCTCTATAAGGCATTTCCTGGACTGATGATGTCTAAGAAGTTGTACAAGTGGCAAACAGAAAGCAGCAAATCTTTCTCACCTCTGGAACTGATGGATTAGTGGGGTTAGCTGTCATAATGTTATAAGAGAACCTCTCATGTTCAACTCTGAGCTTGGACCTCCCACTTGAAATCGTGCAGCAAAACAAGACACAATGAAACAGGAATGTCTTTTTTTGTTTGCTGGGCACATAAGCTCACTGTCTGTGTGAATCAGGCTCTGCAGTCATACTGGATACTGTCAGACAAACTGTAAGGCAATTCTTTGGCTTCTACTTTCCAAATACAATTTTACTTTACTGTTCTAAGTAGATAACAACAGCACAGGAGGGTGTGTTACAGATACCACTCTTAGGAAGAGTCCCTTCAACAACCTTAGTAAGAACTACAACACACATTTATAAATCAATCTACACTGAAGGGACCTTAGTTATTTTTATGCAAAGAACTTGTCTTAAACACTTTTCAATAAACAATGTGGTTGCATTAGTTTGAGCAGTATATGGAAATTTCAAATTCAGCCACGCTGTCCCTAGTTGCAAAATTGGTATTTGATATGTAGAGAAGATGTCAGGGACTGAACCCAGCCCAGTGTTTGAGAAGCAAAGCCAGAGGCAGGCTGTGGGCAGGGGTGCAGAGCAGTCTGGCACTCCCTGTGGTACAAGAAGGGCTTTGGAGAGCCAGCCCTGGAGATGCAACCTTCCTGCACGGCCAGTGGAGGGAGGCTGAGCCAGAGCCTGGATGAGCCAGAACCTCTGAAGATGATTTAGTGACAACCTTATGGCCTTCCAAGGCGTTTGAAGGCATTTTTGTCTTTCTAGTTCAGCCCATTTTTATAGTGGAATGCCTACACAATGGAGAGGGCTATAGTGCAAAACCTGGACATGTGCACGTAGATAAATTCTATACAAATGCAAATATTTTTTTTTTTTAAAAAGCATACAGTGAAAGTATTTTTCATTAGGTGAAAACTACAGCAGCAGAAAAACTGCAGTGCTGGATTCCCACTGCTGGGTCTCAGCTCAGGGAGAAGACTGGATGACTGTATAGCCATTACAATTAGTACCACCAGAAAAAATGAAGAGGGTAGAACAGGCCATACAGCAAAACCGAACCCTTTAGTGAGAGCATTCCCCACCTCCACACCCTGCCAGGGCTCTCTGCAGCTCTTTTAACACATGCAAAACATTTTGATGTCATCTAGGGGAAAGCAGCATGTAAAGCCCTGGAGAGAGAGGAAATAATGCCAGCACACACCTAGCAAAGCCCTAAAGGTTTGTGCCACGGCACTTTGGAACATGCGAGTGAAAAACAGAAGTGGCCCCTGGCAGGAGGGGTGGGAAGGCTGGAGAAAGGCACAGAGTGATGGGCAGGGGGCAGGCAGGCTGCTCCCTGGGCAAGGCAGCCCAGGCAGGATGCCGGAGGGTCCCCTGGGCACGCAGGGCGGCTGTCGCATCCCCGCACACGCTGGAGGCTGCAGGCAGCACAAAGCAAAGCTCTGACCTTCTGTCATGGGGATGACAGGGCAAAAGGGCCTGCGAGGAACAACAGTCTGAGCGCCATAATGGCATGCATTGAGTTCTTAAGCTTTTCCACACGCTGAACTTGGCTTGGGGTGTGAGATAAGGGGACAGCAATTACTGCGCTGAATGGAGTGTGGCTGTGGGAAACCAAGAGAAAGGAACCTTTTGCAAAAGGGACCAAGGCAGAAGAACTAATCCACATGCTCTTCTTTATTTAAGAGGATTCATGTGCAGGACATACACTCTGCACACTGAAACAATCGATGTTTCTAACCCATTTCTAGTAATTTTATTTTACACTGTTGTACTGTCACTGCAAAACAAACCAAAACATTAAAGCCCAATAAAACCCAGCAAACCTACGTGAAAATGTCTTTTCTTTCTTCACCTTCCAGCAGTCAGATTTACAAAAGCAGCTTCCGAGCTGCTGCCTGTGTTTTTAAGCGTGTGCAGAGCCCCAGCTGCATACATCCTTGGGGCAGGTCAGCATCTCCCCGCTCACAGAATGAGCAGGGCGGTGTTTCTGTGCAAAGGGGCCCCTGTTGCTGGCACACAGGCTGACCCACAGGAAACCCATGCTGCTGGAGCCCTTTCCATACAGAACAACCTGTTAACCCATGCTGCTGGGTCCAGGCCAGCCTTTCTGAGGGGTTATTTGATGATATTCCACACGCAGGGGAGATCTGGGTAAACGTGCTGCCCAAATCATAGAAAAACTGGGAACCCCAAATTTACATCCCACTTTAAAAAATAATGAGCACCACAGGTAATTTTAGAGCTACAAAAATTATTTGTGAGTCTGATGGGACTGTATATGCTCCAAAAGGCAAGGGTCACCCTACTGAATACCTGGACTGGCCCTTGGACACTGCACTTGATATCTAAAATGTTTACTGATGTTTGGATTTTCTCTTGAGCTAGAGAAATTTAAAGATAATTTCCTTTTTGTTTAACATACCAATTTTAATAATGCTATTTATATCATAGTGTGAGTTTAATCTCAAAGACTCTTCAGGTATTTTAGGAGAAAATGAAAATCATGCAGTGCAAACGCATGGTATCACCCCCTAAAGACACAGTTATCCTCTAAAGCAGCACCTAAACTGTTTAACCTCCTCAGGCACGAGAATTACAGGACAAGAAACGAGGCACACCACAGTCACTTCAAATTCCTGTGTGAAGTTTTGCAGGGGCAGGGGAATATGACAATTTAGAAAGCTCTGCCTGCAGAACTTTGCCATGAAAGTGCTGGCTTTCACTGGAGGTCACACTGAACGTTTGCCTACATTCACAAAGCTGGAACTTGGTAAAAGCAAAACACACCACTGCATGTGGAGCAGACAGGCTCCGAGCTTTCTGATTATTAAATATTTGGGAATAAACAGAAAACCTACTTGACAGCACAGTATAATAAACTAATTGGCAATATGTTTTCCAAAGTGTATTAATAATTACTAATGCCCCACAACTACTAGTCCCAGCTCTCACAGGAAAAAAACCCCTTGTTATCCATTCTTTGCTGAAAAAGCTTCCCAGAGTTTTCAAATTTCAGCACTTGTTTTAAGGTCAAAGTCAGTATCATAAGGGAAATAAAATATTTCAGATCACTCTGAGAAAAATGGTATTTGAAAATAAATTTTACACTTCATTTGTCAGCAATATCTTGAGGTGTTGCCAACACAAGAAGAATAATTTTCTAGAGATGTTTTTTTTTCATCCCCTCAGTTCCAAATTTCCAGGGATGGAGAAATGACTCAGAAGATGAATATTTTAGCTAAGGCTATGCCCCTTCTTAGGTATCACTGCAGGAGAAGAGCATCTCCTCCCTGCATGGGGCATGCATTATGTGTTCCCACATCTCCCTTCCAGAAACTGCTGGCCAAGAAAGTGATAGTGGCATTTTGCAAAATGGTCACCCATTGAAACATTTTTAATGTTTTCCCTGTACTTTCTTTAAATAGCTGAAAAATGAACAAACCATAATCTTCACATCTACTTCAGGCAGTATATATATACATATATATCTGTATAATAGATTAAGGGATAAGCCACACAGCTACAGCACTCCCCTCAGAAACTTAATATTCCACTTCAAGGGTTCAATACCAACCTGCAACATTTATACACTATATTCAAACTTAAGATTTGAGAAATATTTTAGAGCTTTCTTAAGTGGCAAATATACTTAAAAAATACCAACAGTTTCTTTAATTTTATTTTTTTTAAATACAAGGAGTAGCTGGACATAGAGAGGTTTAAGGAAAAGTCACTTTTATCACTTCATAAAATACACAGCTCCCACCTCACACAGCTTCACAAGTTGACAGAGACCACTTGGTTCCCTAACATTGTTTAATTACACCAGAGACCCAAAATCGAGTATCCCAAAGTTACCTAGCCCACACCATGAATACTTCAGGGCTCAATCAGAATGACACTTATTTAGGATCTTCTGCTGAACTTTCCCTCCCTAAGTCAAGACAGCAGCAGAGCAAAATGGTGCTGAGTGCTATGAAGATTGTATTTGTTAAGTATGAAAGACCTTATTTAGATATCACTGAAGTTTAACAGATGAATAAAAACACATCTCTGCCAACATCATCTTTCCTGCCTACTCAGCAGACCAGTTTTCTCCTTTCTGCATGACTGATTTCATGCCAAATGCCCTCGTGACTCACTTTTATTTTTGCAGGAAATAATACCATTTATGCACTTACTTTTTAAGAGCTCACTGGTGACTAAAGTTCTTTATGTTATCTCCACTTTACAAAGTACTACTCCATATAGATATGCAAAGACATGCTGAAGGAAAAGGAGGCTTCAGACACCTCTAAGAAGGCAGAGCCATGAGCTAAGGCATTTCTGCAGGGTTTGCCATGAGCTCTCTGGACTCAGAGCCCTGATTTTCGAGCAGTGGTTTTTCGCTGCTTTCCCAAGTTCCTGTGCAAAACTGGTGAGTGCAGACGTGGCTGATGTGGATTCTAAACAGGTAGGAGGCCACACTGGAGCAAGGAGGATGAAAGACTGATGGATGGTTCAGTGAGCACTGTGCATGCTGTGCAGTACCTGTGAGACAGCAGGAGGCCATGCACACATCATTCAAATGTGCACCTCAGACAGCCAGGACCTTGCTCGTGCTGAGTCAGGAATCACACTTTGTACAGCACACAGGACCCGGCAGGGGTGGGGAACCTGCTGCCCCAGAGAACACCTGACTCAGGTGTGTGGTGTCAGGGCTCTGTTTCCACACCTCCCCTGAAATGGAGACTCACTAAACCTTCAGTCAAGTGCAAGCTTGGTGAAACAGCAGGAACTTGGAAAAGCTGGCCAGCCGAGCTTGCCTGAAGAGGAGGAAGTCTGGGGTATTGGGCTACACTTAAAAGGAGCAAAAAGCCTACGTGCCACAGCTGGATCTTACACCTCAAGGCACCCAAAAGACTTAGAAAGAATGCATGAGAACTAAAAGAAATAAATGAAACGTAGGCAAGGGAGAGGAAGAGCGGGCCATACCTTCTTGGCAAAGTTGTGTAATCTCTCTCTGGGACAGGATAAGGACAAGCTCCATGAGAGGAAGAACAATGTGTGTGCAGAAGTGAGAGAGAGCAAAGGGAGCTGTGAAATGCAGACAGCCACTTACTCCTTTGCCTGGGCTTGTGTGCTGCTGCCATAGAGTCTGGCATCTGGAAACCTTACACTGGCCCTGTGCTTGGTAGATTCAAAGACTGACCAGCCCTGAAGAAACAAGGTTTAATAAGAAGCAGCCACAAAGTTGTGCAAGCTGAGTGTTTCTGAGCAAGTAATTTAATGCATGACGACATACATGACATAGTTTTGTAAGAAATGTATGTTTGTGTTTATATATGATGTTTATATAGACGTACTGGGGAAGCAAAAGAGGAAAGGCATGTTTCCCTTGGCTAAATTCATTGTGCACATGAGTAATTCCTTGTATTTTGTATTGTATTTTTCCTACGAGCCCTCCTGGTACCATTCCCAGGCCTCCATTTTAGGATATTATTTCTGTTACTCTTTCTTACCAGAAATCATCTCCTTTTACACTCACTTGCTGACATCTTTTCATCCATGTCTGCCATCCCAAAAGCTTTGTTTACACCACTAACCCCATTATCTGCTTCCTTCTTTCTCCCAGTGTCATTATTTTGTTCCTTCTCTTCGAGGGAGCCAACACTACAAAAGCGCTGCAGTAATTACCAGAACTGAGCAGTGGGAGCTGCTGCACTGCAGATGTAAACAAGGCACAGTCTGGGTGAAAGTGGACCAAATGGCACCCTGGGGAAAAGACAAGCTTTCCAAGCACTCCTCTTCAAGCCATGAAGGTGTTAATAACTGCTATCAATCAGGTCCTTCCTCTACACACAGCTACAGAGGTGAGATGTTTATCTGCTAATTAGGGATCGGCACTTCAATATGTTCTACCTTTTCCCTTCCAGTTGGACTGATACAATAGTGCTCTGTCCTCCACAGCCCAGAAACCGCTTGACGTGATCAGATACCACATCCCAAAGCTGTGACACACCAGGGTCTGAGCACAGAAATGTCATCACATCACACCCAGAGGCCAGCAGAGCTTGCCCAGAGGTGACCCCTGTCACTATGACACACTAAGGCAGCCCCCTGACTCGAACCACTTCTCCTTCACTACACCTAGTCACTGGAATTGCTTGTTTTCTAACTTTTAACTCTTATTGTAATTACTCTTTGCTCTCCTTTGATTAACCTGTCAGCTTTACAGAAATCATTTTCCCTGGGATCATGATGCTGTTTGCCACATCCAGGGAGACACATTAGCTGTGCTGGCACCTGAAGTGTCCCACAATAGACGCAAATGAGAACGGAAGATAAATCTTGCTAAGAGGTTTACACTTTTCTTTGATCTCTCTGAATGAATCGGTAATGGCTGTAACTCCATGATAAAAACAGCTTGTGAGCAATTAAAATTTCAGTTTAATTCATTTCATTTTCACTCAGGGCGAGTATTCACCCAGTTTTGTGCTATAAGCACTTGGTAGAGCTGTATGATAACAGGGGAGAGTGAACCACAGCAAAGAAAACAGAAACACCCTCCCACTACTGGCAGTGCTTCAGCAGCCCTTGTGCCACCAACCCCAGACATTCTGGAAAGGAGTTTTGGGGGCTCCTTGCAATATGCTCAATGTGACAGCAAGAGAGCACCACCCACTCTCTTCAAGGTTTGCCTCCATGGACGAGGAAGATGGGAACAACTTTCTACATAAGATGCCTTTCTCCATAAGTTACAAACAAATAAGGTTCACTTCCACCATGAAATACTGTATTTTTTTATTCTTTTATTAATAGATTTCTATTGGGGTTTTTTGGTTTGTTTGTTTTGCTTTTAATTGAAAGTACAGAAACTGTTAGTTTTTGTTACGTACAAGGCTTTGTATTCTGCTAAAACATCTGTTTGTGTATATTTTCATCAAAAATGTTTCCAAAGCACTGGGAGAGATTTGTAAACTATTTGTAACTATCTTTGTTAGTAAGGACATCCTGCTACCGGCTTAATAGTCACTGACTGGTCTTGCTGCAATTGAAATGATAATATTTATTTTAAATTTAGAAGATATCTGCAACTGAAAAAGCATTGCAATTTGTACCAATGTTATAATAATTTCTAATTTAAAAACCCCAACAAAACAAACAAGCACATGGTGTCTCAAACACCATAATGCCCTATTTCTTCTGCAAGCAGCTCTTCTTGTCTGAACTCCTTAATGCCGTGTCAGTGCAGCTGTGTGTTTGCCCCCATTAACAGTAAGGTGAATCACCATGAACTACTTACTAGGTTTTAATTGTTTATGCACGTGTTGAATTTAATTTATATCACCATTTACCTTCTTGCTGAGATCACACAAGTGTTTCAAAGTAGCAGCCACCTAATCCCAATCTAAGAATCCAAGCTGCTCCATCAGATTTTTGTATTTAAAGGGTTTTGAGATAACAGCCGTAATGTCTTATTAGACACAATGGCATCATTTCCATGCTGCCCTATCACCCTCATCCTGACAGCTTTTCTATTTCCCACAGCTGCCTTGCTCACTTATTCCTCAGCGCACAGAAATAAAAGTATAAATCCAAGTAATGAAAACAGTCAAGCTGCTCATAAAATGTCATATTACTCTGAGGCTGCACATCACTTCCCAAGCAGCATCCTGTCACTCACATGCTCATTCTTTAAGCGACAGAAGCACTGGCCTGAAACATGCCTGGCAAAAAAAATCCACTCCAAAGCAAACAAAGAGCCACCATCAGGAAAATTTCGGATTTTTCCCCTTAATCCCATCCTAACAAGGCATTCAATACTATTTAAGAAACAGTTTTTAAACCAGCCATATACAAAATGGAGAGGAGAAAGGGTGACAAGACATCACTGTGCTCAGTGGGTCACTGACAAATCAATAACTGAGATGTGAGGATATGGAGATACAGCCTTTTTTTTTTTTTTAGGACTATGGAGGATGGAAATTGTGACACTAACAAATGTCACTGCATTCCTTCAATAGAAATTCATGCTGCCAACAGCAGAGTTTTAAAATATTGGGGGTTTGTTTTGTTTTTTTTTCTTTTTGGGGGGGATTGTTTTGGTTTTTTTGATCTTCAGGAAAGTGGAGTTAACAAGTATGTAAGTGCTCTGACTCATCTGTAAGCTTGTGATTAACACCCCTCTTTCATATCTATGATATTCCTAGAAAGATTTCACTCATCATACTTATTCCAAACCTGCAGATTTACTGTTAAATATGGCCTTTAAAAGATTAATTTGTATCTCTCAGAATGACATAAATCTGGTGGCAGAGAATCCCCCATGGAAACTTGCAAGATTTATTACCAAGCCCTGAAAGCACTAACTGGGCAGGATAAGCCATTTCATTTTCCATTTTCAGCAGGTTTGGGAATGGGGCACCTGCTGGAAAGGAAGGAGCCCAGGAACCACAAGTTACCTCTGCACGTGCCTAGCACAGTCATGGGGCTTTCACACTGATTGGCACTGTACAGGTTGTGCCTTGCTGGCTTAGTTTACAAACTGGACGTGTTAATGAACATAAAAGCACCCCAATGTGAGGGCCAGTTTGCCAACCAGCCTCACACAACTGAGATCTGCTTTTGCAAGGTACACAAGTGAAAGCAAAAATGGAAAGGCTAAACTGAATCCAAGTCATCCTTTGAGAACAGTGAGAAGCTTCAGAGACATAACTGGAGCGATGATCCCATTTTGTCCAGCCTGTACCAAGGCCCTGCAAGGCATCACTCAGTGCTCATGTGAACAGAAGTACTGAAGAGTCAAGTCTCTCTGCATGGGGTACAGAGGTACAAATATAAAAAACACCATTTCCTTAAGGTCTGACTGTTACCAAGAACCCTCACAGTGGGCTTTGTATACTGTCTGGCACAGGTTTAAGAAGACACTTAAATGTTCTTCAGGATTTAAAGAGAAACCAGAAGGATGGTTCTGAGCAGCACATACAACTAAAATTATCATTGTGAAATGTAATTGAATGGCTTCACAGTAGCTGAGTTACCTAATGGCCACCAAATTCTTTTATTTATGAACACGAAAAATGTCAAATGGCTTTGGCAGATGACCTTGGGCTGTTTCTCTTCATTAATAAAACCTTATCAGTTCCACTCCAAAGACTAAACCAGTTTGTCATTCAAGCAAGAGTAAAATATACACAAATATGCATTAAGTAATAGGTATATCTGATAATTTTTCAAATTATCTGTATTTTAAAATAATTACTGCTACATGAAAGAGTCCTTTGACCAGCAATGTAAAAACAAGCTCCAGAACTAAAATGTACCATTGCAAATAAGTTCTTCAAATATTTCTGTTCTCTCTTTTCCCTTTTTTCTACAAACATTGCATCTACTATAAAATCCACGAGGAGATGCAAATATTTTGACTTTTGTTACAACTTCATTTTCTGTTTTAACATCAGTGCATTCACTGCTTTATTCAATGTTAGTAAAGGCCTGGCAATGGACCAGGATAATTACCAATATTCCCCAGCTAAGCTGTTTGTGAACCGTGAAGACACCAGTGAGTTGGACAAAGCAAAAAACCCTAAAAAAAAGAAAAAAGCAAAACATTCCTTGTGGAAGTGTGAACTTCCCAGTGAACAAATCAAGTCCACTGTGTCCACTGCAGGGTGTTTCAGCCACCATTCAGGGTTAAGGAAAAGCTGTTCTTCACAATAAGATTACACTGAAACACGTGGCTTCCCACTGAACTGCACAGCAAACAGAAACAATAAACACATATAAGCAAATAACGTGAGAAGATGCAAAAGCATAAATCTCTTCATTCTATGAATGAATAAATCAGGATAGCAAATTATTAATATGCTTAAGTGATCTTAATGCCACCTGCCTGTTGGGAATCCATATTCCCTATGTCTGTCACAGAAATTAAATTAAACTCGGAGCACTCCCAAGAATGCTTAGCTCATTATTACTACTCGTGTACATCATATATAATCCTGATTACAGTATACATGCAAAATTCTCTATACAGCATGCATGCTTTGAGCACAGACTGCATGTTTTCTATTCCAGTCCATACATTTGCCCAGTAAAAGATTTTCCTCACCAAAAGCAATATTTGAGCAAGGAGTTTTGCAGTTATAGCCATAGCAACCTCCTACCTTCTTTTCATTACCTGCCCCAAGGAGTTATTAGTTCAGACTCTCCAATGCAGTAGGCAATACCTCAGTGCCTAATGCTGCTTAATTAGTGCCTTGGACCCACCCTGATGCTCAGCTCTGGCAGATGGAGCAAAGTCCCTCCCAGTGCAAGTAACACTCAGGTTCTTGCCTACCTGAGAACCTGAAGGCTGTGGGACCAAAGGGGGGGCACTCCAGAGTCCTGAGGGAATGGGCCAAGCACTCCCCATGATGTCTGACAAGTCCTGGAGACACTCCAGAGGAGGACCATGAAGATGATTACAGGGATGGAGCACCTCTCCTACAAGGAAAGGCTGAGAGGGTTGGGATTGTTCAGCCTGGAAAGGAGAAGGCTTCGGGGTGATCTAATTGTGACCCTCCAGTACCTGAAGGGAGACTGCAAGACACATGGGGAGGGACTCTTTAGAGGAGCACAGAGTGACAGGACAAGGGGCAGTGGGTTCAGACTGAAAGAGAGCAGGTTTAGGTTAGATATTCCGATTCCGTTCTTCCCTGGGAGGGCAGTGAGCCCCGGCACAGCCTGTCCAGGGAAGCCCCATCCCTGGAGGTGTTTGAGGCCAGCTTGGATGGGGCTCTGAGCCATCTGCTCTTTTGAAACTGCTAAACCTTTAGTAAATAGAGTGAGAGCATTGCTGCACTTCCAGTGGTTGCCCAATACACACAGCAATTTGCAGAAGGGCAGAGGGCTGGGGCAAGTGCTTTATTTGGGACAGCATTTAAATGAAAAAGAGCAAGCTCATAGTTGAAAGGAGACCAGGTACGGATAAGAGTAAACCATTTGCACTACACTCTCCCTCAATCCACTGTAAATTAACTCAATTAGTTTAAGAATACTTTTCCCCTCAATTCAAACACCTCCCTAGATCAAAATAGAAAACATTTATTAACTGATGCTTCCAACTGTGACAGAAATTACAGTCATTTTTGTAGTACAGATGGTGTAAAAATGCAATCTAAAATATGATTAAAAGCTCAAAAGATGAGTAACCCAAGTTCATCTTAGAAATGGCTGTTTGGATGCTGCTAAAGAAATGTATTTGGAGTTAATTAGTTTGCTTTTTATCTGTTCCTCAATTAAGAACTTCTTACTCTCCCTTAATCATGAAACAGCCATTAAATTAAACAGACCTGTCTGGATAACCTTATATGAGAAGAATAAATTAATTCAACATTTTTCCCTAAAAATATGAGAATCATTTTATGAAAATAATGGTACTAGCAATGTCCTGGTCCTTCTGGACTTTGAATCACAGCAAATCCATTCCATACATAACACGAATTCTTCTTTTAACTCTCATAAACTAAGTATTTTGGAACACTGTTTATTCACATATTCCCTGAGAGTACATTAATTCTTTTCACCCTTTATTAACAAACAAACAAACAAAAAAGAGGTGCTAATTCCTAATAAGTGAGAGTACAAGAGGATAAAAAAATGTAGTTTTCCAGTCATTAACATTACATTGCAAAGAATTAGCATAATAAAAAAAAAAGCCTGTTGGAAGATGTGATTAGAACACATTTCTATATACAAAACAAGGACTCATCCCCTCAGTGCAGTTCCTTTAAATCCTGCTGTGTTGGAATGTGGGTTTTTGTCCAAGAAAGTCTTGATGTGTCAGAGCAATTCCTTTAGTGCCTTTCCCTTCAGAAAAAAGCCATTTCCAATTCCTCTGCTGCACTTGCTGCATGTGTGAATAAGGCAATGATGAACTACAGAGAGCTACAAAGCTGTGCAGTGATGAGCACAGAGCCGTGCTGCTTTCTGATCTATTCTAGGGATATTTCTCCTTTCAAAGACAGGCAAACCACGACACTAGATCTGCTGTGCCATCTTCACACAGCCCCCAATTAATTCACTTGATTTGTGGTCGAAATGCCCTGCTGAAAATTTAGTGTTAAATTAAAATTGTCGGCCGTGGTGTTATGTTCTAAATCTGCCAAAAATCATGAAAACAGTCAAAGATAGAGCCCAAAGATAGAGCCATATTCCCACTCGTGCTGGGAGGATGGTGGCAATGGGGAAAAGAGAAGCACAGACATCCCAAACCAAGCCCAAAGCCACTTTCCCCATCAGGTGGGGAAGCAGATGTGTAGGCACACAAGCCCCACTTGGGTGCTCCAAACAGACTGAGACATACCACACTGGGGGCCTGAGAAAAACTATTTTACACCTATTTAGTAAACAAAACACAGGCCTTAAGACATCCATTAGCCACTTCTACCACTTTCACATTTTCTCAGAATGAGGCTTTGTCCATCATACAGCAGTAGAAAGGCTGGCTCTCACTGGCTTAACACACTAACAAAATTAACTTTTGAGCACATAGCTTGATAAAATCATACTGTGCATCCCAAAGAAACAGGTCTTTTAGGGGCATCATGAACCAAATTTAAGAGTGCTGCAAGATAAGATTATTTTTACATGTCCCCTAGAAGAAACAAGGTATTAAACACAGATGAGAAAGGAAAGCCCTTTTAAGATTGGGGTGAAACTATACAGGAATGTGTCGAGATTTTGAATCTAGATGCCTGGCCTCAAGGCTAATTGAGAGTTCCTGCTCTCTGTACTGTCAACCCCATACTGTACAGACAACAACAATAACAGTCCAAACTCAACAGTAGTAAAAAGGCATGTTATTCTGATTTGCAAATTTCACCTACTAAACAACTGCCCCTGTCGATGTTGCAAATAAAATAAAATAGCATTCTTGGCCTCAGAAAAGAATCCTGATATTATGCAGCAGCAAATGCAGTTGTGCCAGGCATGAGAGTTCCACTACATTTGCCTGAAGGTTACAAAAGAACAGCTTCAATAGTTCCTTGACTTGTTTTACAGCAGTTCAGCACTGCTGCCTATCGAAATAATTCCTGAAAGTATAGGATAAAAATGAGGTGGGATTTGACTGTCTCATTAAACTCACTCTCTTTCTCTGAACCCAACTGCAGTGCTGGAAGGCTGACTTTGCCTGCTCCAGTACCACCTCTCTTACCAATTCAATCAATCCTTTTTATTTAGAAAAATTGTTTTTATGATATGATTGTTCCAGTCCCTTGCATTTGATTTATCTGCTGCTGTAGTGCTCTGCAAGCTGACATCTATTCACAAAGAACGTGGCTCTACTGAGTTAAGACCTTAAGACGATAACTTTTTGTAGTCAGGGCAAGACCTTAAGATATAAAATGTGTAAATCTGACTCAGCTCTCATGGTCCATGTCACCCTGGGCAGCAGAACAGCACTGAGTAACCAAAGGTAGGCTGAGCTCTAAGCCAACATTACTAACTTTGAAGAAATGTGATTTTGAAGGATTTCCGGGCCATTGCACCACCACACCATTAATAACCATTTCATTCAAAATCCCACTATCCAGGCTGTTACTGCTATTAGTTTAAACCAATACACAATGCCCTGGAAACATCTGGACCCAAATCCCCCCAATTCTATGGAATTTATCTCACTTTTTTTTTTAACTGTTAATAGAAACAAAACCTGACCAAGTTAACAGGATGACAGCTGAGATCACATTAACTTCCTCCTTGTGCCTTGCAAGAACTGGGTGGATACCAAAAGTAAGGGGTCCTTTCTTTTTCAGATGGATAAAGACTGTTAAAATGGGAAGCAAAGGTGCAAGAATGGCAAGACATGCTCAAGTCTCTTTAGAGAGAGCAGTGCTGGGGACACAAGGAAGGCTGCAGCATCCTCAGTTTCACTCCAGAGAGCATTTGCCAACTTGAAGCCCAGCAGGACCCTTTGGAAAGCAACCTTCTGGTGCAGGATTTGGTCCAGCATTCTGGCTCACTCTTTCCACTGCCCCAGCATGTCAGTCTCAGTTCCTTCTTCCTCCTCTTCTCTCTTATGCTCTGCTCCAGCAGAGTAAGAGGAAGTTTTTGAGGTGAGGGAGATGAAAGAGATGGGAATCACGAGGGAAGACTCTCAGTGCCCAGGAGACAGAACTGGGGGATTCTCACTCTCATTTGCTCTCCTGCCAGCAGCCCAAGACACAGAGAAACTGAGCAGTGTTGAGCTGTGCTAGCAGTGTCACACTTCTGTGCATTATTTGTGCAAACATGGGCAAAAGGAGTGTATACCTGTTACTTACATTGAGGGACAAGTCCCTCCTCCAACCCTTTTTAAACACTTCTCCTGTGATCTCCTTAAAAGTCTCTTTTGAAAGCAAACTAAACCACTTAATGTCCTAAGCAATCACCCTCCACCTTCACCTTTACAGCTTCAGAGCTGGCAAGTGTAAGAGAACACACCGAAGATAAAACGTGGTTTCTACTCCAAGAAAGAGAAAAGGTAAATCCAGCCAAGTTGATTCCATATTTTTCCGTATGATTTAAATAACAGACCTGTTTTCTAGGCCTGTACATATCCTTCAAGACACATGCTAGTATCATTTCCAAACGGGGGGAAGCCTATTTAGAAACTGCATTCCCTACCACCCACCTTCCATTTGAAAGCCTCTATCTTCTCTGACCCAATGCCAGCATGATAATTTCACATGAAACAGGAGTGTAGGAGGGTATTATTGGCACTAAAGCATGGGAATAACCTGCGGGAGGAAAAGAACTTTTCTTATCCCTTCCTTAAGCATAACTTCTGAAAAATAAAATAGGGGGAGTTTGGACACAAGAAATAGGTGTTTTAGCACAAAAGGACAGAATATAAGGAGGCTAGTTGAGAAATAATAAAATATAGGAGGAGCAAAACGTTTCCAAGAGATTACTCAGAAACTGAATTCAAAGCAAGAAGTTTATCCTATATTTAAATAAAGGAAGGTCTTGTCTTTCCCTTCCTTACCTGTAACATGGCCCACAGGGATTTACAGAACATGTGCTACAAGTGCATGGTGAAGGCTGCAGTGGGCACATGGGAATGACACACATGGAACACAACCAGGAACAGGGATAGAGCACATGGGAATGACACACATGGAACACAACCAGGAGCAGGGAGAGAGCACATGGGAATGACACACATGGAACACAACCAGGAACAGGCAGAGAGCACATGGGAATGACACACATGGAACACAACCAGGGACAGGGAGAGAGCACATGGGAATGACACACATGGAACACAACCAGGAACAGGGAGAGAGCACATGGGAATGACACACATGGAACACAACCAGGAACAGCCAGAGAGCACATGGGAATGACACACATGGAACACAACCAGGGACAGGGAGAGCAGAGAGCACATTGGAATGACACACATGGAACACAGACAGGAACAGGGATAGAGCACACGGGAATGACACACATGGAACACAACCAGGAACAGGGATAGAGCACACGGGAATGACACACATGGAACACAACCAGGGACAGGGATAGAGCACATGGGAATGACACACATGGAACACAACCAGGAGCAGGGATAGAGCACATGGGAATGACACACATGGAACACAACCAGGAACAGGGAGAGAGCACATGGGAATGACACACATGGAACA
>JAWWTY010000077.1:59009255-59104395 GCA_035222235.1 Margarornis squamiger
TGGGAATGACACACATGGAACACAACCAGGGACAGGGAGAGCAGAGAGCACATTGGAATGACACACATGGAACACAGCCAGGAACAGGCAGAGCAGAGAGCACATTGGAATGACACACATGGAACACAACCAGCAGCAGGCAGAGCAGAGAGCACATTGGAATGACACACATGGAAGACAACCAGGGACAGGGAGAGCAGAGAGCACATGGGAATGACACACATGGAACACAACCAGGGACAGGGAGAGCAGAGAGCACATGGGAATGACACACATGGAACACAACCAGCAGCAGGCAGAGCAGAGAGCACATGTGTGTTTATACCACCCCTTTTCATTTCAAGCATTTTCCAGGGAGGAAAGTTCCTACACAGAAACATGGGGAGGCTTCCTCACCCACATTATGAGTTTCTTCATTTAAAGGAGCATCTGGCTTTATGAGTTTGTTTTTTTGGTTTTTTTTTTAATTAAATGCAATCATTTGTAGTTCTGAAAAACATATACAAAAGACCACACTGAATCAACATAACTGCAGTCAGTGACATCTATATTCCATAATTAAACAATAAATACTCCACAATAGTATAGTTCTAAGATTGAAAAGGGGAGGGAAGTAATTTTAATGAATTATGATCTGTGGTTCCTGCTGCTATTTAAAAAAAAAATAAATCCTTTGATCTTTAATATAAAGAACAAACAATACTTGTGCTGCAGTGCAAAGAAAGCCTGAATTTCTCCTGAGTTGAGGCTGTATTCATTTATTAAAGAAGGCAAAGGTGACTGCATGGAAACCAGGGCCATGAATCACTCCAGTAATTCAGAACTATGCCACCCAGCTGCACATATCTCTTAGAACCATATGCAAAACATTACTGTACACAAGCAGGCAGATTAGCTCAAATAATGCTCCAGCCTAGCAAGACAGACCTCTTTTTGTTGGCTTGAATAAGCTCCTCCAACTTCCCAATATGCAAATCTGAGACCAGCTGAACTGTATGATGTTATGTACGACAAGGGATAAGGTTGCTTCTAGTCAGGAAAAAAGTGTCAGCTCCATCTATAAATCACAACACTAATCAAATAAATACAATGCAAACATCCCTCTGAGAAAACACCAAATTAGCATGCTTCCTTTGGTTAGTGTTCCTGTTTCCACTTGCTTCTGTGTGTTTCCCTGCAGTCGTGCCACCTTGTACCTGACTGCTGCCCCAGCCTTGCCCCTGGTCAGGCACAAGGGCACGAGTTTTCCTTTCACTACAAGAAAGAAAGGAAAGGAAAAAAAGCCACAAAACATTCTGAAGTGGATTGTATATGTTGTACTTCAGTCCTTCATAAATGTACTTCAGTCCTTCATAAAAAGGCAGCAAGAGAGAAACCAGAGAATCCTCCTTGTTCCCTAAAACTCAGTTCTGGCATCTTAAACTACCGCATAGCACAGGAAATCCATGAGGACTCAGAAAATGAAGTAACTAAAATTGGTAGAAATAACCTATCCCCTTTGGTTGATTTTAAAATAGTGGTGCAGCCATAATGATGTAGGGATACAAGACCAGCAAAATTCATAGGGGAAACTATCTTTTTAAATAAATTGATCCTGTCTGATACAGCTGGGATAAGAAGAGGAGCTTTCAGCAGTCTGAGAATTTCTTTAACAGTAGCAATTTGTCTAATAAAGGATATTATCTCTGCATACAGTGTCTATGAACTTGGAAGTCATCTTCATCCACAGAGCTTTCCAGAATGGCACCAGGCACTGTGGTCTGACCGGGACAAGGCTTATTTTACACCAGTTCCACAGACATGAACATCCCTGGCTTTGATGGACTTTCCCATATTCTCCATCCAAGATTTTCTTGCTGTAGCAATGAGTGGAAATTGTGGGACTATTGCCTGTGTCCTCCACAGTGATCTGCAACTCCACAGGGCATCCATAGGAAGATGCTGCATTGAACTTGACCTCGCCAATGTAAAACCCAAACAACTTAACCTTGTGTACTGCACTAAAGTGAACGTGAATTTCACTTCAGAAGATACAAATTTAAATGGATTAACTGCCTGATTAAGCAGGAATAAAAACAAACCAAAACCACAAAATAAAATTACTGCCGAGATTCACCTATAAAAGCAAATGCACAAACAAAGCTGAAGACTGTGAAAAAGACACAACAAACCCTTGGAGATCACTGGTATGGCTCTAAGTCAGTGAAATGCAGGCAGGGCTCTGCCCTGACCTGGGTGCAGCGTGTCAGGGCAGTGGGAACTCTCGCTGTGCCCTGCAGAGCTCTGGTGCTCACCAACAGGGATGGGCTCAAACAACCCAAACACGCTGGAAAAAGGCAGGTAGACCATGAGTCAAACGGCATGCCATTTTCTGGGGATTTAGGATTAGGCAGAAGCAGCCAACTAATTACACATTCTGTTTGTTTTAGCTGAAGGAACAATGAAGGTTTTACAGTTGCTACATTCATCACACATTTTTCAGTATTATGTGGCAAACAATATTTATGTCTTTGCTCCAAGTGAAGCAGACAGTGAGTCTGGTAGGAGACTGTTTTTTCTTTCCTTAAGCATTTGTTCCTTCACTTGCTGTTTTTCTCATATATATAAGCCTCTTGAGATGTATCTGAAGGCACATCCACCTTGGCATTCATAAGCAGTGCTCATATGAAGCACACCATTCACAAGGGCATTTCCCCATTCACAGCACTTTTTGAGGAGGGGGGCCAGACACTAAAAAGGTCATGTGTGTTTATTATTGACTACAATGGGTTTGTGGGTTTTAATCTTTCTTTTTTTTCTCTTTTATTTTAACTGACTGCATTTGCAACACTGCTCCTTTCATCACCCTCACTTCTTTCTAGGGTTCCTGTATCTGGAATACTTCACTGAGAGCAGAAGCAGCACACAACATATACAGGCCCTAGTTCTGGAAAGAACAGTAAAAGGTAGCAAGACCCTCTTGTGTTTTTTACACAAGGACATCAAACTGTACTCAAGCAGCAATTTCTTCTCCTTTCTGGACCCAGAAGGGGTCCAGAGGGAAAGTTCTCCGTGGTCAGAGAGTGTGCAGCATGCTGAGAGAAAACAGCTGGGCTCTGCCCTGCGTGGGGCTCTCGTCATCCGAAGGGACAAAAGGTTTACTCATTATCTCTACCCCTCTTTTAATTCTGCCTTAGAAAAGGGGCTATTTTTTCCAGCAGATCACTGTCAGCCTTTTTATGGAGATCCAGGACGAGCCCACCACCATCTCCCCCTGCTCCCCTGGGAACAGCACCTACTGTAGATACACAGCTGAGCACAGAGAGCAAGAAAATCACACCTGAGAACAAACCTCCTCACCTTTCCAAACACTCTGCTCCCCCACCAATTCCTCTATGGAATTCTTACAACAGCTTTATAATTTCAGAAACAATAAAGGACTTCTTTCACTTGTGTAAGAAAAGTACTTAATTAAACCAAGCAGACATTTTAAAGATGAAAATACATTCAAATTCTAAGTGATTGATAAAAGCAATGAAGGTAAAGATGGCCCTTCTTGCATATTTGTGCCAATGCAAAAGTTGTCTTTGCTCTACCTAGAGGGTATCTAATTCCATAAGATAGCTTGTGTTCAGCTCTTGAGATACAGTTTGCTGCCCTTGGTACATAAAACCAAGCAATTGGAATTCATGGCCTCCCACACTGCTTTCATTATGTGTGCTCACTGCAAACAGGGACAGTGTGGAGATCACTTTCTTAAAACAGAGTGCTTAAAAATAATTAAATCTTTGACACGAGCTCACCTTTTCTCAAGGCACAGCGTGATTTTTAATTAATACCAGAGATCCTGTATCTGACCTGAAGACTATGAATGTATGAACTTTATAAAAAGGCTCAAATTCAGAAGTGAAGAGGGTGCTTCAAGTTTCTGCAGACCTTTGGGTGCAGTTTTTAAGTGCCTGCTCAGCAGACCCCTGGTCAGACAAAGCTGTGCACGGAGCCAGTTTGCTCCCAGGTGTTTTTGCTCTGTCCAATGTATTTGACTGTGTCCGTGGTGCAGCACGACCATTCAGGGGCCAAAGCTGCATCTGAAAAATTATCCACTAATTTCAAATCTGGCCGTGCTGAAATTAAAATAAAAAACCACCTAAAGGTGCTGTCCACAATATACCACCAGCAAGGAGCTCAAACCACAAAAGCAAACCCAAGTCCACCTTAATCCCTTCTCCCCCACCCCAAGCATCAGAAGACCTTTAAAACTTTCAGTTGTAGATACTCAAGTTAAAAATAATTACATTACTCTGATTGTTAAAAAGATTTTTTGTTGCATAGCGTGTTTGTATACAGACTTGTATTTGTGGCATGGCATAGCACAGCACACACAGCAATAAATCTGTAATATTTATATGTACACACTTAGGTGTAAGCCCAAATTTACACCCCCAGACACAAAGGAAATCACCACTAACAGGGCCTCACTTGGAATTTATCCAGCTTTCGAACCGTAGATTAAATACTATTTTTATTTTCTTGGAAAACTAAGGTAGAATTTATCATATTCCAGCAAGAACAGAATGGCAGGGTTCACAAGACAGATGGTGCCTGAGTACCACAGCAGTTGTCACTTTGTTGTTCACTGCTGAGGAAATACAGCAGAACAATGACTTGGGACTGCTGTTTGACTTAGACACACAAATACATGTCAGCCAAGCCTTCTCTGTGGGCTCATATATCCTCACAAGCCTGTTAGTTCTCCTATGGGATGCAAATTCCTTTTCCCCCACAAATAAGCTGCTAGCAACTTTTGATTCTGGATAATTTATAGGCTTTAGCTTGGAAGTCAAAATCTCACTTTCCAGAAGAAAATAGGCTGGCACATTTCAAATAGTTCAGCCAAAGTGGGATTTTGAAAGATTCTGAAAGAGGAGATTGTGCCTCAGAAATCACAACCACCACCAAAACACACACACACACACAGATACTCATTGGCAATTAACTTCCCTCCTTATTGACTCTAGGCTCTTCTTTTTGTGGAATTATATTCTCAGGATCAGGGTAACCTGTAGTAAAGGAAATAAAATACACCAAGGCCCAGCAGAGCTCATTCTGAAGACAGTTTGGAGAGCATTCTCAACAGAAATGATGTGTGCATATATATATATATATATATGTACATGATATAATGGCATGTTATCCACCAACTAAAGAACAAACAGCTTTTTTGGCACTAACACCATCCTATTGCCAGGATGAGTAGCTGTATCCCTTTGATTTAGGTGCGAGGCATTACCAAGGTTTTACAGTGAGTCCTTTCACTCTCCCTAGTTCCACAGGATCTTTTGATGCACAGACCCATTCCTTCCCAGCTGCCAGCCACGAGCAGCAATGTGTGCCACACACCCACAGGGTCCACCCAGGAGAGGTCCCCTCCCCTTCAAACACACGTCGCGAGGAAACAAACTGCTCAGCAATACTTATAAAGGAGTTTAAAACCACCAAAACCCCATATATGTAGTCTCAAGGAAGCAAGAATCCTCTGAAATAATTAAAAAAAATAATCTTCAGGTGCATACTTTCCCAGATTATTATTCATAACAAATCCTGTAGATTTTTAAAATACGAACATGTAGAATTTTTAAAGATCACTACCAATGGCATCTGTTTTCCAAACCCAAACAGCCTACAATAAATTGACATCCTTTGATACAACATTGCTAATAATGAGAGCAAAACCACATACCAGTACATTAAATGTCCTTGGACAGGAGTTCATTAAAAGGTTTAGTCATCTCATTTGCTGCCTTGTCATTGGAGACCTTCAAAAAGGATGGAATATGCATACAGAGGCTGCTAAAACTGAACAATTTGGGAGTATTTGCTTACTCCTTACATTTCTCACAACAAGGGGAGGGACAATAAAACTAAAATAGAATGGAAGGGAAATTCAAACCCGAAACACAGCCCCAAATTCCAATCCCTTATGGAACAGAAACAGACCCCACCGTGGTGACAGGAGACCATGCAGCACCACCCCAGCAATGCAGGGCTTGTTTCTGCAGAATTAATTGACTGCAGTGACTTCAGGAAGCAAAGCCATTAAACCTGCATGGTCTAAGATAAGATTGACTGGAGCTGTTCAGCTGAAAAGCAGAGACATGCCTTGAATTTCAGAAAATATGGTAATACAGTGGTTCTTCATATTAAGCTGCTTACTCAGAGTTGAAAACACCAGAAGTGTTATGACGAGTTGTTGTGGGCTATTTCCCTAAGCTGACACAGAGAGATTTGGAAAGAGATGGAAGGAGATCCACAGCATAAATGTTTGGCTGTTTAGGGATTTCTCCCAACCATCCTGCAGGGCCTGAACTGACCCTCTGACACAACACCCCAGCGTGTGAATGGCAGTCCCAAGGCTGAACTGACCCTCTGACACAACACCCCAGCGTGTGAATGGCAGTCCCAAGGATTTTTCTGTTCTCAGGAAGATACCTGCATATCTATTTACCTTTTCCTCCACATTTTGAAGTGCAATCTATCTTGCTCATATCTCACCCAGCCCAGAGGATCCTCTGCAGAATGCTACCATGAACAACTGTCCTTGTCACTGCAGGCTTTGCTGTCAGCACTGCTGCAGCTTCCACAAGCCTGAGAAGATGCTCATTAGGCTTGCTGGCAAGACTTTTAATTTCCACGGTGTCTCTGGGGTTAACTATAATCACAAGGATTCAGGCAAAATAAGGTGGGAGCTCTCTGCCTGTGGGGCCATGGCAACATCACTCAGGATCAGCTGGTGATTTTCTGGAGCACTGGGCATACATTGATCAGTCATGGGGTCTTGATTGAAGAGTTTTAAAAACCCTCCTTGTCAAGCAAATGGAGATGGTGTGTTCATAACAATGATTAAGCAGGATATTTTTTATCCTAATTTTCAGCACCAATACTTAATTTAACACAGATTATTGGTGAATTATGATTGTCTCAATCCCATATGGCTGTTCTAAAAAGCTGTGAGACTGTAAACAAACAAGCAAGCATTGTTTTTAAAATAAATGTGCAAGAAAACACAAACCCATTAGAAAGAGACAACAGAAAAAGTAGACGAGTCCATTGTTCCTAACAAAAATAATGTCAACACAAGGCAGTGGCTATAAACAGCTGGTAGAAAGCAAAATGCAATCAAGTCAAAACTAGGAGTAAAATTGAAATATGGGCACTCGTAAGTAGAGATTTTTTTAGAGACTATTTAACTCAACACAAACTGCCTAAGAGGCTTGTTGCTCCTTTTGCCTGAGTGGAACTTACAGGAATTAAAAGCCCAAATACATACAACCATGCACTTTTCAACATCCATCACTAAAACACCCTGCCTACATTTTCCTAGGTCGGAATATGATTAATGCAGCCTATCAGAAGGCAGATGGTGCAAAACCAGAGCCATCAATCCCAATGCAAAGCCCACTGGGTGCTGTGCAGAGCGATGTGCTGCTCTCCAATAGAGTGCCTGGTCCCAGACCCCACTGCACGATGTGCAGGGACAGCCAGAGACACCGGGGCACTGCCCCTGATGAGCAGCCAAAGGCACTGAGGAACGAGGGCTTTGCTGCTGCAGGCTCTGACTGGGAAAGGCTCTGCTAGCCAAATATATGTACTTCAAACAAAAAATTAAAAGCAGTGCCTTTAATGAGTTTAATAATGTTTGCACTGATGACAGTAGCTGTCAAACTGTGCACTTGCCATTTGATTTAGTGTGGGCTCGTGCCATACACAAACAAAGCAGCTGCCACTGTCTGTCTGACACGTGAATTGGTGTTTAATGGCTGTTCCCACACAGGACTTATAAGTGGCTCGTATTTTTAGCTTTATTACACATCTTCTTCAAATGTTATATGGCAAACAAGGTTGGGGTTTGCAATGTGAAACAGTGATGGCTTACATTTTGTAAGGTTTAGTACCCAGCAGGTCTGTTATTTAAAAAAGGAGCTTGTAAAAAGGCAAGGCATCAAGAAGCATAATTCACCATACACATGCTTCATAAATGATGATAGCAATATTAAAGGAGAGGCAAAAATGAGCAGCAGTAATAACACAGAGGTGTTTCTTTCCTGGAACTAGCATGACAGTATGAAATAAAGGCTTTGTCAGCATGACCACTTGTATTTGCAACCTGAAGTGTTTTATCACAGCACATCTCTTATATGTGCTACACATATCCCATTTCACAGAAACATACTTTGTAAAAGAAACAAAAAGTCAGGCTGTTTTAAAGACCTGCATCAACTACCTGCATGTGCATCTCTTTCTCTCTAAGGCTAAGTGACCAGGTATGACCGTCACGATTGCATGAGAAATGGATGAATGAAAAATGAACCACGACCTGCAGCTGCATTTATATGAACTAAAATGTCAGCTTTAAAGAGCAACTTCTCACTTGTTTTCAGTGATATTAGAAAATGCCACAGTTATCAGGAAGAAATTATAATGCTTTTGGTTCTTGAAGGAGCTATAACCCCCCATTTTTATACTGATGGATCATGAAATACCAAACCTTAAACGTGCCATGAGCCCCACAAGCATCTTATAGCTCACATAATGCAAATCAGAGAGGTAGTTTCTAGAATCACATCTTTAGATGGATGCAGTTTTTTGGGAGGAAGTCCCTTTTATGTTTATAAAATACCAGAATACAGGGGAAAGCAATATGAAGGGAATGAAATGGACCTTGTTAATGTGCATTTATAAGAAAATCCAGGTTTGCACCTTCCTTCTGACACACTAAGGCTCAGGGACAGCTGCACTTGAATCGTGTGCCTCCCTTCTGGCTGATAATTGAGAATAATCCCAAACAATTCAGTCAGCTAGCTGCCTGAAATATCCAATTACAGCAAAAGATACTAGCACTAAATACAGGTTTAACTGAAATATTGATCATACATACCAGTCTGTATATATTTTAGGTTTTGTGTAAAATAAAATCAACCAACAAACCATTGGGTTTAGAGCAATGAAGTCAGGAATTGGGTTGTTTTTTCACTTTCTGGATGCAATACACACTTCCAATAAGAGTGCAACTCTCTTATCCCAACATTTCAGCTACAGAATTAAAAGAGAGCAGATATGTCTCCCTCTACATAGCATATTCAGTGGGGGAGTGAGGCCTTTCACTGCATTGCTTGTCTTGTTTCTTTGCCTATTTCCTACAAACTGAAGAATTGCCAGGGTTTGAACAGCCCTTTTCAAGCTGTCTGTGTATTAACTTGCTCTGTGTTACAGATGCCATGAACTTCAACGCAGCTCACAGTCAAGCCAAGAATAAGCAGGAGCTTTTTCAGGCAATTAGATTTTCTCCACTGTCATCAAGTAATGTTCAAGTGTGCCATTAGCACGAGGCCACTGCACTGCTCTTCCAAACAGAAATGGCTTTTCTCTTTGAGTAGTCTTCCTTGAAGCCCCACATCAGATCAAGAGCATAAAACAGCTTTATGTAACCTCCTCCAAAAAGCAGTTCTGAACACGAGGGAAGGGAACAGACAAGAATGGATGCAGGTTCAATGAGAATATTTCCATAAAACGTGGTCATATCTGATATCTGAGCTATTAAATGAAACCTGAAACCTGTTTCAAGGCAGGAGATAGCAAAAGGCTCTGTCCCTTTTCAGCAATAACCTAGAAAACCTTTTCATCTTACAGAAGAACAAGTCAAAGCACCTCCTTTAGGAAATTCAGACCATGGCTTATATCACAGGCATTGCAACCTCACACTCGCCTTATGATTTAGTACAATGCTGTTCCTGGAATAAATGGAGAACGGGTTAAAAGGATTTTTATTATTTTCCGCATAGATCCAAGTCATTACCCAAAAAATGTGAAGGCTGACACTACCTCCAAACTGCTTTCTTTTCCTCTGGCTCAGAAGTAAAACCTACACATTCCCAGCACATCTTCTGAAACATGGTTAATAACTGAGAAACATTAGTGTCCTTAGGAGAAACAGTAAAAACTGCTTGTGGTTTCCAGCAGTTCTGTCATTTCTCATTTCCAGACTCCAGAAAGCATCCAAGCCTTGTTTGCTTACACATGCTGGCTGCCATGCCTCACATACAAAACAAACCACTTAATAATGCCAGTAGCTGTGAATGATGACAGCAGCAAACATAGGAGTAGAAGATGTCAAAGTCTGAGAGATCTGGAAGATACAAATCTCACCTGCCAGGTAGGTTTAATACTCCAACTACATTTCAGTCTTTCACCAGCTTCTTTCAACACAGTCCTCTCATAGCAACACTTGCAGCTCTGTAAGTGTCCAGCATTTCAGTTTACATGCCCACTTATGAAACCCCATCAGAAACTCACATCCACAATGCAGAAACACCTTCAAACCCAAAGCTTTTAGGGCCTAATTAGCAAGAGTAGTACAGTGATGTCTGCCATTAGAAACGTTCTGACACAAAGCATCCTCTACCCAGAGGAACTCCAGAAGTAAGCAACCTCAGCTCAAGGAAGCTAACATTAGCTTATTTATTGTTTATTAGAAATTGGAGTGAGAAATTGTGCACTGTTAAACTAACTGGCTGGAAACATGGTAGGTCTGTGAGTGACAGCAGCCACTGGCACCTTAAGGACAGCCTTGTTATTACTGTTGCTTGAACCAATTATGCCCATACCTGCCTTTACCAAAACCAGCAGAATGAAGGACATCACAGCCCTGCCTCCCAAAATGGTTTACTAGGCTAAGAGCTAGCACAGCCCCCAAAACAACCCCACCCCAACAACCAAGAAAAAGCTTTTTGTCACTTAATTGTGTATCTTAACACAGTGGCCCACATAATCTGCCAAACACACAGGCATTGTCTAGGGGGTTTTAGTTTTATAAGTGCTTTAACATCTCCAGAATACATTAATAAAGAACATTTAAAAGCATAAGGCTTAATGATTTTACAATTACTTTAGTCATATTGCATCAATTGAAGCACATTTTGAAACAGCAGTTAATTTTTTTAATCCTGAGCACTTTCAGTTTGGAAGAAAATATGTCAAAAAACTCTTTTCCAATCACATGAGTGTTGACTTTATTTCTTACTTGGTTGGACACGGTATATGCCAAAATCAATCCCTAATGCTATAAGACGTGACCTTATTTTTTCATAGATCATGCCCTATTTGGGAGTAAGAGATTCAGGCTGCAGAAGCAAACACAGAGCTGAGTTTTAAGCCCAGGTCTCTGGGGGTTTCTCCCAAAACAGCCAGAGGCACACAGGGCCATGCCCCCAGGTCTCCCTGGCCATCCTCCCAAGGAGGAAAAGCAGAAAATGAATAGTTCTGCCATACTGTGTTCACTCTATGCAAAAACATTCTTTTGCAGAGCATAAATTGAGGATTACAGTTTTAAACAACAGCTTCGGGGCCAGACTGAACACTTACACTTACCTGACAAAAAGAAGAAAAGGAACCAGGGCTCTGTGCTGCTCAATTTGGATCCTGAAGGTCCTATTAAGCTTCTCAAACCTGCTGCTTTGACCAGGTAACCTGCTAACACGACTACCTTAATAGCTTTGGAAAAACTGAGTCATAAATATTAAAGGCCAGACATAATCTGGGAGAAAGGTCCAACTCCATCCTTTTCGAGTTAAACTTGCACTGCAGGCAGAGTAGAACCCTTGCTGTGTGCAATGGGGAACCTCACGGTGCACACACAAAAACATCCAGCAGAATTACTTGTGTGCAAACATAATCCTGCACTAAAACTGGCCAGATTGTAGCTAAGGGTAAAAAGAGTGCTCCTCAGCTACCTTCTCTTACATTTTAAAACACTTAAACTGTTGTTAGTAAAGCTTTATGAGGATGCCAATTTCATGTTCTTTTCCTGATGGTCCTAGAAAAAAATAAACTGTACATACAATTGGAGGAGCTGTTCTATTGCTAACCAGAGAAAAAGGACACAGAACCAGAACCTGACTCCCAATGAGGCCAGACCGTACATATTCCTACTCCACATAAGCCCAGGAAAAAGCACGTATTTCAGAACAAGAAGTGGCTTCATCTACAAATAGAGTTCTATGTATTTTTACACATGCTAACTGGAATAAGTTTGGGCAATCACACACTCTGAACAGTTTTTCACAACCAAGATACAGCTCAGCATTTCCCAACTAATTATCTAGATTTGGAAAGAAAAAAAACTTTAGAAGATATTTATTTTAACAAGAACAAAAGAGAAACCTGAGAAAAGGGAGCTCTTTGTGTCTGACACAAAGAATTCAATATGTTTGCCAGGCATTCAAGAGTGATGCTGCAAGGAGCTCTGTCAGTGCAGTGGTGGGGGATCCAGGAGACCCCGAGGTTCTGCGAGCCCTGCGGTGACCCAGCTTACAGGGAGCAGGATCAAACCCACCTGGGCAGGCTGAGTACCCAGCCTAGGGCACTACATGGCAAGGTGTACTTGTTTAAAGCATTAAAGAATACAGGAGCTCAGCTCATCCTGCCTCTGCTCACAGCAGGAGAGAAGATCTCCCACTTTCCCTGCCTTCTGCAGAGGGGAATTGAAGAGCTCTGCCCCCCTGCTGCTGAATTACAGTCTCGCTGCATCAGACTCCACTCCTGCAAGTGGAAGGAAAAGTAAATCCCTGTTTCCACCTCTGTAAAAGAGCTAGTTTTGCACCTGGGAATGCAGAACCACACACACTGAAATCTTTCAGGATGAGTAAGTTACACTAGAGAGAGGCAAATATATACTGAGGGAAAATAGCTACCATTTCTAAGAGCCATTGGCCTCCTGACCATGCATAAAGAGTAATAAAGTCAGTAAGCTTATTGTAGTTACTCCATCAAAACATCACTTTCTGTGAGTGAAACAAAAGCATGGAATAATGAACATTTTCTGATTGATTTTTCTCTTTTCCATGAGATCATCCTTTTGTTATGGGTTAAGCACTATCAAATCTTGGTAGCCTGTCCCATTTCAGCCACTGTAGTTCATAAGCTTTTTACATCTGTTTTAACTACAATCACTGAGTGCCTACTTATCCTTAAATGCATCTCTTTTCCACTTTAGAAAGGATCTCAGAGAAAAATCTTTTAACCAACAAAGCAAGAACTCTGGAAGTCCCTGATTCCAATCACTCATGCCCTCCCCTCGACTGCAACAACCGAGGTGGGAATTAAAAGCACAGAGCAAGAACTCTGCAGTGAGTTTGTTGCAGCCACTACAAACAGGAAGCAGCAGAAGGAAAACCTTCACTGTCACATGGAAAATTAGGAAAGATTGTAACTTTAATGAACTTTCATTTCTCCTTTGCCCCCCTCTTTTACACTCATATATTTATGCAAAATGTGCTTGGATGCAGCAAGAGTGGAGTTTCAGAAATCACTCATCAAACAATTGTGCTACTTTTAATAATTTGCTAAAGGTCCTAACCCAAAGATCAAAAGGGACTATATCTAAGCATTTATATTCAATTCCACATTGCCTGATGACTAATTTGTAAAGAGTGCACAAGCCTTCACAACTGCAGCCAAAATCAGTTGAGGCTACTTTGATATAATGCCACAAAGGATATGAGCAGGAAGGCAGCAGGAGTTACAAATGGCCAAGCTCCATTAAAAGTGCTAATAAAAGAATAATGGAATTTCCTTATCCTATGAATAAAAACTTTTTGGTACAGGAGAATTTAGACATGGAGAGGAATATCAAAGCTTCTTGTTCATCAGTTGTGTCTCCTCATTAGATCTTACTTGACTCACTATTACATTTACTTTAAAATGCTTCAATTCAAAAAAGCAACAATCCCATTCAAAAATCTCATCACGCTATTTTCCTTTATTCTTCATGTTCCTCCATTTTCACAGGCCCTTAATACCTGCTTCACCAGTCCTTGTAAATAATGTGAGACTATCTATAAAAAAGTACTTTGAAGTGATGGATTTAACTTGAAACCACATAAAATTATAGAATATACCTACCAATTACAAGGGGTTTTTAAACCACAAATTTTCAAGTTGCTAGTAACTCCAGAACTAAGTGATATCATAGCAACAACCTACCTGATAAACGTAATCCATTGATTTACACAGGGTATTTCCTTCGCATAGACAGATGTGTGGTTACACACATTTAGAGTTCAGAACTTCCCCTTGAAAAGCCTCAACAACAACAACAGAAATGTTTCAAACCTTCCTTTGCTTTAATGGGCACTTGCAAAACCACACACACTTTGCAAACCAGAAGCAGCAAAGACAGCCATCTCATGCTGCTGGCAAATCGCTAAAGGGCTTTGCAATTCCTTAAAAAACATGCCCACAGATGCATCCAAGAGAGGAGGAACTCCAGGGGAATATTTACAAACCCACTTAACTCTCCTTCAGTGTGCTGCTTAATGCTCTCTCTTGCACAGTGTCTCCATAACCCCGTAACAGTCATAGCCCAGAAACGCTGTGATCTCTGTCTTGATCTCCAAAATCTTCTTGTAACACCTTTATTTTTCTAGTTCACATTACAGCGTCTTTAGGGAAGTGACCCTCTTGTTTTTCCCCTATAGTATGAATATGTATAAGTTTGGTTGGCATTTGTTTGGGTTTTTTTCCAGAGTTCCCAGACTTTACAAATAAGCATCAAGTTATACTGATATGTGTATTCCTTCTTCTTGCCTCAGACAATCACCAGTTAACAAAAATGTTTACAATTTTTCTTAGCAACAAATATAGGTAGAATGTTTTTTCTTACCTTGTGATCATATGGATTGTATGAATGAAACAGCTGGGACAGATCCTTTGTTCTCTGTTTTTTCTGGAAAGGAATATTAATAAACAAACAGTATTAGAAAAGTTAGGGGAAACAGAATAAAAAAGCTGTTTGCAGGTACAAACACATTCTCCCCCCACTTTGCTAATGGAACTGTAGGTATGAAGAGCAAAGTATGCAGATTAAGGACAGTAAATATTACAGGAAACAATTAACATATATATTAACACCATTAGGAAAATATCCTTAATAAATAATAAACACTAATCTGTGGAACATCAGTGGAATGTGGAAACAATTCAGATTAGTCTTAATTTTGCACAATAAATCACAAATAATGTTTTAGAATAGAGATAACAAAACTCAGAGATTAGAGTACAGTCCTGCAAAGACTTGTCCACTATTCTAGCATGCACATGCAGCCTTACCTCACAGGAGATCACGTTTAAAGGGAGGCACTCTCAAGAAGAATAACTTACTGTTTTTCAATGTCTTTTGATGCTAAAGCTCTCATTGCCTCGATTGTGGAAAATTAATAGGTGATATGCCATTTAATGCCAAGGCAAAGGGAAAAGAATTCCTTCTGTCAAGAGCACAGCCCAAAGACAAACCCTGCTCAGTCCAGCTCCTCCTGAATTTATCAAAGAGCTCTCAGTGGTTTCAGCTGATGCTCATCAGACCCTCAGCTGCATCCTATGAAGTGGCAGCAAGGGAGAGTTCAGTTTTACCATGGCAAAATCAAGGTTTACCTATGTCAGCTGGGGAAGGCCAGGCACCTTGGAAACTGTGTACAGGGGACACACCTGCAAGGACTTTCCTCGTTTGGAGTTTGTACCAGAGCCTCACTGAGCCATGAAAAGTCATTTTCCAGCTAAATTGGGAGCACCTGTGCATGGTTTCAGCATGCTGAGAGCTCAACAGACAACTGCATGACTGTAGGATTTATTTATTTCAACTTTGGAGACTGTGGGGCAATTTAGCAACTTTTGATTGTACAAAATGAACTCTGTATTTCCTTTCTTCGCACAGTTTTTATTTTCAGTGAAGGGTTCAGCTCCTTAGTCACAGAAGTGGTAACTTCTGTCACTAGCAGGAATTTATGACACCTGGATATTTCTGAATCATTAAAGGTATCAGATCAATATTACTACTCCTGTCAGGTCCCTACCCATGCTTTACACCACTGAGAGTCAAGAAATCAAATTTTTACTTGCTGTCCCTCCTCAAGGTGAGGGAGGATGGTAAATGTTGTTCTCAGTATGCAAAGACAGTTACTTCTGTCATACATAATTCTATTCAATTACTGTATGGAATATCTAACAGGACGTGTTTCAGTTTAATGCAGAGCTTTAAAATTAATGAAACTCCATATTTTTCTTAGTATAGACTTTCTCAGCAACTCACCATGCCTTTGCCATAGCAAAGATCTCCCCTGTAAGGAAACTTCACCCTCTAACCCTCACTGGGATTTCTTTTATTTCCAGTGGGGAAAAAACAACCTCAAATGAAAGCATCAATCCAAATTCCAAATCACCAACTTACAATGACTTCTTCCCTGGTAGTACCATTATACACAGTCAAAGTGCTTACAATATGATAAAAATGATTTGGAGAAATGTGATGCTAAATTAAAAGGAGATATCTAAATGGTTACTAAAAAGCTAATTTAATGTTGCATCATGCAAGAAGACAAAAGCATTTTAATTTGAATTACAGAGGCCTCCACTAATCTGTCTAGGAAGAAACCCCTACAAAATCCAGAAAATGTCCAGCTCCTGCATTTTGTTACTGAAGATGATTTCTCTTATATTCCTTCTGACTGCACTAGCTTTGCTAACACTCAGTAAAACCCCAACAGAAAACATCTCTCCAGAACACTGAAGAGTGGAGATGGCTTCCCTTACACAGCACACTGAGACACTCTTCCACCTTTTATTAGACAAAATTACCATTTCTTTCCTGCCTTGCCACAACATTTTTGGGTTCTGTAAGAAACCAAAGCACTCCTGGCTGGGGAAATGCTGGAAATCCACAACACAGAAGAACACATAGTAAAACTTCTTGAGATACGCATGAAGAAGCGTCCCCAAACTCCCAGGATGCCCCATAGGCTGATCTAAAGCTAAAGAGCATTTGATTGCTTTGTACTGACTGAATACAGAGAGAGAAAAATGTCTTAAGAACAGAGTTCAGGATGCTTAGTGGCAATTGGTGTCTTTCTAGAACACCATGTACAGTTAAACTCTAAAACCCAGAAATATGAGACATTTCAAAACACAGAGACCAAGGACAGAACAAGGAATTCATGCTGCTCTGAAGGTAACCCCTTCAGCAGAAAATGCTTTAGAAAAATGATAAATTAAATAGCCAAACCAAATGCTAAACATTGCAGACTCACACATGGATATTGCACTTCTCTGGTGATCCTCTTTTCATACCCAGGTGATAATTACCTGTCTTTCAGATGATTTTAGTGGAGTGTAAAACTTGTTTATTTCCCTTTCATCGCAGGTCTACAATGTTTATTGTGAAGGAGAACTCCAATATTGCTGAGGTATTTTTATTGCAGATTATTAGAAGCTACTTAAATGGAATAATCTCAGTTTTTCATCTAGGAATAAAAGGGACAAAATTAGTCCCCAATATGAAGGTATTATCCATTTCCTTTAGACTCAACTTTCAGCTTTATAAAGTCTATTTTCACCTTCAAAGTTCTTAGTAATTCTGGCCTAATACAAGTTCTCTTGCCTCTGTTCTTTTGCTCCCAAGATGTAAGATCCTTCCAGTAACACGAACACACACCTGTTTCCTTTCAAATATTCTTCTTTTCCTTTGTGAGCACAGTGAATAATGTGCCAAGGCGACCAAATGAATGTCTTTATTTCAGTTCTCTTCCCTCATCTATCAATCTTCTCCCTCATTTCTGTTCTACATACTACTGATCAGAATGAATACAACTATTTCATATTGCCACTGGAACCCTATTTAATTTAGAGCTAATCAAGCATCTCCCACCCTTGAGCAAGCCAACAACCAATAGCAACACTGTGTTTGTCTTTCAGCCTGGAACCCACATCCCCTCCTCCTGCAGCACCTGATGCATTACATTAGGGTTAAAACCACACCAAGCTCAGTGAGCCAAGGGAAAATTTAACTCTGTCAGACTTTGGGAGAGGAATGAAGCCGCTTTTTTGTTCATCAGTGTAACTGAGAGCACAGAGACTCCAGCATTACAGGCAAAACCCACGAGATGGGAGCTGTCTGTCCTGGAGCAGCGATGTCTAACACATTCTGGAACATGATATCTGACCAGGAACAAAGCTGTGTCTCTCTTTCCCCCCATGTTACATCTGTGATCTCAAACTACAAAGGCTTTGAGTAGTTCCAAACTCTGAGTTTTTATAAAACAGAACAGGGTTGGGGGCACCTTACTCAAAAACACCAACTGGACTAGCTTTGATATCCAAAGAGTCACTTGGTGAAACAGCAGTGTGAGAGAGAGAGAAACTACTCCACCCAGGGTACATGTAAAGCCTTGCTTGGAGATTCAATCCATAAAGCCTTAACTCCATGGCCCTATAACCACAATACAGATGTGAGCCAAGCCACTGGAACGTTATCAAAGTCTGCAGATTGCTTTGTGTTCTGCAAAGCAACTCTTAAAAAAGCCATCAGAAACCAGCGAACCGATCCCTTCGACTCAATCGGTTCAGTGCATCACCCTCCTCGAAATGATCCCCAGAAAGACACTGGGCCCCAGCCAGATAAAATCAGCACTGGGGTTCATTTGGCTCTGGCATCTGTGCCCTGCAAGGGCAGAAGTGACAATGCAGGTCTGACCAGTTTTCTCCCTCCTAGAGCTAACTCCCTCCTACTGATACTCTTCCTGCCCTTCTGATCACATTTGTGATGAAGCAAACAAAATAATTGGTGATGGGCTAGTCCTTCTGATCCAACCTACCTGAATTACCATGGTAAAACAGACTCACTCTTCTGCTTCAGTTACTGATACACACACATGTTCAGCTTGCTTTAGGAAGTTACTTCCTAATAATTTTTAATCCACACATTGAAAATATCACTTCTTGTACAGTGTGTCATTCAGGGCTTCTCCTCTCAGTTACAGGATAGTGGACATCTTGTCCAACTTCAATTAAAAGCAGAACTATACATTCATAATTCATACTTTGGATACTTTTTAAACTGATTCTTTCTAAAAAAATAGAACAGTTTTATGATTCCATGCAATGCGTTTTTCTCTAAAACAGGAAAATATCTAAAACTTCACACACCTTTATTAATCATTAATACTAGAAAATGATTGCACACATTAAAGTGATCCTGTCCTCAGGATTACAGCAACACAAATAGTCATGGTTTAGATTATTTTACATTTATTCTGATGACTTTCACACAGAAACCCTTGATTACAGAAAAGGCTTTCAGCACTTGTTCATCTGGCGGGTCTTTAAATTGGGTATAGTTTGTAAAACGCTCTGTCTCACCTCTGGTGGATTTTTATGTCTGAAATCCACATAGAAATTTCATAATGTACATGAGGTGGGTATTTTCTAAGGATGCCACTGTAACTGTTCAGCTCAAAAACATTTCATAGGACTAAAGTATCTGACAGAAACTTGGCCTGGGGCCTCAGCCACATTTCAAATTCGACTGACACTAAACCAGGACTAAAGTGGTTGGTCACGAGGGAGACCCTGATTTCCAATATATATGGTCACTGCAGCAAGTTACACAATCATATAAACCAGAACGAGCTGCAAAGTACATTCTAGCAATAAAATGCCATTTTTATATACACGTGTGAAGCTCAGGATGTATGTGGGCTCACATCCATACCCCTGGGAATGGCCTGTGTGCAGGGCTCTCACTGCTTTACCCCAGTCTGGCACTCAGAGCTCCAGTTGGCAGCAATTCCAGGCTCCCCAGCACTGGGAGCAGCAGAAGACACGAGTTCCAAAGCACTCCCTGACCTGATTGACTGTGATGTCTTGGGAAGAGTGTATTGGGATTATCCACGACAGATGGAGTTCACGAAAGGGTCACCAAGGACCCACCTCAGGACATTGCAGGGCCCTCTTCTTCCAGAGCACATTTTATGGCCATCACCAATGTTACATTATTTGCAATGATGGACAAGCTTAGTCTCCTCTATGATACACATTAATTTGCTTTCTGTGTTAAGTCACAAACTATTAGATCTAAGCCACATTCTCACTGGAAGAAGTCTGGAATTTTGAAAATCTATCTTTTCTGATGCCTACATCCACTTCCATGGAATAAGCTATGGGCAATACTTCCTTGTGACTACAGATGCTGGCACTGTTTCTAGGTCTGAGCAGTCTGGTTTATGAAGTGAATTAAAATGCCAAATAAAAAAAAAAAAAAGGAGAAGTTTGCAGTATTACACAAGTTACCTAGCTGTAATTCAAGCAAAAATTACAAAAAGGCACAGTTGCATGGTTCTTCCACTTCATTATGAGCCAGTGAAGAGGACAGAAGGACAAAGAACATCTAATCTAAACACCCAGTTGCCAGAGAGGTTTGTTCTGTATGAGCTTGTGTGAAAGGGTTCTACCTGCACCTCTGGATTTGGGTGGAGCTGTGCCACAAAACAGCAGGCCAAAGACAGTAACATTACCTGCTGAAAGCACAGCAAATGACAATTCCCCAAGGGCTAACAAGCTCTGTTGACCTGCACTCCTGCCAAATCTGCCATAACCAACAAATCCAAGCCCACACCAGCATGTTCAATGTGCCCAAGGCCACCAGGACCGAGAGCAGGCAGAGACTGGCACCACATCCAGCAGGGAGGTGACTCCTCTGTGCAAAGCCTGCAGGGTTTCCTTTGCTCCTAAAGGGACACAGATCCCCCTGAGGGATGTCCAAGCCAGAGGCCAACCCTCCCCTCCTGAGCTCCCAGCCAGCCTGGTCCCTGCTGCCCCTCCTCAAGCACAGGTGAGCACCCAGGTGAGCACCCAGGTGAGCACCCCAGCAACCAAGAGGCATGCTGGGCAGAGAGTCACCTGCTTTGATACCAGAGCCTTCATGAGCAAAGAAATGTTGGCTCGCTCTCTGCCTCACCTCAATTCCCTGTCAAGGAAGAGGGAATTCACAAAACAGTCCTTAAACTCCCTGTAACACTCTAAGTGGAAGCCCCAGATCAAAGTACATAATTCATAATCACTGCTAAAGGAGAAAGAGCACAATTTTCAGCTTTCAGTGCCCTCATGCCAACTAACTGATTCAATCCTGGCAATTGATGGCAAAGGCTTCCAATACACACCATGTATGTATAGAGTCACGTATAGAGTACTGTGATTTAGATATAACAGAAGTAACATAAAGTTATGCATTGATTTTACACCGATGTTATTTTATATAAACTTCTTTTGAAGAACAGTGTTATCATCTTGAAAATGTCACTGAACTAAGCTTAGGGAGGAAATACAGAAGAATTACATATTCTTCTGAATTTTTTATAAGCAGCTGCAATAGATGCAAAACCACAAAAGCCTACCAAAATTCAAGAAAAAGAAAAAAACTCCATGACACCACTAGATTTGTGTCTCTACATTATATTTCCACATATATTTCCATTCTATACTGAGCAGTCAGCATGTGGGATGCACGTGGCTACAAGTATCAGCCCACAAAATTATATGACCTTAAGGGTAGTTTCCTAATCCTTGCAAATTCTGTAACTATTCCTGGCTTGCCCCTGAAGTCTAGAAGTTTAGAAAGAACTTGCCTCTTCCTCCACATGTATATTATCACATTTCATTTTCCAATGTCCATTAATTATTTTTCTTACTAACATGCCCTGGATTGAACCCACAGTACTTTACTTTGAGATGCTCACATTTTCAAATTGGATTTGTATGAAGTTTATGAGGAAGCTGTTGGCCATTTTCATCCCAGTCAGCTTCTGCTCTAAAAACAAATGAAAATTCAAAAAAGTGGTGCACCGACTTGGTTTCCCAAGTGCATCTCCAATCCAGCTTGGAATTTTGACCTCTTTTCTCAAGCAAGACAGTTGTGCTCCTTGAAAGCACAGAATTCTCTTCTGCCAGGCATCTGAAGGACACCAGTGGAAGATTTAAGAGCCACAGCTCCAGGCTGGAGTAAAAATAGTTCTGTCCTTTCTCAGGGGTCTGGCCCTGCACAGCCCAGCTGTTACTGTGCAGTTTAACTCATTCCCCACATTCAGTATGAACTGCATTTTCAGCAGCTTCAGAGTCAGATCATTTATAGCTTTCCAAAAGGGTACAACCTATTTTAAAATCTACCATCTCGGCTGTCTCCCACAACAACAAAAACAGATTTTCATTTCAGCACCTGGTCAAATAACCTGAAGTGGTAGGAACCGGAGTGGACTCGAGCCCTAAAATAAAGCGGTCTTTAAACTTCTCTCAAATTCTATTTAGTAACTTTGTGTAACCACAAACCCCCTATTCACAGGTAATTACCTGCCTTTGAATTCACTGCAAAAACCTGCAGTGCTGGCTACACACCAAGTGCTGGGCACTGGGGGAGATTTAAAAACACAGCATAAAAGCAGTCAAATGTTTTGACCAGATTTCACACAGGGGAAAGGAGGAACCAGGCTTTCACAGGTCAGCCAGTTTATACAGTTCCTGGAAAAAAACAGGGAGGAAAACACACAAAACTATTTGTAACCATCTTGAAAGTAACAGAAAGAACCAACATTGGTATGTCACTAACCAACACAGATCCCAGGCAAAATAAATCCCATCAGGGAATAACTGGGTTTGTAGGTGAGGGAATTCATAGCCATCTTGGTGGTTTGTAGGGCTCGCTGCAGTACCTCACATGTTCTCATAAAAATCAGAAGGGAACAAAATAAAACTACTAGAAAGCAACTTGCTGGAAAATGTTACCTTGGAATACTACAAGAGTTCAGCGAAAAATACGAAGAATTATATATTGTTTTTTTGCTTCATGGTCTGCTTTCCCCTCCAGCCTTCACATTTTTAACTCCCTGGTCCCAAAGTTGCCATAAAAGTCTTCACTCAGGTCTTTATTCTGGCAGAACAGCAAGCAGTAAATCCAAGTGCACTGCTGAAAAAACAAGGTTTGCTACGGAGGTGCAGCAGTCAAAGTCAGCCATTAATCAGCCTTGGCTTCTCAGACACATGAAGTCCCTTCTGCACATTACCCCACGTGTTTTTGCATGTGCTGGGGAGGGGGCACGTGTGTCAGGGGCCAAGAATCTTCCAGAGGCCAGAAACAGTTATCACAGCTGCACTGAATTCCTGGGGCATGTCATGCCTTTTAGTCACAGCACATAGCAGGGAGCCCAAAGGTCCTGATGGGAGACTGCAGTGGCAGTGCTGCTGAATAAGTGGCATTGTTCCTTTCTCTACTCACTTTTCTTTCCTTTTCTCCCACCTTCTGATCTCCCCAGCATTCCTCTTCAGTTTTAGAAGAAGAATATCCCTACATAATCCCACTGCACCATCTTTAGCTTGGCCAGCATTAAGCTCAGGCAAGAAGTATTATTGACTCTGCTCTGCCTGTTCTTTCCTTTCTGGGCATTTAAATCACATTAACCAACCAACACCACCTGAAGTGGCACTCTCTCCCCTGCAAGTGCTTAACAGTGCAGTTGGGTGTGTTATATACCACAGAGTACATGAAACCCTACCCAGTTCTCTCTAAATCCATCCCAGGCAGCAGAGGAATTCTTTCCTTGCCTCAGCTCTGCCCCTGCTTTCCCTGGGCACACTGTGCCCCATCACCACCCACTCCCATCCAGAGCACATGCTCAAAGGCAGGAGCAGACCTCGACTGTTGTCTGTCCCTACCAGTGACATCTGTCCCACCCAGCCCTTCCTCTGATGGTGCACCCACAAGGTCCAGCTGTGCCACCTCTCCTTTGGGGTTCTGCAAACAGCATAAGGTGTCCCTTGCACAAGCAATGCTGTCCCATTTGCTGTCCTGCTGCCTGGAGTTACACACTGAAGGAGAGGACAACTAACATTGCCTGATACAGGACTGGTTATTCCTCAGTCAGGCTGGGACAGTTTGGTGGCACACGGACAATTATTTATTTTGAATAGCTAAGAGCACATGAGCTACCATGGAAGAGTCAGCTGTTTGTGTGTAGAGATACATGACTAAAACCCTGTATCCACCCAGCAAAGGCAGAATTAAACATTATACTGTATGCACTGGCACCCAGGAATACCTATTGCTACTGCCTTGCAGAATTTTAATCAAAGAAAGGTATGGTGGATGTGCAGCCACTCAGTTATTCAAGTGTCATAAAACTTCTTGGAGACCTCCTAGAGGGAAGCAAAAGCAAAGCAGTCTAAGAAAAATAGGAAGCCATCACAGAATAAAGGCATAAAATACAGGATGGTTGGTTTGATCCCACAGAAATGGTCAAATACAACTTGTCTGGCAGACAACACTGAGAAGATGTATATTGCATTATGCTCAAAAATCTCAGTGCATTAGGTACTGCTCCTACAATTGGTAGATATAATGACAGATTTAAATGATGGTTTGATTAAAAGAAAGGGGACACAATGTCTGATTATAGGTATTTTTTCCCTCCTAATAATGATGATTATATTAAGAGTGTGCTGCTTTTCTGACTCTTCTGATTCTCTCCCCCATGCCACAGGACAAGGGTGAGTGAGTGGCTGTGTGGGGTTTAGCTGCCAGCTGAGGTTAAACCACATCATATGCCCAGTATATAGATGGGTGAAGTTCTAGATGCAGGAGAATTTTTGCTTCAACACAATATCTGGGGGTAGAAGGATGGCAGAGGGGCAAGCCATATACAGTGTGTTTGGATGGACATGGTGCATTCCCATGGAGCAGCAACAGCCCCTACCCAGTTCTGGCTGTCCTTGAACAAAGAGAAATGGCTAGCCCAGGCCAGGTACTGCTTGGGGTGAAGGCTCCTGAAACTGAGCTTGTGGAGACTGGGGACACACTTGCAGGGCACGTCCCACATTCCCTTCATGCGCTGAAAGACTTCAGTCTCCTCCTACCACAAACCATAAAAGACCAGAGAAGCATTGCTCAGCTGCTCCCCTCCTCAAAGTGGGATGGGGAGAGAATCAAAGGGCAAAGGGGAGAAAACAGGCTGAGATTAAGACAGTTTAAATGGATAGACAAGGAAGAAAAAAATTAATAATATCCTCCTCCGGCAATACTCCAAATGACAGTCTGATTGTCAACCTTCTTCATCAAGTGACCTGGAAGAAGGTCACTTTCAAACAGGGCCCTAAGCAACAGCTAGTCTTTGAGCAAGGGACTGTCCCTGCAGGAGCCCTCGGGCTTGTCCAGGCAGGGCAAGATGGAAAACATGCGCTCTACACTGAGCTGAGGAAAAGGGTCACACCTGGAGCCTCTTGGTGAAGGAACCCACTGAGACTCCAGGCTGACCTCTGGGGTGGTTCTGAAGTTGGGGATGCAAAGGATCTGCAGTCCACTACACCCCGGCTGAGAAGGACATACTGGCACTGTGGCACAGCTGTCCCCAGCATCTGGACTGGCACCTTGGAGCTGGATATTCCAAGGGCAGGTCTCCCTGCACACACTGTACAACTGCTGCTTGTGGGTGGCACTGAGCACACACAGGGCTCTCACAGTAGGGAATCCCGGGCACCCTGCAGCCCTGGGTGTGATCGGAAGGCAAAGAGTTCGCTATTGCCAGAGAAGGAGGTTGTTGAAGAGGCCCCCACCGGGTGCCAGAACTGTGGTTTAACCCACACAGAGCTGCCCCCCCAGGGCTGCACACCCCTGCACACAGCAGGGAGAATAGGAACAATAAGAGTGAGACAACTCCTGGAGCGAGAGAAAGACAGTTCAATGGCACAGAAGAGGAAGAAGAAGAAATGAACAATAATAACAGAAGCAGAATACACAAACACAAGTGATACACAATGCAATTGCTCACTACTCTGACCAATGCCCAGCCAGTTCCCAAACAGCTGCCCCTGGCCAGCTCTGTACACTGAGCATGATGCCACCAGGCATGGCACAGCCCTTTGGCCAGTTTGGGTCCACAGTGCCAGCTGTGTCCCCTCCCAGCTTCTTCTGCCCCTCCAGCCTGCTTGCTGGCAGGGCACGAGAAGCTGCAAAGTCCTTGACTTTGTATAAACACTGTTAAACAACAACGAGAAATATCAGTGTGCCATCAACATGATTCTCTATTAAATCCAAAACACAGCACCATCCCAGTTACTAGGAATTAACTCTACCCCAGCCCAAACCAGGACAGTTCTGAAGTTTGTAACTTGCTTATTCACCTCAGTATAGTAACTATAGTCTTAGCACAACTCATACAGAAAGATAAATTTAATGAGACACTTCAGAGGAATTAAAAGAAATGTTCAGTAGTTGACTGACTAAATTTCCTAGCTGGGAGCAAGGGAATTAACTGATGATATACAGAAAGAGGGAAGGAAAGGGAAAATGAATATATAGCCTTTTATCTCAATATCCCAATGCTTTTTTTAAATCTAATAATGACACCAATAATTGAAACTGAATTGCTTCCACTATAGAAAATAGAAACAAAGATCAGAATCCACGCTGCAGTTGATGGCAGTGTAATCGTGAAGCTGCAGTCACATTACTGCTCTCAAAACAGCTGCCATCTACTATTCTCAGTAGAGATGAACATAATTGTACCTTACTATGATCCTTATTTTCACAATGACTATTTCCTCATGTAATTTCCAAGTGACAGAAGTCAAGTTGATCCTGAGATGATAATCATCCCTAATGTTTCAGAAATTGTGATGGATCAAATGACACAGGACAGAGACAAAAACCTCCCCATATGAGTAAGAGCTGCCTCGAAAAGATAAAGAATATAAAAAATAAAGAACAGAGAAATTAAAATTACCAAAAACATAGGGTGTTACACACCCTTAATTTTAGAGAAAGAGTCATTTTCACATTTAGAATTGAAGCATTTTGATCCTTAGCAATGCAGCTAAATATGAATTCCCTACCAGACACATCTAAATCATGTTCTCTTACATTGCTTATTGTTAGTTTGACTAGAATCTGTAATTTGAGTTATACAATTACCAGCACTGTCATTTTTATAATTAAACACAGTAAGCACATGGAGAAAATCAGATACATACTAATAATGTTAATAGGAGCAATAAGAGTACACAAAATAGCATCTCCTCATTAAGACACTTCAGAGTGAGAGCTCTCTACTGACAGCCCACTGGACACGAGGAGCATCCAGGCTCTGCTCTCACACAGTGTATTCAGCACTAGGCAGATTAAATGGGGGCAAAGACAAGGAAAAAAATGGGATTGCCTTTAAGTTCTGAACAACATCTTGACTCATTTTCCACACACATGACTCAGCATCACTGTAATTGCCAGTTTATCTATTAAAAAAATAAATCCTGCCGAGGCTCGTTCTAACTTTCCTCTAAATTGGAGACAGTATTTATGGTAAGCATAATCTAACTGATGGCTATGAAATGATGAGACCATTTAGACAGATGTCTGATTCTCCATGGACATTCTTTCTCCAGGAGAATTAAGAAAGGCCTGCAGCCTTAACTGCCTTTTCTGAATTTATGGTGGCAGAACCGTCCATCTGGATTAGTGTCATCTGCCCTTTTAGAAAAATACCAGTGCCTGTAAGGCTTTCAGAGATAAATTATCTATGTGAAGGGATGATTCTGTGTTGACCTACTGATGTTTTCTTCTATTAAGATAAACTCAAATGAGGATTTTCTCCAAAAGGCAATGACATTGAAGATGTCCATCCAAAACACGCACTAAAAATTTGGAAGTGCTCTATAATACTCTACTGACTGTCCCTAGAAGTTATAAGGTCTTCTGAAACAAACTAACCTAAAAGGAAGTGACATGGCAAATATGTTATTCTTGCAGCTGTGACACTCATGCAGAATCACTGAGGCTGTCCTGAACCAGAGCCTGTATGAGCCAGCTGTATGCCAGGTCGTGTGCTCCTTCTTTCCCCATGCAAATGCAATTAAATGAACTTATTAAGATGGATAACATATTATTAAAGGATGCAGGGCTAAGGGCACATAGTGAGATGGCCACGTGCTACTTCCTTTTCCTAGCAGAGAAACACACACAAGTTACTCAAGGCAAGGAATGACAAATTCAGTGCCTGTTCATCCTTGGCAAAGCCCATCAGCTGCCGTCGAGAAGTAATGTGAATATAAACCATAAGAGATTAGCACAAGCTCTTCCTGCTCTGTTTGACTAGTTACTCTCCATTTCTCATAAGAGATAAAAGAACAAAGGATCTCATAACACAGGATTTTTGAAGGACTACAGGGGGGAGAAAAAAAGAAAAAAGAGAAACAAAATCTATTAATTACAGATTTTCATCAGCCCTGGATTAGAGGCCTCATCTTCTTTGAAGGCTCTAATTCACTGAAAGCAATAAGTACTAGTGCTACAAAGGAGAAGAAAGAATGTAAAACTGGGTTAAATTGACAATTACCATTTTCCAAGTAATACTTCTAACCACAGAACAGCTAATGTTCTTCTAATAATTCAGCTCTTCACATCCTGCCTTCCCACAGCACCCAGTTAAACAGAGGAGGGTAAACTACCTTATGCTCTTTGCACCTCCCGTGAAAACAGCACCCTTAATAAGCTGTGAGTGAAGGGATACAAACCAGAAACATACATTGGTGTTTGGGTTTTTAAGCTTCCTACCTTCCAGAAATTACGTTGCTGATGTTTTTCATTTACTGAAGCCTATAAAAAGCATTCAAAACTAACAACAATAATGCAGCAGTGCGAGTTGGCTACACTAAGGCTGCCTCAACAGCAGCTATTTCTATTTGAAAACTCTCTATTTCCCATTAGGAGACAGTCTATAATAAATGAACAGCCAGTGCTCAAGCTGTACTTCTCTAAACAAGAAGCTGAAGAAGCCAGATATAATCTCCTTTTCTGTCTCCAGCAGCTGACACCTCCTATGGCACTCATGGTACACACTGGGAGCAGAAATACTCCCTTTAGCTTTCAGAAACACAAGCAAAGGCATCCAAGTTCTGATGTATTGTTTTGACTTCCCCTTGGTGTACCAGGATACATACATTGAAAGAAACAGGGGTTTATTTCCCTTGATTTACATTGCTGGCTGACTTTCTTTCTTACACTGAAAGGAAATATCCACATTATTTATGCCCATAATAATGAGATGCTAATGAATAGAATTACTACAGACATCAGTCTTGTGTACTTTGCTGTTTTGAGATTCAGATTTCAAAAAGAACAAATTCAATTTTTTTGAAATAAATCAAACCATGCCTTCAGATATGCTTGCTATTATTATTGCTTATAAATAGCTATTTATATCAAGCAAAACAGAGTCAATAGCCATCTACCTTCTATATCAAAAGAGGCTGCTTTCCTCGTGGGAATTTAAGATGAGAACGTTGGCAGTCAGGAATTGTTGAAAGGAAGGAAGTGCTGGGAGGGAGAGAGGGAGGGGAAGAGAAAGGAGGGGTAAAGAGGGAAAGGGAGATAGGGAGAAGGGAAACATCTGAAAAATGAAAGATGAAATGCAATTTTCTTAATGGCCTCTAACATGCAGGCTGAAGGAAGTAAAGTTTATGAGTAGTGTCTAAGGAGAGTCTCAAGAAAAAGTGGCCTGCAAATTTCCTATTTGATAAATAAATCAGACACTATCGTTACTCTATTATTAATACTTTGCATAATTCACAATAAGTTTGAAATTGATGGAGCCACAAAAGTCTTAAAATGGCAAAAAAATCCTATGTGTAATCAATCAGCTACTGCTCTGGGTACTCATTCACTCCAAACCTGAGAGAAAGCAAACAAGAGCTCCAGTACAAACACTGTTTAACCTTTCCTAACAATCTGAACAAGTCATTCAGATATGGAAACACATCCAGTGGCCTAGCTACATCTAAAGGCAATTCAACAATCCTTTCACTTGCTGGACTGGACAAAGCCTCTAACTGAGTTGTGGCACACTTCTGCAGAAAATCTACACTTCCCTGTACGTGTTTTATATATTTAAGGCACTTGGGGACACCGTGTAGAGTGGCACAAGGAAATGGCTCTTACCACTGAAGCTGGAACTTGAGGCATTTTTGCAGCTGGTGTTCCTGGGCGTGGGTAAAACTGATTAATAAACAAGCTTGGAAACCTGTACTGGTCTACAAGTTTCATTGTTTCTTGAAAATCTTCATCTGTCTCTCCTGGAAAACCACAAATGATGTCTGTAGCGATTGTTATTCCAGGCACTCTGGAAAGAAAGTAGAAAGGCAGACTTAATTAAGGGATGCAAAAGTCTTGCTGCCTTAAAAGCTAATGTACATAGACTTATAACTCTTCAACTTTAGCTACAGAAAGAGAGACCTAAAATGATTTGGGGGGAAAAAAAAAGAGATTTTAACACAGTTGCTTGGTAAAGAAGAATGCATTTGGTACTCAGTCAAGAGTGAATGGAATGGAAGAAAGATATTGCAGCAAATATTGGATTAGGATTGTGACAGAAGTGAAAACATCTGAATCAACTCTTCATTCAAAATTAGAGGTGACCAGCAGAACTTGTTATTTCTTGAATTCTTTTTAATACATACAATTTAAACCTTTTGAGACTTAGTCATTAGAAAAATGCCAAATATTTAATGTTTCATAATGCTGTTATCAGAGTAGAAGAGGTATCCAAAAGAGGGGACTGGCATGTCACAAAGCTTAGCAAATCCAAACAGAAGTGGCTTGGGAGCCAAAAAGGCATCTCTTAGTCACAAGTTCATTTCTAACTCAGTACTCTATAAAATCAGACTATGCCTTGCTTCAAAAGGTCTCTTTCAACCAAATTAATTCTCCAGTTCTTAGGCTGGCTACAGGCAAGGGAGGAGCTGAGAGACTCTTTTAGGGGTGAGTGGCATAAAGACAACTGTCCCAACCAAAGAAGGGGTTCTACAGAAAAATCTGTTTGCCAAAGACCCAAGAAAAGGGAAGCAGAGAATACTGTTCTTAGTGATTTGAGTAGGTGGAATATTAGAGCTTATATCCACCACAACAGCCTTCATACAAACAGTATATGGTAGTAAATATATTTTGTGACTTTTTTTTTAAAAGATAAATAATTTTTACTCATTTAAGTATCGGCAATGAGGTTATATTAATGCAAATGTCTTGTCCTCCTTTAACACATATCTGCAAAGATAGGTAGCAGCACGGGAATTTACTAGACAGGAATTTACTGTTAGAATATTCTTCCACAATTTCCTTAGGAAAAATCCCCACCAAGGAAACTACATTCTACCAATTCTTTTTTGAGTTCACGTATTCAGACTCCAGAACCTGAGCTGAAGTTAAAAGATGGCATTTGAATGACAAACCCAAACCAGTATGACACTGAACACTGCAAAGGGCTTGGCCCAATAGCCATAAGTGGGACACTCAGGCTGAATACCATCCAGAGCAGCAGAAATCTGCAGAGCTGTTGGCTAAACAGCCTCAGCTGCCACTGCTTTCCTGGGACTGGCAGATGTCAAGGCATGGAGTTGTGCTTGATATCAAGCAACAATAAATTGGTTAGCTTTAAGGACCACATTGTGCAGTGTGACTTTGTTCCCCCCACGAGCATCCTGTGCAGCAACACTGAGCTCACACTCCTTTATAAATCAGTGCCACCTCACATCAGCTGCCATTCCTCACAACACCAACAGAACATTCCTTACATACACTATAATAAAGTTATTTGAACAATTTTAATGACACTACTGGCAACAGTCAAAGCATTTATTACCAGTGGTAGTAGTAACCCCATCCTGGATAAAGGCTTGGTTGTTTCTATAGCAACATGAATTATAAGGTCCAATCAAGCTGGATACAATAAAATATGCTCTTTTTCTCCATAACACAAGTTGTCATTCAGTTAAAAGGAAATTACATATTTTAAAAATTCATAAACTCTACAAATGTCTGAACTCCATTTGGTGATAAGGTGTTAATTATCTTAGTAATTAGATTTATTCCTGGATGGAATTATTACACACAAAGAAAAGCTTGGGTATGAAAAGAGAATAAGGACCACAGTGTATTCAGCAACAGCAATTAATTACAGTTCAATCCAGTATAACTGCCTAAAATATGACATTGCACAGTGCATTTCTATATCACTGTTGATTATATTGTTTCAAAAGAAGTTTAAAAAGGGGAGAAAAGCACGAGATTTCACTCAGAATAAAATCCAAAATGTCAAAAATCAAGTTTAGACTTTTTCAAAACACTGACGAACAAAAATACATACAATTAGTTTCACATGAGAAACATAATTTCTTAATGAATTAAAAAAGAGAGGGAAAAAGATGTAATTATAGCAAAATATAAAACACGTACACACTTGAAAATCAAAGTGACTTTTGCTCTGACAGCCTGAAAGAAAGCAGCACAAAATTCTTTATTACATAGATTCAGATGTTCTAAAAACTGCCCCAGCCATGAATCCCAGTGGAAAATCACACCAGAACAAGTTTATGCATCAGTCAATATGAAACTTCTACGTGAAATGCAGTTTCTCTCTTCTGAGGGCAGCAAAGAAAACACTGCTGACCATCCCTAGAAAGCATTTGGTAACATTGCAAAGATGCATTTGCAGTTAGTTAATTCAATTGCAGGATGCAGGACAGGAGCACAAGGGGAACCAGGAATGCACAGGGGCCCTTGGGAAAGGGAGAGCAATTAAATCAAAACCCAGGGAGATGCTTCAAACATACAGAACTCTGGATGCTCCTTATTAGCACAGCCACTGATGTGCTCAGTCTGTTCCAGCACTCCTGAGCAGAAAATGACCAAGGCTTTGCCAGCCTTTTGAAAACCCATGGAATTCTCACAAAGGTGAGAAAGATTGTAGGCAATCATTTCATCTGGCAATCATAATTCTTGCAAGATCTTTGCTCCAAAGACACACAATCATTTCCATCTCCCAGTTGGATCTCAATAGGAAAATTTTACAATAAAATTGTGGCCTTTGAGGAAAAAAAAAAGATGAATTTGAGGAATAACCAATGCCATGTATAAGAAAATACAGCCTAATACTTAGTGTTCCTGAACACTCTCCCCCTCATGTCCCTCTGCATAGGTAAATCCCTCCCATCTACTCAAGCACCTTTATGCTCTGCCATTCTGAACTAGGTCAGCAATTCCATCACAATCACCTCGGGCAGTTCTCACCACCCAAAAAGAAGCAGCCCAGGGGACTTTGTCACCATGAAAGAGCAGTGACAGGAAAGCACAGGAGACGGTCCAGCAGCAGCCACCACACACTGAGTCACCAGCCAGGGGACGTGAAGAACTCTTGATGGAAGGTAAGTTGGGAGTGAAATACAAAATTCCTGGTCATTTGATTTAAGAAAGAGATAAAAACATCGAGCTGTGAAATATAAAGCAGTAACATCGACCCCCCTGCCCATTTGCACAGAGCAAGAAAAGCAGCAGCAAACCCGTGAAACTTTCTGGAATTTCCTTGTTACATGGATCATTTCATGTGGGTTTAGTTACAGAAAACATTTCCTGTAGCAATAACCATTACAAACCAAATCCATGCTCGGGGAGGAAATTATGTAAAGGAGCTAAAATTATCACCTTCAGCTACTCACGTGACCAATTGAAATTCTTTTGCATGATCACATATTCTTTCCACTTCCATTTCAGCAATTAACATTTAAATCCAAGAATGACTTAAAGCCACCAACTTGCTCTTAAGTAAGATCACCCACCTCCACCCCTCCCAGCAGAACCAAATACTGGATTAGGATAAATAGCTATATGAATAAATTTACAACACTATATGGTCTTATAGAAGGGTATGAGAACTGCCTGTGTAATCTACAGTAATTAAGGTCAAAAGGAAAAATGTGATGACCTAGCAGCTTCTCAATTCATAAATGAGAAATTTGCATTGAAAAAATGTGAGGGGAAAAGAAGTGTAATTCTTACGAAAATAAAACCAATCTTCTCTGAAATGTTATTTCAGCATCATACATTATTTCATAGTCTAGAACATTTCTGCAGTACATGCTCATTTAGAGAACACACAAAGGAAATGAGGTTAATGGATGGAATAATTTGAAGGTGTGTGAGATTACCTTTCCAGCCTATCTACAGAACCTGACAGGCATCTCAATGTGCCATTTTGTGCTGGGGCTGAAGGAGATGCTTGCACCTTCCCCATGACCACACACAGTCCTCCAGAAGCCCTTTCCCCCCTCTTTCCTCTTTCCCTACAAGGCCCAGTCTTCTGGGATTTCTGAGTGCAGCTTGAATTGCTCACTGAGGATCACAGGGGCTGGAGCCAGCACAAGACAAACAGCCTGCCCAGCTGGAAGCACTGCCTCTCTCAAAGGCTGCTAACAACACGAGACTTCACCCTGCTTCCCTCCTGACTAGATGGAGATTAACCTAGGAATGAAGCCATGGAAAAAACCCTACACTTCTAGCAAGGAATTCAGGCTGTTCCTGCTCTGAAACCCTCCTGCACTTCTCTCCCTCCTTCCAGACTATGAATGCAGCACAGGACAATACACTCCTCATTTAAGTGTCTGGAGTTAGGGGACTAAACCTGACCATAATTTTGGAAGCAGGGGGTTTTCCATCCTTTCCAGTTTACCATTTACCCTAAATTACACAATGGATGAACAGGCCTCTAATAAATGGATATCCACTGACAATGTTTTCCTTAGCAATCTTTTCCATATGTGTTTCAAAGTAGTCCAGGATGTGCAAAGTTCAAACCCTCTGTGTCAGAAAAAAGGGTTCTTTGGAACCCTCACATCAACCACTCATCTGCTTTACACACGGAGTGAGAGTGGGAAGGACCTTGGTCCAGTGACAACAGACATGCCACGAACTTTTCTGTGTGAAGCCTTTTAGAGGATAACTATTATTTGGTACAGCTTGTTCAAATGCAGCTAGACATGTCATGAACATTAATAGTTAAGAAAATATGTATGAAAACAAGCAGTTCACCACAGAGCCTACATTCTGATTTTCACTTTCTTTCCAGTGTTCAGTTGCTTTAGAAACATAATGACATCATCAAAATTAGCAGGACAATTATCCCACAAGAGGGGGAGATTTTGCAATTGAAGGTAAGGTGAGTAGGGGAGACTCAATCATGACTTCTCAAGAAAGGTATTTAAAATACTACTATAAAATTTAGTAATAAAAGTATAAATGGCAAGAGAGGACAGACACTTCACAGACTGCAATACAATTTAAAGGAACACACAAATGGCAAAATATTGGTGTGAACCTGTCCGGAGTGTCAGACCTCTATAAAGTAAGCACAAATAATGCAAAAGTAGCATCCATTTCCACTTTTCTATAATTAGTATTAATACCTTTGACATCAAGCTTTGCTTAAGTCTGAGGGCCCTTGTGTTTGCTTCTATCAAACTGTTCATCAGCTCGAGCCAACTGAAAAGAAGAATCTACTGCATTTTTATTGCAACTGTAATAAATGGTATTGGAAAAAACCTAAATCTATATTACATCCAATAATGCCAGACACTGAGGGAAATGGGCAAAAGCCACAGCCTCACTCTCTAAAAGTTTATTTAACAATCAGGCTTAACCTGACTTGTGTTTAAACTGTGTGCATGGCTTTTGCTTTCCCTCTTGGACTGGCTTTATCTCAACCCACTGGCAGGGAGTGAGTGAGTGGCTGCTGGCTGGGGTGAAAGCATGACAAGGGTGGCAGAAACCATGTGGTCAGTCCTACCTGGACAGCCAGAGAGTCACTGGGTGCATTGTGCCTTCTGCATGCACACCTTAGAGAGCACTCACTGCTGCTCCTTCCCACACCTGGTGATGTGCAGTCATTACTGGCTTTGGTGGAAGTCACCTCAAAGAGGCTGTAGGATGCTATCAGTGATCAAGATGCACAATCTAGCAGCTCTCAGAGTTTAACTGAGAGTGAGAAGAGGTAGTTTTTATGACTGTTCTCTTCCAAACCCACCTCCTGCCCCCAGAAGAGTTCTTTCAGAAACTGGGCTGAATGACACCTGGAGGCAGCCAGGAGACCTGATTTCCAGAGCTCAGCTTGAGAAGGTAAAGGCATGGAGGACTGTGCGAGTGGGGACTTGGTTGTCCTTGTTACTGGGGAACAGTGACCTAGATAAAAAGTATATTTCATAATTAGCATGGCTCACTGCCTGAGGATGAAAGATACACACAGTTTTACTCTCTTCAAACAATTAGAGTGCAGGTGGCTCGAGTTCCTACTAGATGCAGCCCAAACGTAGGAGAAACTTTGTAATACTCCCCATTAGCAATTTTCTTCAAAAAACCTCACACAGTTAAGGTCTGGACTAACTTTATTCAAATACAAGGTGTTCTACTCTCCCCATAAACATGAAACATTTGAAAGAACTTCATTACAGATTTATAACTTCAGATCATTATTGTTTTATGATTAAAAAATGAGTGACTTAAGACAAAAAGCTCAACATCCTTAAACTTCATTTCCATTCAATCTCTAATAAATACCATCTGCTGTGTACTTTAGGGATATAATACCCGTCAAAAACTCCGCCGTATTATGAGAACCGGCACCAAGTTGATCTGAAATGCATATTTGAACAGATGTGTTTAAATTACATCTCTCCGTCTATCCACACACATAAATTCAGCATAAGCGTGTGTTGATTTAAAATGCATAAAAAAGGGATTTGGAGATGCATCCAAAGTGAACAGCATCTCAGTGGATCAAGGCTCGCGTTACTAAAGGTCATCCCTAAAAATAAAGTTGGAATTGATTAAGGGTTGCACCAGGGAACTGTTCTTGGGAACTGCCTTAGTGTTTGCTGCACTGAAGCAGCCATTGAAGTGGCACTAATTCTCCCTGCCCCTTCCCTGTTTAACACTGGAGCTGTCAGGCACGGGCAGAAATAAGAGGATCTCAGCCACGAGCAGCTGAGTATGATGTATTTTTCCTCGCTCTGCCACAGTGCTCATCACCAATACTAAACATCTTGGGCTCTGAGGCCCCAGCCTGTTTCGGCGACAGTCACTGAGCTCTTCGCTCTGACACAGAAATCAGGCACATAAACCAAAATGATTAACACGCCTTCCTGGCATGATGAAACCAAATGACAAAATTGCAAGCAGCGCTCCATTAACAAATGCTAATTGGAACAAAAAAGAGCTTTCTGAACGTGTCTTTTTGCCTCTCTAATCTACAGTCCTGCAAGGTTTCAGGGACTTGGAAGAGAAGACAGAGCAGTCCAAAGGCCCACCTAATAAGCCAGGAGTCTGCTGCTAGCAATGGATTTAGGAATCCCTTGCTCCTTCCAACAGCTGGATTTTGTCAGGGAGGTGTTTTTGCAACCAGGAGCCTCTGACAGACTTCTCCTCCACTGACTCACCCAGTCTCCCCTGGAATCTAAACCCCTCCACATCCTAACCACTTGGCAGGAAGGAAAAACCTCTCCTGAGCCTGACATTTGCTGATGTCCCCTAATTGCTGTGCTGGGAGAGACCAGTGACAACGCTGTTCACCTTCTTGGTGCCCTTCACGGTACTACTGGCCCCTGTTCCTGTCCCTCTCAACCAGCACTTGTGCAGACTGAAGAGCCCTGACTGTCCCTTGGGTGACAGATGTGCCATCCTCTGACAATCTCTGTGAGCCTTCACAGGAACAGTGCCCATTTTCAGAGAGCTGTTGACAGCATTTCATGATACAGGCACAACAAGACGAAAATCTCTTAAAGTACTTCTAGTATTTAGATAAACGATCTGCTTTTAAAATTTTTCTTAAAGGTTTGGGTTAATTTGTTTTTTAGCAAGCAGGTAGCAAAAAGTAATGGACCTTATACAAGGTAAAGGACAGGAGAGAAATACCAATGATGGATGTTTACTTGTAAAAAAAAAAAAAGGCAAATGCAGCATGGGTAAACACTCCACGCCCAGAGAAATGTTACATCACAAAATCATTAAAACAAATTAACTTGACAACAGCCACGTTCTGAAATTTACTTTGAGAGCAGAGTCTGCAACAGAGGCCCCAAATGGGGAAAATCCCTTCCCAATATAACCAATGTTAAAATTCAGGAAAAGAGGACTCATACTGCTGCTTTTCTCTGCTATGGGGAAACAGGAATTGCCAAATAGAAGATGGAGAAAACAAACTGTCACCTGAGCAGACACAGAAACACTGCGGTGCATCCCACCACAGCTGCTTCATGTGAGAAGCCCAGGATCACCAGCATGTCTACTCCTTCAAATCTGCATCTGCCTCCACCTCTTTCTGAGCTATTACTGAACAGAAACTCAGGGAAAAGACTGCCATTAAAAGAGACTGAGGGATGAATATATCTTCTCAAAAATAAAGCTGAGCAGAGATGGCATCTCAAAAAGCCAAGGACTGTGCATCTGACTTCAGCTGGATGTTAAATAGGTGAGGAACAACAGCCCTCTCTTAGTACATTATTTCTCCCTAAGGCATGAGTCTGATGGGAGTGAATAACTTACTGCAGAAACACACTGGCTAGGTGAAGCTTTAGAACATAAATAAGCTGGGACTGAAACCAAAAGGAAGGTCAGGCACGTTTCAAAGACAGGCCAAAGTCAGCAAATGGAAGCAGAGGGGAACAGAAGAAGTTGTCAAAGGAGTAGTATATGACAAGTTGCAAGACTTGAACTGAGAATGTAAGATTTCTGTCTGAAGTAGAACCAAGAACTGATCAAGAAAAAGAAACGAGGAACTAAAATTGCCACTGCGCCAGATGTTTTATTCCAAGGTTTTGGTTCAAGATCATTTATTTTAATAACTTCTGCAGCACAAAGAAAGACAGGAGAATGGCTCCTGCAAGACAGACATTAAAGCAAAGGAGATTTTGAGAAATACATGCTTGGCTCCAAAGAGTTACCCCCAAACAGCTAATAGATTTAGAAGAGACACAATTCTTTCACATCACAGGATACACAAACAATTTGAGTGGACTTTTTTTTTTTCCCCTTATTCCTTCCTGAGAAATCATCACATGGGAAGTTTTCCAGTTGCAAACATCCCCAGGATTGGCACTGTGAGGGACACAGCAGTTAACACCACATGCGTGATGTGCACTAAATTGAACATAGTGTCCACTCCATCTTCAAAGTACCTGCTGAAACACAGCTTGCACCAGCCCAGCTGGTCACCCAAACACAGCACCTTACATCCTGATGGGCACAGCACTTCAGGAAGGTGCTGTCACAATGAAATCCCAGTCCCAGCTTTCAGAGAGAGCCACAGGCAGGCTGTCTGGGGCAAGGCTCCAGCAGCCACAACCAGGTTCCCTGACTGTCAGCCAGAGACACTGAAAGCACAGCTCATGTACCCTAACTAAACAGTGCTTCAGTTCTGCACCAGTCACTTCTCGCTGTACATCCCTGCATGGGAATTCTCCAGAGCCACTATCCCTCATGAAATACTAATGGACCAAATTTCAGGGATGCTTTCCACTCACAAGTGGGGGACATTACTATCTCTGAGAACAACAGGCTTGGAATACCTGAAAATGGAAGCAAATACTAGCAGTGTACACAGTTAATTCGATACTTAAGAGGATGGACTGGGACATTAAGAGCAGACTAGAAAAATAACAGACCAGCATTTTGGATAGCACAGCTATGACAGCTATAATTGCACATCCTTATTCAGAGATGTTCCCAACTGCAGATTCATACCTGTAAATCCAGAGAGCTTTCAGGACTACCAGCTGCACAGAGATGTAGGGAGCTGGAAAAGGTTTCAAGGCAGGCTTGAGATTTATGGCTTCAGAAAAGGAAGATCTGCTAGGTCAAAACCTTTTACTATCACTGCTCTACAACTTTTTTTTTCTTAAAGAGCCATATTTGTACATGAGCACATGAAAAAAGGCTGCATAGGGAACTACTACTTCTGTGAGCAGTATAGAAAGCAAATTTGAATCATAATAAATTTGTCAGTTCTACAACTAAGTGTAGTATTTGGTTCAAAATTCCATGTATACACCCTCCCTACTCCATAAAGATCCAGAGGTGCCTCATAACTCCCAAGTTTCCCAGTTTGACTCCCTGCTACACTGACAAATGTGACTGTATGGTCCTAAACCTTCAGAGCAATGTGTGACACAAGGACTGTGATGTGCTCAGAACACAACCCTACACAGCTTCAGAATTACATTTTCAGAGGCAACATTTCAGACTCACAATCAGTGCTGTTTCCTCATTAAGCCAAAACCCATGAGCTTAACTTCAAAGAAATCCAGTGTGCTTTACTAATGAAAGAGCAATAAGATAAAGTTAATTATATTTTGATATAATCACATTTCAATCAACATAATGCAATACAACTCGGATCACTGGGAAATAGAGAATTTACCTTGCAAGAATTAGTTTGAAGAAGTTACGAAGTAAATGTTCCAAAGGACACATGTATAAAGAGTTATTCATTCATTCATGTAAAATAGTAATTGGCACAATATACAGAAAGAGCTGGGCACGACTAAGTTAATGGGCATCACTGGGGTGGCAGCACACAACAAGGACTGGCTGCAGGTCACTGTCTCATCCCATTCATGAGATGCTCTGATGGCAACCTGAGCTTATTGAAAGCACAGCAGAAACCAAATCTGTGAGCAAGCACAGCTCACTGGGCTAATGGAAGGCAGCAGAGTGACTGTGAGGAGTGTCTGTTCTGGTCTCAGGTACACCCAAACAGCAGGAGAGGTCAGATATGAGAGATTCCCTTAAATACACTGAGTTGGTGCATAACTGTGTAATGGCAATTTATATAATGGCTAATAAAACAAAACATGGCCTCAACTAGCCAGGCTCTCACACACTTGATGTTCTTAACCCTTTGGAAACAGCTTCCTTTGTCTAGAATTGGCAGCAATTTAAGAACACTTCTTTGGAAAAGACAAAATCCATTTAATACATTTGACTCAAATGGAAGTAATTAATAAATACATTTTGTGAAAAGTTTTGAAGGAGAATGTTCAGATTCATACACACACCCCATTCCACACATACAGGACCTCACAAGCAAAATCAAGAACACAGAAGCTGCTGTTGGAAATGCAGACTGCAGCTTGTCCATGGCAAAGTTAAACCCATACAAAATCAAGAGACACTGTTGCCTCAGGGATGCTCTTACCCACTTCTCCCTGTTCAGTTCAGGGAGCTATTTCAGTGGGGCACTAAGCTGCACGTGCCTTAAAAGTGACAATTAGCATAGTTCACCATACCCTTACCAGGACAGCAGAATATTTTGTCACAGTCAAAAACTTTTAATCAAATAGAGGCCTGTTCAAGTTAAATACATTCAGGTGCCTTTTTTGGAAGGACTCTCAGGCTGCACACAGTCACAGCTCTGAAGGTCACTCAAGCAGTAGCTTTGCTGCCTAAAGGTAGGCTAACTCTGTGGGAAATGATAAAAAATTCACCCAAACTGAAGAGGAGTGATGCACATCGATATGAGAAGTATCAGCAAATAGTAATAGCAAAGCTATTCATGAAGTCCAAATAAAATGTATAGGTTTGGAAAAGCTGAATGAAAGCACCCCAACTATGGAAACAGAAGGCTGGAAGGTGGTCACGTGAAACATTTGGGGCTTGTATTGTCACATGTCTTCCACCAAGCTGGGGAGCAGACACAGTACAAATGTGTTACTACATTTTAAAGAAGCAAAACAGCCAGAAAACAAAACTTTCCAAGTTAACAAACTCATGCTGCAGAGAAATAATCAAGGAAATTTGCTGTGAGCAGTTACCTGATTTCACCTATCAATGACTGAAAGTTAAAAAGAGAATTAGCACAAAATCATTAATAAGCTGTTATCACTGAGGAACCATCAAAGGCAAAATTAAAAATATGCTTGATGAAGAACTCAGAGATATGACAGCATTCCAATTATGGCATCCATTCTTTGGCATCACTGAACCATTAACACTGGAATAGGTAATGTATGAAAACTGTGTTGAGGGAATAAGATTTCAGGTAAATCTAATAGCAGTGGAAGATGAATAAAGATGTAGCTGAGAAGAATAACTTCTTTCTCATATATGAATATATGTAATTAGATAAGAGATAGGATCGATACCAATTGGGTTTAGCAACTTGATTCAAAGCACAGGAGTAATATCTGAAGATTAATGGAAACAGATTTTCTTGTATCTTGACATGGTAAGACAGAAAGCCCTGGCACGTGCAGTCCCAGAACCCAAACAGTCTCTGAGGCTCCCACAACTAGACAATTAGGCAGGCTGATTACCATGGAAAAGGAAATAAAATCAGGATGAAGCATGACAACTGGAACCAGCATCAGGCTTTTATGGAGCAAAGTGGCAAACTTTGGGGCTCTCCCCTAACACACAGAAGGTAAAATGCAGGCAGGATACAAAATAAGCATCTGTAAGGAGTGCAGGAGGCTTAAGGAGAAAAGCAAGGCACAATGACTTTCCTAAAATAACAAAGTTGGATGTCACCTTGGAAAAGGACCTGAGAGATACTACACGGGCTCTCCCTGACTTTATGGAAGCAAGGATTGGAGCACAATCCCCCTTTTCCTTCCAGCTAAAGAACACACTGCCTTGACAGACAAGGATGGCAGTGAACTCCCAAAAGATACTGAAAGGCATAAAAAGGTGGACAGACAGATGCAAGCTTTTAAAATCCTACACTCCAGGATCAGAGCTAATAGCTGCAACCCCAGCCTGTGCTGGTGAAAAGGGTAACTCTGCACTGCCTATGGCAGCCTGCAGTGTGCTGCAATGGGATCTCAGCACAGCCACGAGCATCTCTCGGACTTGCAAAGACACCGTTTCCCACCCTGAAATCATTCCTTTGGGTCTCGGGAGCTTGGCAGGAAGTTACAGATGGAGAACACACCTTTCTGCACCGTGGGGTGGTGCTCACCAAGGCCTCAGCTCTGGCTTTCCATGGAGACAAGGCAGATGCTAGTGGAGTAATTCAGGACTCGCACTGAGTGACCTCCCTGACTAAACACCACACTGAATTTAGGAAGGAAATACCCTGAGGATGCCACTGTGAGTTCTGGCTTAGGGTTCAGCTATCAGAAAGGTATTTAGAGGCAATGTGTTTTTCCTCTCAGCAAGTAAAGGCAGTGTGTTACTTGTGAAGGAAATATCCATCAGAAAATTTAAAACAGCATATTCAGGCAAGTAGGAAAAGTCAAATCTGTGTCAGGTCAGGAATTACGTTCTTGTTTCAAGGAGATAAAAACTGAGCACGTCAAAGGAAAAACCTCAGGACAGAAGTTTAAAAAGAAAGGATAAAATAATACAAAGAATTCATTAAGAGTATTAGAAGAGGATTTAAACCGAATGTGAAACAAGTTTCTGTGACAGTGTTAACAAGTGAAAGCAGGATGCTCAAACATAATCAGAAATCTAATGAAAGAACAATTAATTTCTGTGCACACTCTATGCATGGAATGGGAGCATATCCCCTACAGGTGCTACCTTACAAAAAAAGCATTAAAAATCCCCAGCCATTGTCATTGTATAAACATAATCACACTTGGAATGCACATTTAATTCAATCAACAAAACAATTATTTGTTCTTAAGAATTATTTGAACATTTGCCTTAGGAAAAAAATGTTTATTTGCATTATTAATGAAAACACAAAAATATTATCTCACTTAATGTGATAATTACTGTGCTTCACTTTAATGCTGTCAAGTAAAAGCTGTAGTTTGTGAAAACACGTGGTAAAAGACAGGCTTCAGCTTCTGCTATCCTTGTAATGATGAAAGCCCTCAGAATACCTCAAATAATGTTGCTTTCTCTAGAAATTACAACTAAATTACCTCAGGTAACCAACAGCACAAAAGCATGTTGACTTTTTGCCATCAACTCCACGGGAGTTGTTTAAGACATAAACAACTCAGGAATACAAATCTTAACACAATCATGTCTGCTTTTTTCCATCAAATTTTAACATTTTTGAAGACAAACCCCAGACCTTCTCTTTGGACATCACTCAAACCCTGTGGCCAAGCCCAGACTGTTCTGTTCACCAAGTTCTAATAAATGGCAATGAGGAGTGTTTGTCCTGCAGAAAGGTGCCCTGGGCCAGGTTTGGCAGTGGGAGAGGTGGCCAGGAGCCTCCCCCTTGTGCCATGTGTCCTGTGCCAGTGGCTCCAGGGCAGACCCACCACTGCCAGGGCCAGCCCATCGGGGTAACAGACCTAGGAGGGCAGAAAAACCCTCCACAGCAGCAACTTCAGCCCCTGAGAGAAGAGAGGATAGGAAAGAGAGATGGCTCTGCAGACCCCAGGGTGCTGAGGAAGGAGAAGGAGCTCCAGGTGCCCCAGAGATTCCCCTGCAGCCCATGGTGAGGCTGCTGTGCCCCTGGAGGTCCTGGGGGAGCAGATCCACCTGAGCCCATGGGGGACAAAGGGGAGCAGATCCACCTGAGCCCATGGGGGATTTGGGGGAGCAGATCCACCTGAGCCCATGGGGGATTTGGGGGAGCAGATCCACCTGAGCCCTTGGGGGACAAAGGGGAGCAGATCCACCTGAGCCCTTGGGGGACCCCATGCCAGACCAGGGGATGCCCAAGGGAGCTGTGACCCCGTGGGAAGCTGTGCTGGAGCAGGGTCCTGGCAGGGATCTGTGGACCATGGAGAGAGGAGCCCACACTGGAACAGGTTTGGTGGCAGGACCTGTGGTCCCAGGGGGAACCCACAATGGAGCAGCTCATGAAGAACTGCAGCCCCTGGGAAGGACTCATGCTGGAGATGTTCATGGAGCATCCCACAGCAGGGACCTCACACTGGACATGGGGAAGAGTGTGAGGAGTCCTCCTGAGGAGGAAGGAGGGGCAGAGATGTGTGACAAGTGGAAGAGAAGCCCTGTTCCCCACGCCCCTGCAGTGCTGTGAGGGAGCAGGCATGCTATGGCACAAACCCACAGTGGTCTGGAAAGGCAAATGGATGAAAATTTGGTTACTAATGATGCAATTACATCATTCATGGCAGCTTTTGTTTACTGTGCCCACTGGGGTTTGAGCTACACCACACACATACACTCCTCTTCATTACAGGTAACATTTCCTATATATCTGTGTTTCTGATTTCTATGGTGAATCCACAGTTTGGGAACTGCTGCAATTTGTATGAACTGCTTTTCTACACATAGCTCAGATTTTTTAGTGTCTTATCATATATATACAGCCACCCTGCTTTGGGTTAAAGAACTGAATTTAATAGACAGAAAGGCTAATAGAACACTGGCAGGTAGCTAGCAGGTATGACCACTTCTAGAGCAGATGAGCTGAATCAGACATGAAGTGAATGGTGGAACAACCCTTTTCTGCTTCTAAACCAACTTGCATTCAGTCTTAGAACTGCTGTGTTTATTGGGACAGACAAAAATAATGGAAAATGAAACATTAAAGCTTGACCTACATTATGTTTAGATGGTATGTGCTGAGAGGGGTTAATACAAAGTCACGTATAGAAGATAGGGAATAGTTCAATTTCAGCAAAACTCTTCAAAGTAGTAAACATTCAAAAAATGCCAACAAAATCTCATAATAGTTTTGTTCAGGAAATTAAAAAGTTTTGATGGCCATTTCCTATTACAAGGAGTTAAGGAAATAATCCAAATGAGTGGCACTAAAACAGTTTCTCATTTTCTTTCATCTTCAATTTGAGCTAAAAACGATCCTCAGGGAAAGCACAATTGCTCCCTGCTAATTTCTAATTAATGCTAACTGTCCAGGGATTGCAGAAACACATCCTTGGGAGAACATAAGGTTAAAATTAACTTCTGCTCTGTGAGACTCCTCCCTTGACTCTCAACAGGTCCTAACACAAAACTAAGGGAAGAAGAGGATACCCTCAGTCATGGGTACCCATAAAACACTTAAAGGAAGCAGATAAACAAATAAAATGTATACCAAATACCTGGAACTTTGTTTCCCTGTTCTGTGGCCTGTGGGGTGTCTGCTCAGGAAGTGGAATGACTCCCATGGAGAGCAAGTGGAAGCTGTTGGGGTCTGTATCTTTGGTGCCAAAGTGATTGCTGCCAGCAGGTCAGTGTGGAACTGTGTCCTGCTCTCCTGCTCAGGGGCACGGCTGCTCCCAGGGCCACCCCACACTGCAAGCCACACACAGTTTCTGTGGTTTCTCACATTGACTAACACATATCTTCTCCAAATTTAAGTCAAAAGGGCTCACAGTCAGCCACTCTGGCCTTACATTCTCCTGTCTGTAAGGTGCCTGGACACACTGACACATCTTCCACCTTAAACTTGCATCTGAACCACAATTTTCCACTAAGTGGATTGAGAAGAATTTCTATTGCTCCTTGTGCCTCTACCTATATTTGCAATATTGTCTTCCTGTTATGAAGCAATTTAACAGCTGTACTTTGACAATTTCTCCTACTAAGCCAAATGAGAGTTCAGCATCATGATGAGAAGCAGAAGAGAAAGACAAAAGAAAATTACAAGTGCACGAGATGAGCGATTTCACTGTGGAAAATAAACTTTCATCTGCCATAGCCACTACTCTTAAGCACAAATCTTTTAGAAATTCATGTTTGTGAGTACTTTGCCATGAAATAAATAAGTTGACAACTGTAAATTTCACTATTATTAGAAAGAGATGAATCATCAACTCATGAGTACAAATTACAGGCCAATATAAGACGCACATAAACACAAAATTGAGCTGGCTGAAGTAATTTGTCATCTCCCTGTCCCCAAATGAATGTACAAACAAAACCCCTGGGCAGCAGAACTCCTGTGGCTCTTGCATGCAAGGGGGTTTCAATTGTATAGCTACGTTTTTCTAGAGGTTTAACCACTTCTGCATATTTCCACTCACTAGTTTTCTTCCTTTCCTTATCTTAGGTTTAAAGAAAATAACCATTAAAGGCACTGACCAGCTACAGAATTATTGCCTTTTTGTTTCTTCAATCATTCTTTCCAACTTATTTTCCCTGGAAGCTCAACCCAAATGTAACTTCAGTCAAGGCTTACCAGCTGGCCAAGCACCACCTTCCTCAAAAATTCTTTTGGGCCACATTGTCCTACGTGATCAGAGTAAATGGCTTGCAGAATTCATTTATTATATAGTACTATGCCAAAAATCAGAAATATGTACACATTTAAAGGAACAAATACTTCTCTTAAATGTACCAAATATGAAAATTGAATACAGCCATCAGAATTTTCACATCTGACCACTACAAGGTGTACCCATATCTTGGATTTGTATGTGTCCTAATAAAACATCACAATAAATCCTTATGCATCCTCACATAAGTCTGGATATGTTTAAAAACTCAGGAGCAGATCACAACTGGGCATTTTATGTCAAATCAATCTGCTATTAAGCAAATTGACATGAATTGAAGTGATTATTCCCCCTCAGATTCTCAGTTCTGTGTTTCGAGACATTTAAACACAATGAAAATATATATTCAGAAAACAAGAAGTTATTTTAGTTACTTTGTTTTAAAATACTAGGGAAATACACTAAGTAAAAAGAGGCATTTAAACATCCTAATTATTACATGATCTAAGAATATTTATTTCTACTACTTCATGATGCTTACAATTCCTTCCTTTTATCCTTACTACAGATCTTCTATCATTACTTCTAAAAAAAACACGTTCACACACCCTCAGGGGGGAGAGGAAAAAGAGAAAAAACAAGATACCATCTTGGGATATATTTAAGGAATGGAATTGGATGTACTTTACTAATTTCTACCCTATCATCTAACAACACTCCCATGAGGATTTTGCAGAATAAAGCTGCAGATAAGACCCCCAGAAAAAAGGATAGTTTAACCAGAACTGCACAGGGAAAGTATCCCTACAAACAACTTTAGGGGTTATATAGAGTAAAAAGAGCAAGCCAGCTCATATGAAAAGTATAATAATGGGACTAAATTGTTTTTACATTTAATAACTTCTCTTTCCAGCAACATTCTAAGCTGATCCCCCCAAATTCTGGCCAAAGCAGAATATCAGAGTCCAAACTGCAGATGACCTGTGTGCACACTCAGCAAGCACCTTTATTTCTCACATTCCACCCTCCAGGTTTTACTACAGGACTGGAACAGGAACAGGAGTACCAGGAACAAACCCACACTAACCCTCTCAGCTCCAGAAGAACATGTGTATTATTTAGAAGAAAATGCTGTAAAATGTGAATACCCTGCACATCCTGCTCAAACAGCTCAGGAAGCAGAACTGAGTTACTCCAGAATCCAAAGAGATTTCATATCAAAAATTAGGGAGCACAGAGAAATTTTGAATTAGTGTTTCTTAAACAGTATCTTCCCCCAAAATAAGTAGGTTGAAGTTACATTTAGTGTCAACTAACCTTCAAAGTAGTCTGTAACAGAATATGCTGAGTTGGAAGGGTGGAATCCAACACTCAGAATGACTAATATCACATCCCATCCCATGATTCAATATGGACCTGAGTATTTGCATGGGTACATCCTCACACATGGCTAACACTGACAGATGTACAAACAACAGAATAACTCAGAGCCCAAAAAACTCCTGATATCCTTGGTGCATTGGCCATGAAGGACTATGGCTAGAAAATGGTCACTAGTAATTTAGAAAGTGGCAGCAGATCTCACTGTGTGAGCAGTGTCAGTAAGAGGTGCTCCATCTGTAGAGCAGGGAAGACAAAGATTCAGAAGATGCAGGTATTTGTAAGTGACCTTCCTTCCCTCCTTCCACTCCCAGCCTAGGAAGGCATTTCTCCTTGCTAAAAGGTGAGGGCACAGGAGCAACAGCTGAGAAAAGGGCAGGGTGCTGTGCCAGCCAAAAGAAGAAGACTGCCTTCCTAAAACAACACTCAGCTGAGTAGAAGTAACTTTACAGTAAAAATAAAAATATCCTGAAATGCCTGATGCTTGTCTCTCCCCAGTCAGTTCCAAAGAAAAAGAAACTTTCAAAATTTAGGTAGTTGCACACTAAATATTAAAACATTATAATGAAATTAATGGACCTGCACGTGTTCAACACCTTTGAAACCCCTCACCCACTTGTACCTCTTTCCATGACCTTGGAAACCAAAAGCAAGCCAGGAAGCCTTATATATTTAGCAAGTGCTTTATGCAAGCCCAACTTTAAATTTCAAGACACCTAAAGGCAACTAAAGCTGTGGTAAAAGGAGCTTGTGGTCCATCAGAAACTACACCACAAAACACTAGGGTCAAGTCTAGACACAAACTTCAGTGCACCTTTGTGCTCTGTCTGCTCGGTGAAAACCAGCCAGGCTGAGCTTTTAGGGCTAATTCAATACTTTTGAAAAACACCCAATTAATTTAAAGCATAAAAAGAGACTCGTTTGGTAAAGTGATTAGTCCAGACTCCAGGAGCAGACAAAAGACAGAGTAAAGAGAAGAGTCTAGAGACTCAGGTCTAAAATTACAGATAAGTACCAAATACACTCAGCAATTTCATCATTGGGATTTTAAACAGATGACATTTGCAGGAGTTAGACTGACAGAACAGATGTACTAAAACCCATTAAAAAGGCCCAAACCTGACAGACTTGTCATGGTTTGTTAGGGGCACGATTTGCACATCTGCAAAGTGAGCTCAACAGTGTCTCTCTCGGAGAAACCAAAGTGCATTTGGAGAAAGAAAAAGAAACACATCCACGCTGTAAAGAAGTGAGGGAGTTGTTACAGTCTACTTCGTAATGACCTGCACTTTGAAAGTGAGGAGAAAAAGGTAAATAAAAACAGTAAGTGGTTATTGTAAAATTATTCTGTTCATTGCCTGCAAATTGTAGTTTCAGTAACAGGCACGATAATGTGATAAAGACTGCTCCTGCCACAAGGCCTGGGACAGCTTTAAATTTGGTGACGAGTCATTTAGCTGTTTATCTTCCCCTGTGGATTTAGCAAATATTGCTGTAAACCTGGCTAACATGACTGGGGGGACAGCAGCAGGTCCCCTCTGCTCCCAGCCTGGCTGCCACTGCAGCAAAGTCAGGGCACATCCAAAGAAACACAAGGGTCACCCCCAAGCCCCATAAAAACCCTTAAGAGCAGAATTAAGAGTGGCCCAGGAAGCTGCTGAAGGTACCATTTGTTGGGCTAAGTCCTTGCAAAGCAAGCAGAAGGGAGCCCCACAGCAGCCAGCTGTCCCAAAGGACTGCATGACACTTTCCCTCAGTGTCTCCAGCTTCTTCAGACCCTGGGCAGTTGTCTCCAAGTGCTGGGCAACCAGGATTTGACTTTACACTGCAGTGATGAATGTCTGCCCAAGCCCCTGATTTATTTTCCACTGCACACATTTACTGCTTCCGGTCCTTTACTGCCTTTTTTCCAACTGCAGGTAATCCTGTATCTACAGATGCAAAAAATGAGATTACAACTCAAAGTGATGGAGGCTAGGAGAGGCTCACAGGTAGGTCTGACTTTAACAGAGAAGCAAGAACCAGTGAAAAAGAGAATAGGACTTTCTGCCTGGCAGAGGTGTGCCTTCTCCCCTGGCAGCCCAAGTTTGCTGGCCTTCCCATGCTCTTGGAAAGCTCAGATGTTTGCAGGCTGAATTATGAGAGTCTCAAGTGAGCAGCAGCAGCAGCCACCCACAATTAACATTATGCAGCTATCTCAGAACACAAACCAAAACAGAGAGGCAAGCTCAGCTTCTCCTCAGCATTACATTGTTTTCTCAAACAGAAAGAGACAGTGTTTCAGTCGAGCTCTAAATTTCCCTACCTTTTTGCCTAGATTTTGGGTTTACAATTCTCTTACCAAGCAGCAGGAATAGGGAAGATGAATATAAACATTGGTGAACATCCTAATCATTCCACAAACCATAGAGGTAAGAGAATACAGTCTGGACAAGAAAAGCAAACAAGACATTTGGAAAAGACATTACCAGCCTAAGGATTTTTTAATGGGTGAATATTCACATTGCTGATTATTCCAGCAATTACAGAATATGACATTCAGATCTCAGGTTTCTTTAACTAAAATATATTTCAATTGTTTGCTTTTATCAGCAAAAGTAAATTTCAGGGGATTAAGTTTCAAAACTTCGAGATAATTAAAGCTGGGTTGCTCTTTTTGCAACTACAAACATCACCTTTCAGAAATATAATCTGTGCTGAGTCTTGAAAGTTGAGATCACTTGAAAACAACTCACATTTGGATATAATGACACCACAATTAAAAGGCTTTCTGATAGAAGACTAAATCGGTCTCTGGATTAAATTTACCTAGCAGCAATTTCTAAAGATCCTGTATTTGGTTGCAAACACATTGAAACTAAAATCTCCTCCAGGACTCAGTCTCACAGATAATCCCCCCAGGTACCATCGAGCAGGGCACAAGTCCTTAGTCCCTACAGACTGTGTCCACCCCTAAATTAATCAATGCATTCTCACTTCATGCTGTTGCTCTCTAGAACAGTTTACAATTAAAGCCTCAGTAAATATACACACACATTGTATCTGTGTGTATACATACATACATATATATATACACATCAGCTATTTACATACCAACAGTATTTTCCTGAACACTTGAATTCACTGACATTTCAGTGCAAAAAAGTCACAGAAGCAATTTCTAAAAGAAGTAGAAAACAGGCCTTCCATACTTCAGTTTTTCACAGCCCAATGGATCTGCCTTTCTTGCTTTATATTCTATGCATTTTGCTAATTGAGCTTCAGGATAAACCAAAAAATGCTGTCACCTGGCTGGGAAACAGCGTTGAATGTCAAGAGACAGCACTAGAACATCACTACTCATTTTTGAAGGAGATATAGGGGGGTTCTACTTTTATTTTTCCTTTTCGATAAAGGCAAGATAGAAATAGAATCTTTTGGCTATTAAAGCAGTTAAAACACATATTTAATTTTAGCTGTTCTGGCTCTGGGCTCTGCAGTCATCTGCAGCAATGTTAAGTTCTGGCAAACGTTGTGCTGAGATCTTTATAGGAATATTTACATGGGAATGTAATAGCTGGCTGCTGCCCTAAGCCAAAAGTCTACAAATGAAGACTCTGTGCTTTTAAGTGCAAAGAAAAAAAACTATTTTACAGATAAGCACGTGTTCAAATATCCCAACCATTTTCTCTGCCTTGCACAGCTCCTTTATATTGCTGCCATATGGTACCAAGAATTTTCCATCTTAATATCTGGAGACTATTTTCTAACAGGAACTCCTAGATAATTTAGCAGTTCCTTAATAAGCTGGATAAATAAAGTTTATTATTACTTAAAATTAAGACATCAAACCAATTATTTCTTCCTTGTTAAGTTCGCTAGAAAAAAGCCCATGGAAAAATACGTATGCCATAGATTACTGTATATTCAGTAACCAGCTGTTTTAAATTTGGATATTAAGTAATTCACTCTTTTCTGTGTGCAAGAGCTGAATGATTTAATAAATTCCCACATGCCCCAGCATGTGCCAGCAGTACTAGGTTATCGAAAATGCAGCTGCTGTCAGGATAACAGCTGCCAATGCTGCAGCCAGGGAGGAGAATAAGGAATCGAAGCAAGTCAACTAAGGCAGAACCTGACACAGTTCCACTTCAGGTGCATGGCAATACAACATATCTCTTAATTAAAAACTAACACTGACCCATAGTCACAGGAAACTGCAGGGCCAAGAATCCATGGGCATTGTTTAGGGTGGGAAATGAATGCCAATCAAGCTGTAAGAAGCTCCACTTCCATCAGCTGTCCTACATGCACGGCAATGTCCTATAAATTACACCTCCAGTTTGCCAAACAGATTCGATTGTGTCACCGTTTGCTTTTCCTTCTTACATATCACATTACATACTGCATGACCTGTTTTACATAGCTAGACTTCTGGATTTTTCAATGATCATTTAAGGTGGCTATGAAAATGATTATGAAAATTTATGTACAAGTATTTTAATGCAGTCTAATAGCCAAAGGTACAATGCCACTGTCCTTAAGCCATTGGACAAGCACAGAAACAAAGGAAGCAAAAGGATAAAGTAACCAAGCAAGGTGACAAATAATCCTCCAGACACATTTTTTGGACAATCAGTGCAGAAATATCCAACAAAATATGTCCTTAATGACTTTTTACAAACTAAGAAAATACTTCCTTGGATATTAAATGATTAGTTGAGTCACAAAAGCTTTGCAGGTGGATGGAACTTTTAACTTCAGGTCAGCACATGTAAACACATTAATGATACATTCTTCTGTTTCTCACCATTACTGCTGTTGTTAAGGGAAACAATGTTGAAGTTATTCTAGAATTCATCACTCCCATAAGCAAGATTAGAGTATTATTGATGTAAATTTACACAAGATACAGAACATAAAATACTTACTGAAAACAAACAAATACAAGCCCCACCCGTTTGAATTTGCTGAGCTGGAACATCTCCAGTACACAAAGAACACAATGCTCAAAAGCCACATTAAAGACAACTTCAATAACTCCAAGAAATCTATATATAGCAGTTTAAGCAGAAAAAATTATTTAAGAATGCATTATTTGAAAAAGATTAGGAATACAGTGACAAATTAAAAGCATGTCATGCAGAGATGTAAGATGCTTATAAAAGCTCAAGCAAAGGGGCAAACCACATCAAGGGGCTTACAGAAAACTCAAAGGCTTGGAAAGCTTAAGAACCTCATTCTTTTTCATACCTTAATTGTGAAGTTGCAAATAATGGTGTTTCAGCCACATGTTCTTGACATGGCCCCAAACCCAACACTGTTATTTTGTCAGATATTGGTAGACTTACTTCTCTTTGAGGAAATCCACCACTTGTTTGAAGTCTGCCACACAGTATTCTCTTTTCATGTCCATGAGCACGCTGTCAGAGGCTGACTGGACTGGGATGTGCAGAAAAGCATACACTCTTGGATGATTGAGAATCTTGGCCATTTCCTAAGAGTTATTTAAAAGAAAAATGAAAAAAAAGCTTTAAAGCATAAGGAAAAAACCACACAAAACTCCTCTAAATTAATATATGGGGTAAGAAACAGTAATAATACATCTGAAACCCAAACAATACCAAGTTGGGAACAGGAGGGACAGGTGAAAATATCTGAAAGGGATTTTGTTTTAAAAGAAAAGAGGAAGAAGGCAATGAGATTGAATTTCTTTGAGCTAGGGATCACATTCCCTATGTAGTACTGATGATGCAATTAAAGAAAATTTTAGAGGTGAAGTATTGTGAAAATTGGTGCTTTGAGACATTGGCTGTTTTCAGCTTCAGAAGGTCCAAGGGTAAGTTGCTTTCCTGTCAGAGTGAAATAAGTTCTCAGATACCAATATGAAAATGGCTCTAGTTGGAGTACCCTCAAAGTTGGCCATTTGCAAACCTGCTCCAGTTCTGGCCTGAAATGTTACCTGTGTTAATTCAGAGAGCACTCCAGGAATTAAAGGTGCTTGGTTATCAAATGAATAGAATGAATCAGGGGCAGCTGAAAAGCACAGTGACAGCTTGAAAAGAGACACAGGATGTTACATATTTTGTACAAATGCAAAAGGTCAGAAAGAAAAAAAAAAGTAATGGTAGTAGCAAAATGCAAAGAAACCCCCAAATGAAAGCCAAAGCAAGCCCCCAGGTGAGGCTGGGAGGGGTGATGGAACACGAGAGGGACAAAAAGGTGAAAAAGAGTAAAGAAAAGGCTCCCACACATCCACACAAATGGTTTATCCACTTCAAATGGAACAACTTGCCTATCCTCTTAATAATTTCAGATGTTCAGCTGGAATGTATTGTCAAAAATGAAAAGACACAGAACAAATTCTGCAAAGTAACAGAATTAGGAAAACTTTCCCTTCTTTTTTTAAGCTTTAAAAAAATCCTTTAAATGTAATTTATATGAGGCATCCTAGTAGTCATCTGACTTTTTTGCTTATCAGTAATAAAATATGTTTCTAAAAGATGAGAAATGGCAAAAGGGCTGAAACCTGAGCTAAGGACCACAAGCCTGTTATTAGGCTTATCTCTTAGTTCCAAGTACTTCATTCAATCTTCAAAAACATATTTATAGGAAACTAATCAAAGTCAAGTTTCATAACATGTTTCTGAATCTCCCAAGTTCTTAAAAATAACTCACCCTACAACACAGAAAAAATAAATAAAATCTTTGCCATTCCTCTTAAGTTCTTCTGAATGAGAGCCTCTTCAGTATGTGAGAGCTTTGTGAATTCTTTTTGGAAGTAAGAAATACTAGAATTTCTAGACGCAAAAGTGTTATTTCATTCCAGCTTTTGTAAGGCTGAGAATCACTGATAGGGAAAAACACCCCAAACAGATTCCCTGTGTTTGTTTGGGATAGAAACATCACATTTTTTAAAAAAGCAAACAACTCCACTGTGACCTTTCTTTGTTTACTGGCTGTATCTAAAGTTCCAGCTGAAATATTCTGCCTGTGCTTTGAATTAGAGGTCCTGCTGATGAACTGCTGTCCCAGCAGGTGCTTGAGGGTTGTAACAACCAACTCTGAATTCAGCAGAACACAAATTATTAACACAAACCAAACACGAGACAGAAATACCTGGTGACTCACTGTCTCGCTGTCACTCCACAGACAGTCCGAAGGAGAAAGAATAACAAACTGAATAAAAGCTTTGCATGGTTCCATCAGAAATCTGGATAAATCAATCTTTCAAGCTTTGCAGTGTTCAGGTAGAAATGTCCCATTCTAACCTGAAGCTTTAAGGTACGTTTGTTCCAGCCCACCTTCTACCCTCCCTACACCTAAAATGACACTGAAGTTCTGTCCCACATAGGTTTGGTTAAATTACAGCTACAATGCACATATGGAGTCAATGCTGACAGACTTTCCCACACCACAGATTGCACAGAGTACTACATTTCATCACTTAATAAAACTATTACTTAATATTGCAAAGAATGTTTGAAGGACATCATGGGCTAATGCATAATTGTACTTCACAGCATCTCAACATTCTAAGCTTAACATCTGTTTCCTGGGGCTTTTTATAGAAATACATATATATGTATATTTACAAAGTGCTTTGCATTACTAGGTATAATGATGTATTTCAGTTAGAAGAAAAAATGCAACATAGAATTTTATTTCTGTCTGGAAACAATAAATGAACAACTTTTTGAAATTATGTGACTGTGAAACAAAATCTCTGTCTTTCTTCATTACAGAAATGGCTGATTGCCTTTTCTCCCTGTTCCCTGGAATCTGATAACGTGTCTATGAATGAAGGGACACAGTACACAAAAGTGACATTTTGTGTAGGAATGAAAAGGTCGAAGAGTAGCAAAATATGCTTAAACCTGACTACAAAAACAAGGAGTCATGTACATTTGGACTCTAACAATGCATGTGGAACATCCTTTAGGATACTGATCCCAGAGGAAATGATTTTTTCCCAGTTCCTAGCAGCTGGAGTACATCAGAACACAAGGCACATTGCCTGAAAGATTCCTCTCTACTCTGTATGTTTTATCCTGGCCATTACAATACACCAATTTACCCACCTGATCAGAAAATCACTTCTCCTGTTTGTGATGATCCACAGAGAATCACAGGGACAATAAACACCAGTATCTGTGCACCTTTATGGCAGCACCAGCAAGCTGTTCACTCAGGGGTTCTTCCCCCTAACCTAAAGCAGGTGAAAATCCACTATTTGAACTCTGCCTCGTGGCTGAGTCACGATAACGTGAATGACTTGCTTCCCAGCAAAGGCATTTTGTCCTCTGCCCCCGTCCACATGGAAATATGACCAAGCAACTCTCCCTCCAACTTCACCCCCTCTTGGCAGATGCCAGCCTGGGCTGTCTCCCGTGAGTGAGGGGGCTGGGAAAGCCCAGGCAGGAGTGGGATGGGTGAGCACAGAGCTCCCCGAGGACACCAGCTGGAAGGGGGTGCCTGTCCCTCATCACTGTGAGAACCAGGGCAGATAGAACAAAGCTGCACGATGTGACATCCTCAGCTCTTTACCCTGCCACTAGGATAGAGGCAAGTCACACTGGAGCAGCCAGAAGCCCACGCAATCCTAACCAATGTAATTGGAAACTCAAAAAATCAAACCTTTGGCTTGCCAGATGGAGGGCACAAATCTGTTTTGTCATACGGGAAAAATGCCTTCTACATCATCAAAGAGAAAACGGGTATGAGCTCAGGCCACCCTGAGCAGGGGATGTAAGGCAGGCTGCAGGCTGTGATGTGCTGATAGGAGGATGGGCCATGAGAGCCCCACGCTCAGCCCGAGCTGCTCCCAGCTGCTCTCCGGGCTGTGGGATCCCTCCCTGCACCCAGCCAGCCTCAGGACACAAACCACCACACTTACCTAAGCCATCTTCCCCTCCCTCACAGCTCCACATTAGGCTTCATGCCTTAAAAGCCAAACCAAGCCATACCAAAAACTTCTAATAAGCCTTCAAAAGGCTGCCACATCTTCCTGCATTAAAAATGAGGGCAGGCCAACTTGAGTTCTTGCACATGAGGTGATGTTCAGAAAGCATCACAACAGAGTGACTGTGCCTCCCAGCCCAAAGCTTCCCTCGGGCTTTGCTGCATCTCCTCTCGTGAGCAGTGCACAGACAAGCAAACACACTGCACCAAACAGGAGCCACCTCATTTTGAGACACTACAGTCTCCAGAGCTCTCCTACCCTGTTATCAGGCACACACATTTCTCTCCAAAACTATACATGGTATAGCCAGGAATAGACAGAGACTCCTTGCGGGGTACCCTTTTAGTGCATTTATCTGATAAAAATGGTAACTCCCAGTACAGATAGTTTACACCTGGCTTACTGAGTTATTCTCCTAAGCTATACTGGGTTATTCTTCTCAGTAGGCAAGCTGGTATCCCTAGCACAACATGCTCCCCCTGTGAAAGCAGGCCTGACTTTACACTGGGTGCAATGTTGAGTACCAGCATTCCCACTGCCAGACTGCTCAGTCTGTGGTGAGCCCAAGCACGCCTGAGTCCCTGTGTCACCAAATCACAGCTGGTTTAACGATGTAAAGCCAGCCAACCAAACAGTTCATACTAATTCCTAGTGAAATTATTCATTCTAAGGTGCAAGAAAATGCACACTTTTTCATTTTCTCTGTGGTGCTGCGTAATTTCTCATCATTAAGCACTCCTCAAATGAAATATTTTCTTCCAGAAGTAAATTAATACTCCTCTTTGCAATATGTATCAGAAACACAGTGTGGAGTTCCCTAGAAAGGTGATTTATTGCAACAGCACACTGCTACTTTAAATAACTCTCTGTCTCAATCATACTTTATGCTAATAAACCCTTGAAAATTAATTAAAGCATAGAGAGGCACACACAATAGGCGAGCAGGACTGTCACGCTACCTTTTTGTCTTCAGAAAGCTGGATGAGTGGAATGGATTGCTAATTCCAGCCATACCAGGGATGTGTTGGCCACCTCAAAAATGAGAATCCTATAGGCTCGAGAAGAATTGATGGTTTGTGCTCAGAAGGCAGGCACAGAATGGATGGCACACCCCTCCAGAGTTCAGTTGTGCTCAGACAGAAGTGCCAGGAAGCCTCTCCATTGTTTCCCTCCATTTCAAACAAGCAAGTGCAATACCTAAAATAGCATCTGCTTTAGCAGGTTCCAGTGGAAGGAAAATAGTGGGAGGTTTTAATCAAAACTCAAACCTTTAGGCAAGTACTATCACTTTCTTTTGTGAGCTGACCTAAATTTCATAGTAAAACAGGAATAAAAATATTCCAAACCACAATGACAAGATTGATATCACAGAATTTACACCCTTTAGTAGCCCTTGCACATTTAACACAACTAAAACAGCTGAATTCAAACACCACGTAGAAGAGGTTTTGTGTCTTTTCCTCAATTAACAATGGTACAGAAACCCAAACCCAATACTACTGTGCAGGTTTTTTAAGTTTCTAGCACACGTTATTCTTCTCATTTTTAAAGAATAAGCACCTCGAAAAAGATCAACCTTTTTTAAACAAATGCCAAAGCCTAACGAAGCAAGCAGCCTTCCTGAAGATTATGTAGATGATGCTGCAAAGCACAGCAAATGTGACAGCTCATCTATCAAAGAAAACAAAAGGGTTTCTGCATCCAAACTGAACTGAAGCTTTTGGAACAGCATGGGGAGTAGCTGGTGGAACTTTAGGTATTACAATATAAATAACCTGGAAAGTGAAATCTGATTTGTTTAACAATGAAGGCAGAGATATTAAAAGAAGATGGCATAGCTTGTTATGCAAGCTATGTATTTGACAATAGCTTCTACCTCAATGCCTCGAAGTGCATGGCAACTGATAAAATCCCCTCTTTATTTAGCACAAATGCACTGTCCCAACAAATGCATTACCCATTTGTTGAACAAATTGCTCAATTAATGGTGATGTTTGTTTTCTGCTAGCAATTCAGCACAGAAGCAAGCCCAGCTCCAAGGGGCTGCTGGGAGGACACAGCATTTATTGTAAGGAATTGACAGACAACCTGACACTCAACACAAGGCTGAGTGTGGATCTGCCTGCATTTAAATACTCTTCATTCTCCTGTTATCTAAGGAGCAAGAGAAACACGTGAGCAAATCATAATTAGAGGACAGTTAATATGCACAGCTTTAAGTGGTCAAGCAGCGTGCTACTTAATGTTAGCCCCTTTTTGCAGCACCAGTTTTTATTCACAGATTATTAAATCCAGCAGAGCACTAGATGCATGCATAAAATATTGTGCCTTGGTGGAAAACTGAATTTTGCATAAATAAAACCAGTTCTCTCTCTGTGTATCTCAAAGCATGTTTTCTCCTAGTGTGAAAAAAGAACAGGAGCTTCATTCCCAGTAACACAAATCTTCTGTCCACATTGCCTGGAAGGAAACCTTCATTGGTCATCAAAGCTCCCAATACAATAACATGGTTAAGGTTTTTGAGAGCACACAGGATTCACAAATACGACATAAAACCTTCAGGAAAAGTAAAATGGGCTCTTCTTTTGACATTTATTAAGCCAAATCATATTCCACCAGCTGGAAATGAACATGTCACCAAGCATTTAGAGGCACTAGGATCTGCTGAGTCTGAGATCTTAAAACACTAGATTAGAGAAAGTGGTGTGACAAAATGTATCCCAAAGCACAGCACAGAATCATCCATTTCCTCACCCCCTAATATCAAAAATACACTCACTCTGGGCTGAGCTCATGCTCCCATGACACCATGTCTTACGGAGTAATTGCAAGGAAATGTGCTATATTTGAAAACCCCAAAGACAAAGAACACTTCGAGAGAAAGAACAGGGGAGACAGGCTATTTTAGCACTAAAAAATCAAAAGCAGGAATACACAGAATAAGCAAAGATGCACACCCAGCTTACACAGGACCAACAAGCATTTAACACAATACCAAAGTAAAGAGTAAACATCCCTCCATACCTCCCCCACACCCAATTTATTTCTGTTTTTTCCTTACAAGCCCAGATGCAATGCCCCTGTCCTCCTCCCTTTAGCATCTGAGATTCCTTTCAATTATCCTGCTAGCAAAACACACTCAGTTTGCACAGAGACAACTTCGTAATTACAGCAAGGGAAAGTTGCATGGTCCACCGCCTACAAAACACTACAAAACTCACAGTAATAAGAAGTCAAGGGCTTAACTATTCATTTATTTAAATGTATGCTGCAGTTTTCATCTTTTCTGGTCAAATCAACAGATTTTAATTGGCACTTTCAAAAGCAGCAGTCTATGAAAATGACAAAAAACAATACTAGAAACAAAGCAAATAGATGCCCTGAAGGCCTCTTAATTCTTGAAGTAATGCTGCCCTTTTAGTTGCATTTGAGGAACGTGTGCGTATGATTCCCTTTTTAAATGCAGTTCCAATCAGCTTACGCTCTGTGTTACTCCACACTTGCTTCTGCACAATACTCAGAATTGTTTGGTGCACTCAGAGGGCAAAAGCAGAGTGAATGAGCTGTTTTACTGCAATACCTTTATATTGTGTATACATTCTGTGGGCTGTGTCAGGGCACATCTGTAGGGTATCAGCCTCAGGGAGGTTAAGGAATTCCAACACCGAGCTGACACGGAAAATCAAAGGGAAAGAGCAAGGCAAGAGCACTGCAACCCGTGGCACCCTTGGCACACCTCATGCATGTAAAGACACTGCTGCCATGCAGACTCATCTCCGTGGCTGCTGCTCCACTCAGATGGCCTGAATTAATAACAGAGATGAGCCCACAGATGGCACAGGGGATGGGCTGAGCCAGACTCATTTTGACAGGTGACAAAGACGACTACTCATCTAGTCATGTGAAATTAAGCACTTACAGGAATGGCAGGTGTGAACTGCCTCCTTCAGAGGGGTTTGGAAGCATCCCATCACTCACACAAAGTGCTGCCCTGAAATCCCACACAGCTCTGGGAGCACAGGTAGTGTCAGATCTGCAAGGGAGGTAAACCAAGGCTGACATGGGAGTGCCTGCCCTTTTGGAGTCTGCATGATCTCTGCTCCCTTGCCATTTGAAGAGAGCCCCAGATACTTAAAAAGAAAATCAAGTTAAAACCTAAAGAAACATGAAATACAGTCAAGGCAAAAATTAGTATCTAACACCATGCCACAAACATTAATTAATTTCAAGCTGCTATACATTTGGCCTTATTTATTACTTTTCAGACTAATTCCCCTTCATATCTACTGCCACTGTTTTAATGGGCTTTTCCCAACCCTCCCTCTCCATCAGCCACTTCCAGTGGATGTTAAACAGCACCTCACTAGAGCACTAGTGAATAGACTCACAGTGTGACTGTAGGAAAACATTTCCCCCACCCCTAGTTCATGTCTGTTTACTAACATTTTCTGTCGTGTAGATAAAATCCCAAGTTTCCCTCAATGCCATGTTGCATCAACATATTAGGATCACAGGTAGTGGGAAAGTCTGACTAAGGGAATTCGACTTATTTGGGAGCAGAGACTCCAAAATGCAGGTAAATCAAGATATAGTGCCTTCACTACCAAACTCTGGGATTTGCTGATCTGCTCTTGCTATTTCACACTATTCACCAATGTAATTGCAGATGTCATCTGCAGCTGAAGAAAACAGCAGATAAAATATTTAGTAGTTTAGATCACACCCTGAATAATTGTGATAACGGCTCTTTTTGTAAAGATTAAGCTCAGTGTGCAGCCTGTCAAAGTGGTTAATGTTCTGCATGACTATAAAACACTGCACAGTTCCAAATATTTCTTTCTTTACAAATGAGAGGATCCAAATGAATGCAGAATTTATAGTTTGAAAACATACAGTTGCCTCTCATCCCAAGACCAGTCATGCTGCACACAGCACTATTTCCACCACATTTACACTTTCTGAGCAGGCAGTGTCTCAGAATGTGTCTATGAAATTATTTTTTGAAGAAAAAATAAGAGTCTGTAATCACTTTTTGGCACTTTCAAATAAATTTTAGTCTCTAAGCAGTATATCAAAAACTGGACTAAGTATCTTTTAAGGAAGGAGAAAGTATTCCACCTGTACACATGAAGCATTAAAAAATTGTGTTTTTCCAGTCAACGGATACAATCCATTTTCCTGAGAACAACCAAGGCTAATTAATAGGTAAGTGAAGCACCTCATGTCTGGCTCCATCCCCAAAACTCTCCCTGGGCAACACAAACAATATCAGCTGGGCATGTCTCAAAGGACAAGGGCAGAGAGACTCAGCCCCTCAGACACGTCCCTCCTGTGGGTGACTCCACACACTGCCACAAGAGTTCACGTTCTAGACTTCAACTGCATATCAAGTGATGCCTTTTCAAATGGTTAGCCCTCTGTTCAATGATACAACCCACAGGTGCAATGTTCTCCTCATTCACTGAGGAATTTTTTGTCATCAAACATTTAAAAACTTCACATTTAAGTATCTAACCATTTCTAAAGACAGAGAAGTCCACACATTACTACAGATCAGTATTGAAAAAATACACATAGCATCTTTGGAAACTTCTATTTTTAAAACATTGAACTTAACACTGAGTTGTCACTGAGTTCCTCTGGTTATTGGAGAAAACAAATACATTGACAACTTTGGAGGTTACAAGAAAAAGACAGACATAAAACTGGCCAAGCCTTTTCCCTGCAAGCAAGCTCCAATAAACATGGGAATAACCTAAATTAATCAAAATCATCGCTTTTAGGCTGAGTCTCTAGGGAAGCTCTGTCCAGACCTTAAAATGAATTTACACTTCTCCATGACTACTGTTTTTCCATGCCACTTATCAAATGTGTGTTAATTTCTAAAGTGAACCCCCCCTCGCCTGCTGGTTGCATATGTACAGTTGTATTGCTCAATATTTCTGATTTTTAAAAAAGATACCTGACTGGAATAACTTTGTCCTTTTCATTGGATGTAAAAAGTGACACAAGATTAGTACATTTTCCTGTGTAATGTTTTTTTTTTCACAGAAAGTCAAACAACATCCTAATTATCAAGATGATTTCTAACAAAATAAATTATTGAAATACAGCACCTTTTAAAACAATTAATGAAAGCTGTTTGCAACAAATATCACCACTTCATACCCTTCTTAGGAGATAACATATCTCCATCTGGATTTTATCTGCATCAACTGTCATGAAGGTTAATCAACTTCTCCTTTAATTTTGTTTTTTTAAACAAATTATAGTTTTACTCTTTCCTCAACTGGAAAGTTAAAAGCACATTGCCCATAAAAGAGTTTATTTTGTTTGGTGACAGTGTACACAGGAGACTGCTAACACTGCCCAGTGATCCTTCAAGCACAAGTCTGGAGAGCTTGGGAGAAGAGATAAGAAAAATACAGAAAGTAAAAAACTTTTTACAAATTTACTTTGTCAAATGAAAATTATGGCACCAAATTTCACATTCAGAAATTCTTGGTCACACATGAAACACAGAAAAAAAAAATCATATAAACTGGCAATTGTATGGAACCCAATGTTGTTATTATACAGACAGGCTGGTGCACACATAAAGCATGTCCTGCACAGCAACACTCAAGACATTTTTAAAAGGCTTTCATGAATTCCTCTCACTTTGCCATGACTCCTAAAGATCCATTTTTAAAGGGATGAGAGCACTTTTCCTAAATATGAGTCAAAGTCCTACCTACAGCACCTTCTAGAAAACTGAGAAACAGGACAACCAAAGACCATAAATTTAGAGACTTGTGAACATGCTCACACTTCCTAGGATGGCTACTGATTGAAGCAAAGCAATATTATATCAACTTAGGGCTACCACAGTGCCCCTTACCTGGGCAGAGCAGATTGGTTTTACAGCAATTGATTTTTCTTTTTCTTTTTTTTTAAAGCCTCTGAAAGTACTCATGATGGGCAGCAAAGACCAAAGCAGCAGTCTGTGCCACAACTTTTAATAATGCGAATGAGAATTAAAAATAAAAACAAAGACATCAACTAAAAGCTTGATTTGCTTTTTGTACAAGATGATGAAAACCATTAAAATAAAGGCAGAAAAGTTGAGGCAGGTGTGAGAGTGAGACAGAACACAAACCTCTCAAAAGCACAACCACAGCAGTGCCTCAAGGCTTCCTTCCAGCGTGCTCTTCAGACTCTGTCCTAGCAGAGCCTGTGTTAAACCAAGGCATAAAAGAACAACCCACAAAGTTGCCTGCGATTTTGGGCACTTTGTGTTCTTTGACTGGTGAAGGGAAAACGTGCTTACTGCCATGGAGATGACATTGCTGCATTCCACAGGCTTCAGCTGTAGGGAAAGGTGCAGTTAGGGACTCTGGTGAGAAAACACTGTCCCTGACATGCTAAGAAAGCACAAGTGGGACCATTAATGCTGTACGATGTCCCTGGGAAAGCAGCAGGACCCCAGCTATTTATCTGGGTATTGCTGGTGCACATGGTTACAAAATTTATCTGCAACTACATCCTTTCCTGCTTTTTTGTCCCCTTTACCATTCCACGACCAGTTCCTAGGAATTCCAATCAATTCGTCTGGTGACAGAATCCAACAGAACCAACCCAACTTGGAGAAGAAGCTCTCACTTCCTCCCCTGCATGCACAGGATTCTCCTTCAAATTCATGCTGTTGTGCCCCTTGTTCCTTCTCATCTCATTGCACTGCTTTGTTACATTTTTTTAAACACAAATATACACTTAGATTTCCATTTCTTACCAAGGGAGCTCTACAGACTCTAAACCCAACATTTGAAACAGGGTAATGAATACATCACAGAGACCAGCATACAGTGTTTCTGGAAACATTTGCCTGGGTTTTAGCAGGAAGACAAACTCAATCCCACAGTCCATCACCTGCTAATGGCATTGCCTTTAGTTATTGGAAACACTAGACATACACACAAACATCCCTACAATGAGCTCCTACAGGTCAGAGATCTCAGTACTGTTATAATTACAAAATCATTTGACTATCTTATTATCTCAATAACTTGATGTGTCAGGCACATGGCTTAGGACTATTAGTCTAATTCTATAAATTTCCATGAAGTTTATAATTTCTCCAAACGAAACACACCACACACAAGGCTCCACGCTGACTCACTCAATGAATGCCTAAGCCAGCAGAGAAAGGATTCCCTTTTTTCCTTACCTCCAGATGCTCTAAAATATAGGGAGGGTTTGTCATGCCCAGCCTCAGCATGGCTCCCTGAGGAATGACCTGCACCAGGCTCCACAGCAGCGTGGGCAGGTCTGTGCCAATGTCCCTGCCATAAGCCCCCGTGTCCTCGCTGGTCAGCCACAGCTCACAGACACCCTCTGCAAATAGAAGACACAGATAATTAACAAATCTGCTTTAGAGCTGTTTATTTTATCATACAGCTGCTCACTCTTTTAAATGCAGTATTTCACCAGGCTATTATGCAGCCAGACTGGGTATTCAATTGCAAAGGGGAGGGAAGGAGAGGGAAGGCTTATCCCATGGGTAGCAGTGGGTTATTAAGTTCATTTTATGAGCACAAGAGTGCTACAACAATGCAGTAAATTATCATTGCCGTGGAGTGATTAACATTCACAGCCAATGACTAATTCTCTGCTGCCTCTACAGCAAGGCAGTCAAGTTTAGTACTCTGTTCTGGTTTTTGAGCCTAATTCATTAAACACCACAAGCAACATTACCCAAGCAGAGTTTGCACTAATGGTTATTACTGGGAGTTAGCTTATTAACTGGTAAGCTTCCAGTAAGCAAAACCAGCCCTAAAGCACTGGGGTTAACGTTCCTCCTGGAATAAGCATTAAAAACCTGTATTCTTTAAATTACTCAATTAGCAATGCAGTATTAAGGTGGCATTGAAAAGGTTAGTGACCACTGCATGACAGTGATAGTACAGAAAAACCTGTTTTCTGGCAGTTAAGGCTTTATTTCCATCACTCACAGTCTTAGGAAGTAGTATGTCTGATTTATATTGTAAACAGCAAGGTTGAACACTTATATTTGGCAATAATACCCTCCTACTCAAATATGGGAAAGACAGTACTATTCTTTAATAATAGCTGAAAGCAAGGAGGCCTCACACAGCCACTTCTGTCCCTGCCCAGCTTTCATCCTTTTGGCAATGCAAGCCCTCTCCCCTTCCCTCAGCACCCCAAAGCCATCACAGGCAGGGTGTCTGTGGTTCCCAGCAGGGCAAGACACCATGAACTCCGTGAGGAATCAATTTCTCAAACCAACTATGAACCGGGTAAGGAAAACATCCAAACATGAGAAGGTGCAAAATTCATCAAAGCACTCTTTGGACCAGCAGAGAACGCAGCATAAAATGTAAATGTTTATGCTACAAATATATACTTGAGAGGAGGAAAATATAAACATGTACACAGACCTCAATCACAGAAAAAGTAATAAACATGGGAAATCAGATGTTTTACAAAAGGCAAACTCAAGGCTGCTACTCAAACTCACAGGGTAACAAGAAAGGCAGAGAGCAGAATATGCTGAGCACCAAAGCTAAACTCTTGGTATAGAAAAGTTCTCGGGGCATTTATTACTTAGAGTGAGGAATACTTAAAATTCAAAAAACTCATTGCTTCTTAAGTGTTGCTTCCAGAATAAGTCAGTAAGAGATGTATAATTCTGAGCTTTGTAAGGGGTCTGGTGTAAAGCATTCCTCAAGTATGAACTTTTTGGTTGTCACAAGTTTTTGCAGTGCCAGCTTTGCACCCACCCTCAAACTGAGCTCCCCGTGCAGAATCCATACAATCACACAGTGGATTCCACTGCGCTCACTAATGGTTTGGAATTCCTCTCACCATGAAACCTGCTCCAGGGTTTGCTGCCTGCCCTACCTTTTCCTGACATATGGGGGAAAAAGTGAAATGGATATGTCAAGGATCTGAAGGGTCCTGTTTCACTTTGTTTGGGTTTTCCTTCTAATAGGAGTCTCCAGCAGCCCTTAGAACACTGCAAAACTGTTAGTTGTTTGCTGAGTTTCTGCTATAAAAGAGGAATTCTCCTTTGCAAGCCACCAACCTAAGGAGTTGCACGGGTTTGGGGTTGGCTGCTTGGTTTGTTGGGTTTTTTTACCATGCAAATGGCTAATGGAATTGTGCCTCACAGTTAGCAGATGAACACTGAGGGGGGAAAAAATAAATCACTGGCTAGGAATGGAAATAACATTGCAGTGGAAAACAACAGTGAGCTTTTAAAGCTGCATAGGTGGGGACCATTAGCCCCCTGGTGGGCTGAAACTTCCAATTAAATCACAAGAAGAGGAAGCAGCTGTAATAGTAAATCAGCAACAACAGGAATAACTCTCATCTGCTCTGGGCTCAGGGTGTTGAACAACAAGCTATGGGAATAATTCACACCAAGAGCCAAGGATGTGGTCACGATATGGGGGGCTGGGAGGGGAAGGACACCTGTACTTCAGGAGAAGGTTCATGCCCCAGTTTCAGGCTGACAAGAAGGATGCTGTAAGTGGTAAGTATTTATCAGGAGGGTAAATGAACTTCATGCATGGCTGTGTGTGATGGAGGGTTTGTGTCAGCTGTTTTCAGGCTGTTTATTCCAGCCCTTCCCACCCTCAGTTTAGGAGTCTAAACTCACACCAGGTAAGGGAAGAAAACAACACACCTCTCAAACAGCATTAATGAGGTCAACCAGCACTTCCTATTTTCACTTCACTCTGTTGCCCTCCAAGCTCCAGCTCCTTTCTTTCTTCTTTTGCAGTGAACCTCCCCATTCTGTTCCTGGGTAATTCTGGTGCTAACAAAGGCAAGCTGATTTTGTAAACAAGAAAATTGATCCAAATGGCAGAGTTCAGATGTGCAAACTCAGAGCATTTGTTACAGTATTAAGGCCAATTATCATTATATCCAAGTAATTACAAATCTGCCTTTGGTCACAGCTCGTAGTTTATTTCTCACTCTGCCATCACTACCCAGCACAAAAGAGAAGCCTCAGTAGTGGCTTCTGATCTCTGCTCAGCTTTAATTGGAGATGACTGAGAATGAAAAATGTTGGAAAAAGTAGAAAAGGTTCCAAGCAAACGAAGGAGGTTCTGAGCCTATTTCTTCCCCACTATCCCAGTATACAGAATACTCAGTGCAGACCATCTGATGTGGGCTTCAACTTCATTTTTGTGGGGTAAACAATCCTTGTCATAAAGAAGATCAAACCCTGCAGTTATCACTTTTAGGAGATATGTGCATTTCTGTTTCAGAGACCACTGGAAATAACTTCATTAATAAAAAACTTCTAGCATTTTTGTTTTGCTTTATCTTCATGCCACTATTGTAAACACTCTTTTCAGTGGTACCAAACATCCTTTGAACCGAAGGGAAATCTACAACATCTGAAAAGTGAATTTACTTCAATCTACAAAAACACCTGAAAATTCTCCTATTTGTTAGTCTGCCATACCTTTGTAGAAATGAATTCAGTCCCCAAATCCCCTTCTTTTTTAATTCTCCTTCCCTTCATTCTCTTCTTTCCCGGCAGATTTTCCAGTGCTAAGAGGAGTGGCATTTCCAGAGCACAATGCTCTGCAGGCTGCCTCGGGGGGAGGCCCCACTGTGACCTTCTCAAGAGCCCAAAATGCTTATCAATAACTGCCTGAGCCTCCTGCCATCCCTGTCCCAGCAGGGCAGGGCTGCACACACCACACAGAGCTCATAGACCATCTGCCAAGGGGAGCCCTCACTCCAGTGTTTGTCAAAAACTGCTTGCAGACTTGAGGGCAATCAATCTGACCAGGACACCCTTCAGAATTATTTTAAATAAATAAAAATCATAGCCAAAGAGAGAGAAAGGCTTGAAAAAAAGCAAATTCTTTTGAAACATGCTCATTGCTCAGACTGAGCTTAGCCTACATTAATTCATTTTGCCTTCAGTGATCTGAGTCTCCCCTCCCCTATTCAGCATGGATTTTACAGGCACTATTTACATACTTGAGGCAGTGCATCACTTTGCTGAATGAGTGCCCTAACAGGGAAACTGTGAAGACATCTTAGCACAAGCATGTCACTGTATCAACCTGAATATAATGCAGGTTTTAAAGAGAAACTGAGATTGGGAGGAATCATTCTTCCTGTAATTCTGCAGCACTCCCCAAGCATTGATTCACTGTGTGAGAGTCCAGCCCTCCTCTTGAGCCAGTCACTCAACCACATGGACCAACACTGAAGCATCTCATGGTAGGAACTTCCTGAAAGAGAGACTCCCACTGGGAGCCACTCACTGCTGCTAATGGAGGCTTGCAAGGATTCTTTTCCAGTTCACCAAGAAACCCCTGTTTGATCTGGAAATATACAGGGCTTCTAGACAAGTGAGAGAATGGAGTGAGACACAGCCTGTACAAACTCACCCCAGGAACTCAGACACACACCTAAGTGCCAGAATTAGAAACTGAGGGATAATTGTCAAGCAGATGACAAAATAAGCAGACTGAAGAAAAAAAGACAGATCTAGGTACAGAGCTGGCAAAAGAGGCAAGCTGGGATCTAAAGGATCAATGTTTTTTCCCCTATCTGCAAGGTGTGGGTCAGCTCATGACACACTGGGTACAAACTGGTCCCATCAGAGTCTCATTTTTGCCTTGAGACACAAAGCTCTTAGTGTCTCATAGCCTGAATTTCTACAGGATCTTTATTATGCCCAAAAATATTCCCTCTTTTCAAAAGATCTACCTTTTCACCCTTCTGGACAGTCTTAAGGATATGAAAGATGATTGCCCACTCCTGATTTCTTAATGCTTGCCACAGACAGCAGAAAAGAGTCTGAATGATATTATGAATGTGGGCTGAGCTTCTGGAATGCAATGTTTGGAGAAACTACGAGATCCCAGAGCTCCCACTAAAAAGGAAAGTTTAGCAAAAGGAGGGCTGACCCAACCAACCCTTCCCATCACAGGAGGAAGCAAAAGCTGGCTGAGTGGCCATGAAAGGCTGTTCAGAATTAGTGCACTTCAAAATGAGGACCAGAAAAATCTTTCTCTGAATTTTCGCTATTAGACTCATAATCAAGAATTTTAAAGTATCTCTTTAATAGCATCCATTGATCTGGAGCATTGATTAGTATCACATAAGGACCTGCTACGCAGAGAGATTTAATCTAAGAGCCTGCACAAATTCCATTTCATGTGGTCATCAGGAAAGAGGAAAGGTAAAGACAATTCTGTACACAGTGAGAATTTCTTTTCACTGGATCACATTAGGTTGCAAGGGACCTCCGGAGGTCACCTAATCCAATCTCCTGTTCCAATCAGGTCCAATTAGATGAGATTGCTCAGGCCCCTCTGCAGTTGTGTTCTCAGTATTTCCAAGGACAGAAACACCAGCACCACTTTAGGTAATCTGTTCCAATATTTGACCACCCTGAGGGTAAAATATTCTTACTTGCACCTGATTACAATTTCCTGTGCTCCAGCTTGTCCTGTTACTGCTCATCCCATCTCTGCAAGACCTGCCTGCCTACACAACAGGCTGGCTCTGCCTCCTCCATCCCCTCCCATGGGGGATTGTAAGCAGCAGTGACATCTCCTCTTGGCTTTCTTTTCAAAAGCTCCACAGATCTGATTCTTGCATGCTGTGTGCTTCATCCTCCTAATCATTTCAGTGTCCACCCCAAACCACAGAACAACCAACCAACCTCCTACCCATTTCCCCCAAACCAACCCACCCCAAAACACCAAAACTCCACCCTGCCACAAAGCCAGACATCCCATCAAAAAGGTCACTCGGGCCAGTGACACCATTTGCAGTCGGCAAATCTATGCCAGCTGTTCCCAAGGGCCCCCTTGTCCTTCCTGTGCCTAGAGGTGACTGCCAGGAGGGTTTGCCCCACTGAGAGAGAGGTTCAGCTGCCCTGCAGTTCCCTGGATCTCGCTCCTTGCTCTCCCAGAAGGGCAAGGTGACATTCCCCTTCTTACAATTCATCAAGAATCTCCCCTGGCTGTCACATCCTTTGAATGACGAGAGAGAACAGCCCCATCATGACATCAGCCAGCACACTTGGATGCCTCTCCTTGCAGCATTAGTTCTATTACTTCTGGATGTCAGTCTGCAGCTACAAAAACTACAGCTCTGTTTTCAAGTGCTTAGCTCAGTACAAGCCCTTAAAAGAGTTGTGGTTTCCACGATCCAGGGGATGACACATATATTGGAGTGCTTGGGAAGTGAACATGCTAAGTTTTATGGTCTACATGCTTTGGAGAGCAAATGTTTGGAAACTAGCATGAAGTGACACACAGCCCAAGTGACACTGAGGGATGCTGTTCCATCTATGCAGGGTAACAGTATTTTAAAAGTAAATTACTGACCAGTATCACTCGGGAAGGTTCTCTTTGGCACTGCTGTCTACTACCCTTAGTAACAAAATTCGAGGTATTTTTTCTTTCTCTTGCCAACGTACTTCAGTAAATGTTTACACTAACAAATGATTAAAGTTCTCATGTATTTCCATAAATGCCATACATTAGTATATATGCCTGGTATGAAAGTCTCAAACCATACGAAACCATAACAGCAACTTGATTTAAAGGATCATTTACCACAGATGGCAAGTAGGTACCTACAACAAATTCCTAATCCTGCAAACTAATGTAAAAAAGTTTGGGCTGTACTTGCAAACTGCAGGATAGAAAAATTAATTGCACCTTGGATGCCCTTAACTCTTCCAGCAATTACCTTTTCAAAAGTATGAAATGCTTTTTAAATTTTGTTAGATTGAGTTATACTTTCAACCAGTAAAACGTGCTCTCTCTCTCTCTCTTCCATTCTAAGCTGTGAGCAGAGCTTAAACAGACTTTGATGCAAAGAGCTAAAGAAACACCTTGTCAAGCTCAGTGCAGAAGAGTTCAAGAAACAGCTCGGGTCTATCTCAATGCAAATGTGTTAAAAATATTAAAAATTTTATGGTTTATACATTTTCCCCTCCAAGTGCATTCATATTTTTGCCTTATTTCATGTCATTCACAAAACCAAATCAGAGCTGAACCACAGTAAAAACATTACAAGCATTAGGAATAAGAACTTGTCTTAATTACTTTTAAGTTACAACAACAAAACACTGTGGGTTTGCACATAAGCAAAACCCAATCCCACCTGTGACTGCTGTAGGGCCGAGCAGTTCTACAATCTCTACCAAACAGTTTATTTTGCTCACTATATTGATAAGCAGAGTGTTTTGATAGGAGTTTTTCGAGGAAAGAAATTTTTTTAAAATGGAGGTGAAACAACAGTTCAATTTCATGAGTTGGTTCTATTTTTCAGGCTGAGGAAGTTGGTTTTTAAGAGAGAAGTCTGTGCTTTTTGGTCACCTGCCTATGACCCTCCTATTTGCAGGCATGTGTGTTGCCCACCCAGTGGTGGGTTTTGAAGGTTACCTCTTGCACAAACGAAAATATACAAATTTAAAATATTTCCACTTAGTCCTTATGCTTGCCAGCTGAAAGGAAATAAAACTAAAATTTGCCATTCCACATACAGACAGCCTGCAAGGATTTAGCTGGTTTTCAGAGACTGTGGACATCTCCTGCCTGAGTTCACACAATAGAAGCCTTATGTGTATTAATGATCAGGGGTATAATTGGCTGATGTTAATTAACCAAGAACATTATTCAAGGAGCAAGCTCAACGACAGGCAATGTTATACGTATCAAGAAAATAAAGCACAAAGTACTGGGTGACCACAGGGGGAGGATTTGCAAAAAGAGAAAACTCTTTCAGAACACACAGGCCTGAGTTTAGAATTGTTCTGCACCCTGTACACAGCACACAGACAGGCAGACCCTCAAGTGGGGAATGATTGCTCTCTGCCCTGTGTCTCCAAAATACCCCCTGTGAACTATTGGCATGCTCATGTTGCTCTGGTAGCACACACAGAGAATATTCACCCCTCCACCAGAAGGGTCAGGCCAGCACCCTGCAGAAACACCCTTTAGCTACCGAAAAGGGAAGGAGCAACATTTCCAGGAGCTTCCAAAGTGAACAACTGAGATTTATCGTTTCTCTGCCTATTGTCAGAACACACATAGAAAACCTGCCTTGAGCTGTGAATTGGAAATGAGGCGTGCAAGAAGTGCTGTTGCTGGTTTTGGGATTCACTGGGAACACGAGGGTAAGGTGGCACTCGTTACACCATACGCTCGCTGTTGGAAAGCCCAAACACAGGGCAGGGCTGTGCTGGGGCCGAGGCAGCAGATGAGGAGGGCACACACTGCACACACGCAGGGAAAGGGGCCCGAGCTGCAGGCACAGTACAGGATGCAGCGCTAATTAATGGAGCCTTGGCGCTGACGAGCCAGCTCCGCAGTGCTAATGAGCCTGGATTCATTTAAACAACATGTCTGCGTGGAAACTGATTAATTCTTGGGCAGTAATGCGACACACCAAGTTTCAATCATTGCAAATGTTTGTAGCCAAGCTGAAAAACTCTCCGAGCCTGAGTGTATTGTCACATAATCTTCTGCAGAAAGAGAGCAGCTATCAAATCCTGGAGCAGCAGCTTGCACACAAGCTACCACGGTGTGCTAGAAGTAGTTGACATGGAAATTCATCCTCCACAGAGCATTCTTCTGCCCAAGTTTCTTGCATTTTCAAGAGCAGAATCCTACAGTCCTACCTCATTCAATGTTTTTGAAATAGATGAACAGCAAGAATAGAAAGAAATCACATTTTGGGTATTTACAGGTGACATTTTAAAAATCAGCGGAAAATTAGTTGGAAATAATTTGGGTTACATCCAAATGCTGGCATTTTAAAGTGTAATCAAAGAAAGAAGACAGATTATGTCTCCCTTTGACTGAAAAGCTAACAAGAATGAATAAATAATCTCTGCTCTGCTACATATCCCAGGATTAGGGGAGATGTCTTTTAGAATGTTTCATGTTCTAATCACAAAAAACCCTCCTAGAATTCAGAAGAATGTACTGTCATAAGGGACAAACACAGAAGTATCAAATGCTTTGGTGCACTTTAAATTATGAGCCAAAATACAAGAATGCAAACCTCAAAATGGCAATACAGAATAGAGAAACTTTAATAAAAAAAGGCTTCTTTTGCTTTGTTTTTCCACAACTCATCTATGTATCACCATCACATTAAAGTACTGACTGTTGTCTAACCCCTCTTTTAATGTTCAGTAATACTCAAAATATTGTCTCAAATGAATGGTATTTTCTCTGCAACTCGAAATGGGTCACCATGACCAAAAAGGAGCATGTTTGCATTGCACCAGTAATATAACTTCCCCAATTCTAACCCATGCAGTGGGTTAATTATATCTATTGAATTCTCACGGAGAACTCAAAGCCCCTCTGCTGTTTATTCACCTTAATCTAAATTTATTCTCAGTATTCAGTGACAGACCACCAAAATACATCACCAGCAGAATGCAATTAAAATCTGGTGGGGATGTCCACAGGGAGGTCAAAGCCAAATCATTCAAGGGTTTGGAAGGATATTAATGCATCTTTCTCATACAGATTAATGCCAATAAAGGTCTCATACTAAACAATAATTTACCTTTAGATTAACATATTATATGTCAACATGGGAATATGAATTAAATCTAAGAGAAATGAGCAGCTATCCATGAATCTTTAACAAAAGAATATGCAGAGTGAAATCACTGAATCTTTTAAAGAGTAGAATTCAGGCAAGAGCCTGGTCACTCAGAAAAAGTTTATTATCCCATCTGTTAAAAAAGCCCACCAAACAGATGACACTAGGGGGAAAAACCAACCTTAAAAACATGTTATTGAAATAATCTAAGAATATCCCCGTTTGTTAAACAGCCCTTCTTTAAACACTTGGTAGAAATCTACAAGTGTTAGACAAGTTTACCTTTGTCACTTGTCCCAACCAGCAAAGCAACTTGAGGGAAAAAATACCAAATATATCAAAAATATGAAATTTCACCAATCTTACAACAGCTGCTCAGCAATATTAAATGTTTGAAACCCATCACTGGGGAAATCCTGATTAAAAAGTAACACACTTGCCTTCATCAAGCCATGGAAATCTACAGCTCACATGTGGCTTCAGAATTCCACAAACACATTATTTTTAGAGAACTTCAAGAATCATTTTCTTTCAGCACCCTTTGAGCCCTGAAGATGAATTCCAACCCAAATTTTCTAGAGTATTCACAAATCAAACACAAATGCTATTGAAAAATGTTGCTCATTTTTCTGGAAGAAATACGATCCAGGAGATAAGGGAATACTTTTTTTACGTGTTTGTATTTTCTGATAATGATAGATGGGATATTTGGTTTTACTGAAAATGCCAAATGCATCTCAGTGAGTTGGATAAAGAAATAAAATACAGACAGTGCACTACAAAGTAATCAAATATCCAACCCCATGCATAACTAAAAAAATAAAAATGTCTACTACAATATACTGTAATATATAACCATGCTGCATGGACACGTGCCATTTGTCACTCCTGCATATGGAACAAGCTTTAGCAATGCTACAAACAAGAAGAAACCCAATTTCTTAGTCTGTTTTAGAAATGTCATTTCTTACCCAGCACATCCTGATTGCCAAGAATTCCTTCTAACACCACCAGTTTTAGCCCTGGGTCATGTGCTGTAATTTCCAAATAATCTAATAAAGGGCTTATAGCAACTCTTAAACTGTAGCATAATACATCCTTTTGTCCCTATGCAACAATGACAACAATTTCACTGCAACTTCGAGCATGTTAAATACCTTTATTTTTCTGTGAATGGGAACGGTTGGTTAATAGAGATGGGGATAAAGTGGCTTTTGAATGTACGACATTTTCAGAAAGATCCCTTCCCAGTATTTCCTAGCTCCACTCTCTGATAAAACACACAAAGCAATTACCTATTTCAACCTTTTGCCTCAAAGAAAAATTAAAATTGCTAAATGCAGACACAGAATGCAGCGAGACACGTAAGCATAAAACAAAAAGTGATGCACAGGATGGAAACTCTTCCCCAAACCTACAGAAAAGCTCTCAGCACACACACAGGGTCTCAGACACTGTTTGAGGCTCAGCCATGGGAAAGAAGCCTTTCAGCAAAGAGTCCAAACACAGGAACACACAGAGAAATCAGAGAAACCAGCAAAACTCACTGTTTTAAATAACACCACAGAACATTAACTACACATTGGCACAGAAAAATAAACTGAAACCTCTTAAAAGAAAATTTTCAAAAGGAATACATTCCTTTCCTCCAGCTGAACAAAAATATCCAGTCAGCTTGGGATTACAATGAACTTTTCCCTCATTTGTTTAGGTTTAGAGTTACTGCTCTAACAAGGGGTTTGATGCCACTCTTACTTATGAAATACTAGTTTAAATCAATCACACCAGTTTGTAGGAATATAGAAGAAGGGAGAATGGCAGACTCCATTTCTTCAAACAACTCCTGTTTTGCCTTTACTAAGAACTGAGTCACTGGATCCCAACACTTTTAGCTGCATCTCCCTACTCAAGGCTCCAACGTGCACTCCGATTCCTCAAGCCTGTATTTCAAAGTGCAGCTTTAATCAGGATCCCTGGAAAAACAAGGCTTCCCTGACTGCAGTGTGTATGTATCATTCTATCCCAGTAACTACCAAATGCACTGAGCAATTCCCATGAGATTTAACAGAAAACTAGAATTCCCAACAACAGTAAGCTCCCACAAGTTTCATGACCAACAGTAACCAGCTGCAAAAGCATTCCCCAAATGTGTGCCCACCTTAAGAGAAGGCAGGACTCTGCCACTGCTCAATTTATATTGGGCTATCACAGGCTCCAGAAGGAAAACAGTGGGGCTCACACTGCTGGAGAAGTCTATCAGCATCACAGGGAACCAATCCTCAAGAAAGCAGGCTTTATCACATCAGGAAAAAGCTGATGTTCAAGTAAATAGAAGCACAGATTGACAAGAATTTTCAGCTTGCAACTACAGTTACTTGTGCCAGTACTTTAGTTCACTTCAGCTTAACCCTAAGGACTGGTAGGTGCCAGTAGTGAAACTGTCCCATTCCAACCAACAGTAGGGGACAGTGACATGCTTTGCCACCCTCAGGTTGTTGATACCCTTTATCACCAGGGCTCCCAGCAATTCCTCAGCCCCCATGCTGAATGAAGCCACTGGAGCAATCCTTTTCCTGCATATTCTCTCTGTGTATGTTTCTATGCATGACAGAACAAATATTGAGACTGGCAGTCTCTGTTCTATTTTGCAGGTCTGTTCCAACACATTTAACCACAATGCCTATCTCCTCTTTGCTCCCCTTCAACCTGCCCTGTTGATGACCTTAAATGCAATTTAAATGAACCACTCTCTGCTAGTAATGAGAAATAATTCACCCTCAATGATGGTTTGTGAAAGCTTCGCTCAGGAAAGAAAAAGAAAGCACACACATCTTTTCAATCATTTTGAATCACAGGAAGACTTTTGGCTCAAAAAAAAGTCATTCACTAGTGACGTTAGGGAGGCTGGATATAAGTCAACATTCAAAGTAAAATAACTTATTTGTTCCAGGCCTTAATTATAAATTTCACATAAGGGAATCATAGCGTGAGCAATTTCTGTGTCGCACTTTCAGAATGACTAAGTTTTGCTGCTCTCCCAGATTGAGAGGAAGGATTTCATAATTCTCCCCACTGTGTATTAATGCCTTTTTCCTCCCTCTATAAAACACGCAAAATACACTGAATTAACAGCACAAATTGCACAAAAGGAATTCACTTGCAAATAAGTCCAATAAAGACGTTTAATACCAAGCTTTTCCCAAGTCTTCTGAAATGACTACAGACAGGTCTCCAAACGGAGTCAGTCTCCCAGCTCCCATTGATGTCCTTGAGCACTGGCCTTTACACAGGTATTTAAACATCTTATTTTGGGATATATGAACAGGGAACTTGTTAGCACACTTTGTATGCAGTCTGCAATTCTTCCTCACCTTCACACAAGAGCTCCTGGTATCTTTTTTGTTTAACCCAATCCCTGAAACAGAACGATATGCTAAGACTGAAAGTCGGGACGAGTAGCAAAACTCTGCAAAAATGGCCTCCACTTCAGCCCAGCCAAACAATTTAACCTGGAAGGATCACAATGTAAAAGTGTTACTGATTTAGAGAGGGATAACTCCTAGGAAAGTGTCTGCCTCATTAAAAGCAGGCTCATAAACCAGAAAGCCCAGTGCTGCTAGACAAACTGCATTGTGTCTTGCAGAAGTGTCAAGCCTTGGCGCACCTCCAGCCGCTGACACACTGCCAGGCACATCAGATATATATTAATGTGGGATAATCTGAAAGAAAAGCATTCTTTCATAAACATTTTTTTCTTTCTAAAACCATCAATCAACTTCCTAGCTGAGCACCATGTGGCTCAGCTTAAGAGATGCTCAGGAATGCTGCAGTGTCTCTGAAGCACTGAGTGACTCCCAGCCCCGGTGCCTCTCGGTGCCCATTGTCCCAAGTATTTGCTGCAGTTATTTGGCTGCCTGTCAGCAGCTAATTCTGATTTGTAACTTGGGAAACCAGCAGCGGGAGGTCCTCAGACCTGACTAGTGACATCCTCAGCACCAATTAGCCAAGGTGCAGACTGCCAGCGAAGACCTGCTCGCACTTCCAATTATTGAAGAGAAGCAACGGGAAGATACAGGACCATCTAAACATCTGTCAGGAAAAAAACCTAACAGAAGCATCTTGTTATTTAGCTCACTTGAAACTGCAAAGAGAAACAAAACGATGAGATGTGCTTTTGCTCCAAAGGTGTGTTTCCTGATAAAGATATATTCTAACAAACACAAGTGCACTGGAAATTCAAGATGCTGGCACCGTAAAAATAAAACCAAGCACGAGGTTTCCAAAGCAACCTTGTTACAGAACAGTAATTTTACAGGATTGAACTCATCTACCCAGGGAATAAACACATTGAAGGAATGGTTGAAACACCTAAAGGAACTCTACTAACATTCTGTGGAGTCCATCTCAAATTATCAATACCTGCTTCTGTATTCCATAGAAAAAAGGTACTTGACTTCAGCATCTGATCTCCAGGGCCCACTGGTTTCTCGTCCAAAGCATTCCAATGGTATTACTTAAAATATATGTTCCAATTTCATGGCATAAATTAAAGCACTGCTCTTTCTACATAAGTTCACAAAAGTCAGGGTGAGGAAATTAACATTGTTTAAGTCAGTGGGAGAAAATATAAACAACTGCACTATAGCTGTAACTACTGGATTAATTTTTTGCAGTCCGCTGGGTGAAATATGAGGGACTGGATGACTCCACGTAATGGCAATAATGCACTTCATCTCAGATTCAGGAGTAACTTGAATACAATCCAATTTCGAGGCAACTAAAAACCTGAAAGGTTTTTGATGGCTTATATATCACCCATGTGCTGCCTGTATGCAGTTCTAAACAAAGTGCTAACTTAAAGAAATAATACAAACCAGTGCACACATCCTGCATCTCTGGTTTGGCTTGGGCATGTCCAAACGAGCTGGGTTGCAGCAGCTGCCCCAGGCACTTATTTGGAGGAAAAGAACTCAGCAGAAACCTATTAGAGAGCCTTGACAAATAGAATAGTGACCTGAAGTTACAGTACTGTTACAGTACTGCCAAGAAATCACCCCAAAAAGAACCCAAACCCCCCCAAAAAGTGGCTTATTTCAAGCTACATCCTGTGTGCTTATGCTGCAGCTGTGCCTTAGTCTGGCCATATTTAATGTCTTTTAAAATGGTTCTTTAAAAAGAGTCACATCACACTCTGTGAAATTAACATTATTTGTTGATGCCTGAATGATCTCAGTAAATAAATAACATTCATCTTATGCTACAAAGAGCACTTAATTAGCTCTCTTTTAAACTGAAAACACTTCATGGCTATGCCACCCAATGGAGATACACCTTTTATTTCAAATAATTAATGTATTTTAGGAATGAGAAAATAAAGTGCTTTTCTGAAAGAGTGCCCTTCATCTCATTCCTGTTTCTATAACTAAAAGGTTGGTAGGTAAGTTTTCTTCCTGCCGTAATTAGTTCTAACATGGCAGGCATGCACATGTATGGTGCCAATCAAAGCTGACCCGCAGTGTACCAAAGGACAAGCATGGCATTTAACTCCTGCATTCCTGATGCAAGAGTGCAAGTCACACTGAGCTTCACTGTGGCTTGTTTCAATAACTGACATGCTGCAAAAACATCCTGCATGAACTTACTAAGTATTTAAGCTAAGTATTTAAAATTAAGTATTAAAAATACAATGAAGAATTTAACATGTAAGAGGTTAAATACCTTTGAGCCCCAAATTGCGTGTTATACGTAGGTGAATCTTACATTTTATTTTGGTACTGTTATATCTACATCCTTAATGAACCCCCTGCCACATTAGGGACAACTCTTTTTTATATCAGTGGGAATCCCTATGCCTATGTGAATGCACACATTTATCATACTTTTTCAATAATTCAATCAGCATATAGACAGAACAGTACATATGGATTTCCAGACAGTTCTCACATGCCCTTCAGCAGTAAGTTGTAGAGAAAGCAGCATCTCACAGGAGAGAGGGACTGATGCCTCTTGTGCATTGCCTTGCTACAGACAGCAGGCAACTGTTAGGGATAATCTGCCAGTTTTTACAATAGAGAGAAATTAGCAGGTTTATACGAGGTTTGGGGTGCTCCAAAGACAAGCAATCTGAAGAAAACTGAGAAATAAGAACACAAGAAAAAAATCTGTGATGACATAAAATTATCCATGGGAAGTCAAAACTAAAATCACTGCAACAACTTGCAGGGACTATAGAGAATAAGGGGTAATAATAATAATAATACAGCCAATGAAACCCTATGCAGATAAACACAAAATAACACACCAGAAAAAAAAATAAATTAAAGCCCTCAAAATGATGGGCTCAAAATTATGTACTATAGCCTAGATAGGGGAGATAAATTTTTCTCTAGATACCTCTTGAAAGCATTATCTGACTAACTAATCAAAAAAAGCTGGCAGAATGTTAACACTGAATAAAGAAAATACAAAGCTAAAGGGAAGCCAATGCTGTGCCACTTCACACATCCTCACTATTCCAAAATTCTGAATTTCATCCTGCCATCTTTTCATAAAGATTATCATAAAGAAGCCTGCCAGAGTGGACACAAGCAAATGGAATAAATCATTAAAAACCCCCTATTCTTCTAAGTAAAAAGCAAAGCTGTCCCACAGTGCATGATTATTGATAAGGAAGTGTGAGCTGCTTTGCTCTGGGCTGTTACAGCAAAGGCAATGCTAATTGTGCAGAGGGAAACTGAAGGAAGAAAATGCCATTAAACGCTGTTGACAATGTTCATATCCTCTCTGTTCCAGGCTTTTGCCTCAGTGCAAGGGAAATGTGGGCTCAGGCGAGACAGACTGGGGAATCCTGTGTTCTGAGGCAAAACCAAGTAGAGTTGGTCCTTAGATACCTTGTCAGGCTGAAAACATACAGCAGCTTCAGGAGAAAGCGAAATGTCAATGTAGGAAAAAAGCTAAGTGCTACCTAGGCACTGACTAACAAAGCCCTGTCTAAACTGCATCACCCTTCTTTGCAAAAGGAAACCTTCCCATTTCAAGCATTAAAATATTGGCACTTGAAAAGCTGAAACAAAGACATGCAATTAAGATGCTCAAATGCTGCTGTTTGGATTCAGTGTGGTGATGTGTAGCAGAATGTCATTAGGCATCTAAACAGGGCAGGAGCCCTTCAAGGCCAGCGAGAACAATGTGTCACATGCACGTGTGACAGAGCATCGGTGACAAGTGCAGACTGTGCCACCTGCACCAGGCAAGGGGATGACCACCACTTTGCTTTATCCCAAGGAGAAAGGACTGCCAAAAACCAAGAGGTCTGGGCTTGCTTAAAAAAGTACTCATCCAACTGAGATGATTTTAGATGAAAGAAAAAGGGAACTGTGTAATTATATACACTTACCTTGACAAATAGAAAGCAATCTGTGATTAGAACATAGTAATTAGTTACAAAATGCTTCCCATGGATTTAATTACCCATCAGTCTACATGTTTCTTAATTACTTTTATCTCATTGCATCAGTAAAAATTTCTGCCTGGGGCAACTGCCACTCACTTATTTACACAGCTCCTAGTTTTTACAGTGAATATATTATAGCAACATGGCCAAACAATGCTAGAATTACAGTTTAAATTTCATGCATAAGAAATTTCTCCCCTAATTTTCCAGGGAAATGATTTGCTTGGGTTTGAATTCAGACTTCAATTTGAATTCAGACTTCACTTTCTTAACCGTGTGTTCAGGAAGTTTCAAAACATCCAAAATGTCATTTAACAGAAATTCAAAGAAAAAACCACAAGTTCTTAGGTTTTGGCATTCCTGTGTTTTGGGCTTGGGATTTGATTTGTTGGTTTGAGTTTTTTATGATTATTACATCCTAGTGGATTTTGTCTGCCTCTCTATGCCAGTGTGTCCGTAACTTCTCTTCCACTTTATCATTTCAGATACCATCGATTTCATATTTCCATATATCTATGAATTAATGATGAAAAAACATTAAAACATTTCTATCAGATGCTATCTCCCTGTGTGTTTTCCTAAATGTTTCTCTATCATTTCAACTTGAATTTTTTTTTAAAATTAAAAATGCCTGCTATGCCTTCAGTCAAATTAATTCAAGTGTGTGTAAAAGACTGCATCTCTTATCCTGTGTTTTTATTTCCAGAACACACAGCAGCTTAGATTTATTTCCTCATGCATGTAGGTATCGAGGATGTTTCCATGAGAGTAAAGGGGTGTAAGAGAGGGGGTGGAATATCAGATTCTAGCAAGGAAAAAAGGCAAGCCAGTCCTTGCACACCAACAGATGGAACCTTTGGGGAGCTGGGACACCTCACCTGCCTGACATCACAGCCTCCCTTCTGCCCGGCCACCGAACCCCAGGTCATCACTGACTCTGAAAACACCTCTCAATCCTGTCATCAGAGCCACGTTTTCCTCTGAGCTTTCGTAGTTAAAAATCAATGAGTAATCTTAATGTGCAAAAGTTGCAGGTCTGTTGAATTATTAATAGGCAATACAACTGTAAATGCTTTTGTTCACCATTCTTCAGTGCACTTGCAAATGATTTCCAAATGAAAGGTGCTGAAGCATGAAGATTGCAGGCAGCCATTGCCTTTTGAAATCACAGTGCAGGGAGTTGGTGGGATTCTTGCCTGCCTGGGTTATAATCAGACATTGTGAACTTTCCTTGAAAGCAGACTCCAAATTCACAGGGGTCCCCAGCCTTCAATCAAGAAAATGCTTGAAACGACCTCCATCTGCCATTTTAATGTATTCTTTCCAAAGACTTCCATAAATATTTAATATAAGAAACGCACTGTTTAAACACAATGAGGAGCTTGTGAAATTAAAATTGGCTGACGGATTACACGATATAATACACAGTAAACAATGGTAGAGAAACCATAGGCAGAGCCACACACTTTCCTTCTGCTCTTCAGCGAAATGAATCAGAAAGGGACGTGGAGGCAAATTTCCTGACACCCTCATTAAGGATACAGCCAGCCTTGTACAACAGCCCTAACCCAGAGCACGCTCCCAGTCTCCTCTGTGCATGGGCACACAGCACTCACTCACCTCTCAGCTGCACAGCACACACACACACACACAATATTTGCCTTTCTTTTCCCCCCCAAATCACTTCTTTGCAAGGCAGGGAGCCTTCCTCTTCAAAGCCCTGCCATGACAGAGCTGGAGAGACAAAGCTCTGTCCAACATTTGAAGTTGGGGCTTAAAAGGGTCCATAATTAAGTGACCTAATTTTGAAAAACACTAGACATCATATGACACTAAACCCACAGCAAATGCTTTGCAGGTTGCCTGACAGAGTCTCAACCAAATCACACTGAGACAACTGCATTAGCAAGTCTGTCAACAAAGCACATCGGAGCATTTCTCTCACACGTTTGCACTTTCTGGAAAAGCAGTTGTATGTCATTTACAAACTGCCCAGATTTAAACATTCCAAGTCACTTAGCCCTTGTGCTGCCTGCTGGGTGCCTGCATTGGACATTTACACACAGATAAAGATACATACCCAGGAAAAGATGCAACTCCATGTTTACCCTACCACATGCGCTATTTTGACTCCTTGTAACACCTGAAATACCTCAGTATAAAAGCACAAATATTAAAACCATTTGGATGTTTTCAAGCTCAAATTACACCTCTTCAATATTTCGAAATGCACCTCTGGTAACAGACCATCAGAATGCACTTTCCCACTCCAGCCTGGCGTGGTGCTTCATCAGTATTGCTTCTGCCCAAAAAACAGTTCTTTTCCAGAAAACATCGGGTACTTGGTAGAAGAAAAAAAACCCCAGCACGTGTATGAAAACAATTCAACCCACAAATCTAACCTTATATGCTTATACTTATCAAAAATTAATTTTAAAGCATATGAATTTTGGGAAAACAAACTGTTCTATCAGATGCCACTTTTAAGTAGTATTATTTTGATTCCTGCTTACCTACAATATCAGAAATGGCTCCTTTTCTCATTCTTAAAACTCAAAACTCCATAAACAAGTAACCAGATTCTATTTAAAAAAGCAGTTACAGATCAAACTGATACCTAAGCATTGCTAAACTCAACTCTTCCCAAGCCAGCTGTCAAGATCTAAATCCTTTAAATTGTAACTCATTATAGAATTTACACTTTATATAATTCTAAATCTTCATTTTCTCAACAATTCAGAATATTTCACACCAATTTACTTCACCCTCCCCACTCTCTCTCTGGATTCTCACAGAGCTGCTTCCAAAAGAGCTCACTTACTGAAATTGTTACACCAAACACATTTTCTGGAAACCAAAGTCTGGGAAATGTGGTGGATTGTCCATTAAACAAGGTTTCTAATCACTCTTGGACAAAAAAGGACACCAAAATAACCCCCCCCCAAAAAAAAAAATCCAACTATATATATTTGGAAAATGATTTCTGGTTCCCTCACACATACATCATTATACACAGAATATAAGCATGTACATACACGCATGACAACACGTATCTGTAACAGCCAGCAGTGTCTGGGAGGCAGATAAATGTGTGACAGAGCCCCAGAGGATAATCAAGACAGCACTTGAAAGCCATTTTCAGTTTAGCCAGAAGATTCTAGTACAACACAGAGCAATAAGAAATGATGGGAAAGGGCTGGTTTCCCCAGTGTTAGTCACAAGCACATAGTGATGGGTTGTTGGTCAGAAAAAAGGAGAAGGCAGAAAGGGAGGGAATCATATTAATCTTTGGAAGAAGGAGAATAAAAAAGAGCAGCCCTGAACAAGCACAAGAACTGAGAGCAGACAGAGTAGGAGGAATGCAAAAGTCACAGAGTCCCAGAGGTCACGAGTCTGGTGTTTCCAAGTGGCTCAGAGTACTAAATCTGAATGTACTGTTGACCCCGGAGAGTAAAAATGTTCTCCAGTTGTTCAGACCCATCAAGCAGATCATAAAAATTAAGATCTATAGAGATGCTCCTACTTCTGAGGGCAACTGCTCTTTATCATCTTCACTGCAATTAATTCAAAATATTTAAAGAAGTCCATGAACTAGGAAATTACTGCTTTCAAGAACAGATTACAACATTAGATAGCAGTGGCTTAATTTGCATCGCTGACAAGAAAATCCAGAAAACTCATTAATTTTACAACAGATACAACTCCTTATTTCATTACCTTGTTAATGTTTTTTTTCTGCTTAATGTCTTCTTTTTGGAAGGAGAGCCTTGCTTCTCTCTGGTCTAAACCTCATCATCTGGTCCAACAAAACCACTTAGCTACGTTCATTTGGAATGAGTTGCCTGCAAACTGGGAAGGAGGATCTCAGTACAACTACCAATGCACTGACACTCACAGAACAGACAAGTTCTTAATGCCAAGGAACATCACTTGGATGTTAGTTCCTTTTCAAGACATTTGTAAAACAGACAAGAATTTTAAGTGCCTGAAACAAATTACTTTTTTTTTGAAACAAAATGTTACATTGCCTAAATGTTTATTACCTCTTTCTTCCTCGAAAGTGACATATCTAAACACAATTTGGGGGAATTAAGCCATTGTATCACTTGCAAACCCATGCTCCCAAGTGACCAACCTGCATTAAACTGGGCACCAGGTTTCTTCTCTTGCTGTAGAAATAGGCTGCTTTGAGGGAGCCAAACAAATCTCCAAGAAATGCTTATTTCTGAAGAAACCACCAATGCTGATGAAAATTAAAAAGGGTCCTGAAGACCAGGACAGTACAACACAAAGAATACCACAGGCAAAGGCGTTTGTTGGTGTTCTCAACATCCAAAATGTAGCACATTATCCAGAGCAACTGGAAAAACATATTGTGAAACCTATTTTTCCTCAATAATATAAGGTATCGAGGAAATTTTGCTAACTTATGAATCAAAATCTATCTTTTCCCACCAGGTCAATATGCAGGACAGAAATGTTTTATCTCATTTGTGGAACAGCAGAGGCCCTCAACAGGCCTATAAATTCACCATACTTAATAACCTAAAATGATGTATTTTGTAAACAAAAGTGATGCTAATAAAATAAATTTTCCAAGAGAGTTGGTAATAATCGTTAATAAAAACAACTGAAACACACTACCTTCAAAATACTAATAGATTGCTCTATTAATAAGAGTTGCCAATGAATAATTTGTTAGTTTCTCCCTGAAACATTTTAAACTGAGCAAAGAGTCTCCCCTCCCCCAACCTTTTTAATTAATGTTTCCAATTTACCACTCACTTGGAAAAGTGACCCTACTTTTACCCTGCATCTCCCTCTGGTGGTTTCCTGTTCTGGCTATTTAAAAGCCATTGTAAGTAAGTAGATTCTCCTCTCCTTGCCCTGAAGCAAAACAGAGTCTGAAGTTCCAGCTCTTTCCATGTGCTCCTCCTTTCCCCAAAGCTAACCCAGCACAACCAAACTAAAGCTATCAAACCCAACTCTGTTTCACCCACTGGCCCTGCCAAGCCTTCCCTGTTGTTTCTCTGGCTCTTTTCTGGCTGGCCATTCCTTCAGCCACATCCAGGAAAACCCACCAGTTTCCTGAGATAGGGAATTAGCAGAATTACAGAACTGCTCTTCAGATGCACACACTGCAAGCATTAATGCTCTCTAACACCCCTTATTTCCTTCCGTATCAGCATCACTACAGCTGCCTTCTGAGCAACTTGAATCACTGGGATTTACCAGCCTGAATTGCAAGTACTCCCATACACTGAGGAGCACAGCCACTTAAAATAAGGGAAAAAACCAGGTACATCTACAACACAACGGGCATGTTTTACTCCTGCAGCTAAAGGAGAGATGTTGGAGGAAAGAGCTTCCAAAAGCCTCCTGGGCAGTGCCAGCTCTGGCATCCCTGCAGGGTGGCAGCCTTTAAATGGACTGAATGCACAGGCACACTCACTCCTGAGATGGGCAATGGAAACCTCAGCGAGTACAAACACTTCAACAACCTCAACAAACAACCATCACCAACCAGAGTGCATAACTAGCACATTTGCTACATTTCACATTTCTTTATCTGCACTGGTTTGGGGCTTTGTGCCTGTAGTGGTTGCTTTTATATTCTGAATAACCCCGGTGATGTCTGATGCTTTCTGAACTTCAAAAGAAGAAAGCCAAGGTTTTGAAGGGCGCAGGGTGAGGTTTTGAGAGGCTCTCTAGGACTTACACCACTGGTTTCAGTTGGTCAGCCATTGCAGATGGTTCTAAAACTTCTTCCCAACACCTCATTTCCCTTACCTTGGTCACACTAAAACCATCTGCTTTTCCTAGCTATAGAATAGTTTCTAGCACTGAAGGGTCCCTTTAGATAAGTGAAAGGATTCTCAGGGAACGGGAATGTTACTGTACCAAAAGAGAAATCCTTTAGCCTCCCAGACAAGGAATAAACCACACCAACTGCTTAAAGTTGAGGAGAAACATTCAGGGAAAATACACCGTAAGTGGAACACAAGAGCTTTGGTGGCTTCAGGAACACCCAGCAAAGAATGGGCAGAGAAATGAAACGTGTTGAAATGATCCCAGCGAGTGCTTTCAGAGGATGTGTACCATGAGCACCCTCCTGCCCTCCCTTCTGTACCCTGAGCCACAGCCCGTGTGTGCCAGGGCAGCATCCATCACCACCAGAACACCTGTCAGACCGCAGGGTGCTCTTGGCTCAGGACACGTGGCACAGCATCTCACTTTGATCTTTTGTCCTGCTCGCTTTCAGGAGCAGACCAGGAAAACTTCTCCACCCTATAAAAACAATAAAGCGCAAAGCCACGCCACTTTCCAGGCCAGAAAATAATCTCTAAAAAAAATGGCTTCTTTCCAGTGGCATCAAGTGACAAAGTAACATGAAAAATGCTGGATCACAAATGTTACAATCATAATGTCATTTGAAAGCAGGTATTTCTGCTTTTAACACTGATCGGTAAGGAAAAGGAAATACTGTTTTAATAATTACACCAACAGACTAATTATACATCTAATTTTCAGTGTCTAAAAAACCTACAGACTTCACTCTGTCATGTCCAGAAGCCTGTAAACTGAATATAATCAACACTATAATTAAGATTTCAAAATAGCTTCTATTGTAAGAGTGTGCCTTTGGTAATTAATTACTTTCCAGGAACAAATAAACTTCAGGGATTAAATGACCATTTCACTCAGGGAAAAACCCAAGACACACATTCTCTCTATATAATTTTACAGGTACATAGAAAACAGATTTCTCCTGAAAGTTTTTTTGTCTAAGCAGAAAAGCAGAATATGACCCAATCATTTCTTAGAAGTTCAAGAATACAACATTTTACTACATTTAGTAAGAAAGTGGCCCTGCTTTTCTACAGGGAGCAGGAACCTGGAATGTCAGCAGTCACTCACCCTTGGAAAAACAAACTGGGGAATTAAATTAACACTTGAATTTTCAAAAGTTTCCTTTCCTAATACCAAAATGCAGGCAGATATGCATGAGAATTTCTTGTTATATACAAAGATAAATGAACCATTTTGATCATAAAAGTTTTTTCCCTGTTCCAAGATTTACCAAGTAAGACTCCAAGTAAGCCAGGGAACGGTTAATGAGTCAATATAGAGTGAAATCTCTTTATTTGAAATATATGGCCATTAGAAGACCCAATACACTACTATTAAATGTATTTCAAACCCATATCTTGACAAGAGTTAATCCCAACATATTTTTCTTCTACATGGAACAGATTTTTACTGTGTGACTATTAAAAGAGCCTGTCATTCCTGTGCAGTAACTGATCCATAAAGGTATTCAATCACCTGATACTTAAATACATCACATAATTAAGTATTTTCTTGTTCCTAGACACACAGAGCGAGGCTGATTTCACTGAGTGGGCATAAATGGGATAAGCAAATACTGGGGGGCTGAGAGGTAACTAAAAATGCTGATGTAAGCATGGATTTTCCCCTTGCCTATCCAAACTAAGAAAACAGCAGACTGTATTCAGAAGCCCTAACCTTCAAGTATTTTTAATTCTAGTTGGGTGAATAATTATCATCTCCAGACAAGACACTTGACATGGGTGGAAACAGAAAACTACAGAAACTGCTGTAATTTCAAGAAGTCCTTTATGCTTGCAGGAGAAGCCAAGAAAACTGCTCAGAGACCTCTACAATCACATGAGCTCTCCATTATGTTCTTCTAAACTAAAAAAGGCCTCTATAGAATTCAGAAGGGGCAGGAGATTTACTCCTGAGCTAAAGAATCTTCAAGCAGACTCAGAGCACTCCAGCAGAAACCCTCCTTTTGCTACTCAGGAAAGAAAACTTGCCTGAAAAGGAAAATTTAGAATGAGAACTGCAATTTAAAGTGCAATAAAACCAAGCTGGACAGCAATCCAGCTGCCATGCATTATACACAGCTGCAGAAGTCCTGGAAGTGTGCACAGAAAAATGGAAAGGAAGAGGGAGGGAGGCTTATGGAGCTTTGCCTGCTAAGCACAATCTGACACACAGGAATAAAAAACCTCTGCAATAAGCACTTTATTGACATAAAATAGCAATAGATACAATCCTGCTGTCACACATTCTGTGTGTCCTTATCAAAATTCTAGTTACTTCACAAAAGATTTTACTATTTTGAAGTAGGAGGGAAGGCTGGACCATATAAAGCTTTTTGATGTCAACTGGAAAAGTAATAAATGCTATAAGTGCTTGCAATTCTAAGAGTTTCTCAAGTCTCAATATATACCTTATATAGAAACTATAGTAATCAAAATGCACAAGGAGGAGAAGAACAAGAAGGCAAAGACACTCATCTATCTATGCAGTATATATGCAAATGCAATCAAAAGTGTATGTGCTCTGCTGGGACTCACACAAATATCAGTTACCTCATCAGCTGTAATTTTCATTTGGGAGAAGTCAGCCCAAGGCAGACACAAGTTAATTCAATTTGGACTCATCTGCACCAGGACAGTCTGAATTCTGTATCTGCCTATGATACAGTGAAGTTCTAGCACTTCTCACAGATGTAAAGCCAATATATTTCAGAAGAAACCAAAAGAAGATAGTTACCTATGGATCAAAAATCTTAGTTATAGCTGAAAACCCTTCTTATGGGAATACAAATGTTGAATCAATATATTTAATATTAAAGCCTACCATGAATTTTATGAAGTTTAAAATACTGGAAAAAGGAAAGAGCTACATATTACATATATGTGATTGTCTTATGCTTATTAGGTCTTATGTTATCTGCAATTAAGTATTTCAAGAGAATGACAATACAATTATGATTTACCCAAATAACTACACTAAAGTCAGCAGTGAAGCCTTCAACAGCTATAAGTGATTTATACTGAAGCTGAAGCTTTTTATTGCTGTTTCTATTAAAATTAATTTGTATATTTCTATCAACAGTTTTGGGGAGTTTGGTGCACATGAAGATATGTAGGGGTTTTGTTTGTTTTTAACCACATAAACACGGGACTGACAAGGACTTCTAACATCAGTTCAAAGGCCACGATAAAGCCTTTAAAACTACAGGTCGGTAAAGACAGACTATCTCTGGAGATGCAAAATAGTACACCAAAAATAACTATTAGCCATCACAAAGCCTACTCTGTGATAGAAACAAGATGATGAATGTAAGTCCCACACTGTCTGCTCGCCTCTACAGTTTCCATATTCTCGTGTTCAAAAGCATTAACTGCGAGTGAAGAGTATTAATCAACACCATCTCATAGAAAACTTGGGGCAAAAATGATTGGAAAGAGATTATTTTAGATCAAAATACTTTTAATATGAAGCTCATTCTGCAAAATCCAGACACCTCAGTGTAGTGGCTGAGACCTTTTACGCCCATTAAGCAGTGATGTCTTTGGCTACAGAAGCACTCACAGCAATGGTCCTGCTTTCACTCCATTCATCAGCCACTGAAAAGTCACAGGGTTCAAGCAGCTTCCCACTGGCATTCCAGTGCCACTGGAATGAACAGCTCAATAACCTGTCAATCCTGGCACAAAACAACCCCAAACTCCCAGCAAAACCACCCTCTTAAACTCCAGGTTCAAGGACAGCACAGGGAGCTGCCTGGACAGGAAAAAGACAACAACACCAAACAGCAACAAACCATCAAACCCCGTGCTAATAACTTTGTAGCACCCCAGACCACAACAATTTAAATACCAGCACACAATAAACCAAACAAGCCAATTTTGTGCCTCCTGACCTACAGCAGCTCCTCACAGCTTCCCCCACAAGCCCATTCATGTGCCTGCTCTCTAAGACTAACAGGGAAAGAGCTGCTTTCCCATATATTTTCCAGAGTCAACTACACTTTCTACCAAGGGGCTTATTTGCCTCTTCAGGTTTTAGGACATAGGGATACAATGGAACTTCCCTATATATTGAAACAATTCCCTGTGGTTTGTGATAGCGCGCACGATCCTTGGGTAGCTTTAATAAATGTTAAAGTTTGGCTAAAATAAATTTGCACCTACAAATGGCTTGTTTTAGATGCTAAGCCCTGCAGCCACCCCTACCAAACACCTCGCAGTGAGTTCCAGCATTGGCACAGGGAGATTATCACAGTGTGCTCCTTGACACAGCAGAGCTCGCAGGGATGAAAAACAAAACACGTCTTCCCCTTCCCCCTGGGGGGCTGCTGGGTTCTGAACCATTAGCAAATACAACTCCATTATGTGGGAAGGAAGTGGGAAATGGTGGTGCTCTGCAGGTGTTCAAAAATACATTTTCAGTAAGGGAGCAGATGCTTGAAAAGAAACAATTCAAGTAAGCACATGGCACCATAATCAGTCTTACTACTGTATTTGAAAGCAACTGTCTTCCTCTCAAATACACAAGTTACTTGGCTTTGGCATCACATCTATTTATTGCACCTGCAAGTGCTTGAATATATTACACTTCCACATTGCAGCTTTTTTTTTAAAGCAACAGGACACAACAAATCACAAAAATGGATGAACAAGTCACGATCCTGGTCACGATCAATCTTGACAATTCACATGGCGCAGGGAGCTGCCTAAAATGCCTTTTGATTTTCAGGCTTTAATGCCATTAATGTATACAGAATGAGGTGCAGTAAAGTGTAATAAAATGCAATTACCTTCATTTTCTATGTTTCTGCTACCTTATATTGCCAGATAACATTTGCTTGTTGTTATATTCTTAATATGTGAAATAGCCATTGTTAGAAAACATCTCAACCCAACAAACTCAGACAGAACCAAAGTGCATTTCCTCATGTAAGTGTGAAGCAAAGTAAGGTTTTTCATTGCAAATGTAAGCCCAACAACAACTGAGTCACTTCAAATTTCAGTAAAGCAGCTATCCCTTAAAGTACAAACTCTGAACCCAAATCCTAACTTGAGTGGCTGAATTTCCTTACGAGTGTGCTTTTCTTTTACACAGAGACAGGACCAAAAGGTTCCAGGACAGTGCTGTGCATGATTACTGCCTTGAGCAAAGTTCCCTTTTTAACTACCTTACAATCTCTTTAATACTTCACTCTTTGCAAATGAAACATCCTCTGTGCCTGCACGCATGTAGTTTCTTTGCATTAACCCCCCTCACACACACAGTTTATTTCCCCTGAGACAGTACACCCTATCTGGGCACGCAGCTGCCTTTATGCTAATAAAAATCAATTCTGACTTGAACCAGTTCCTCCTTCCTTTTTCACTTAGCCTAACAACACAACCCCACATGGAAAGTTTAACTTCCTTATCCTTCCCTTTCTAGTTTGTTGTTTTTCCCCAGGTGCTCCAGGGACTCTCTCCACCACGACTGTTCCCTAGAGTAAAATTCAATGTCAGAACAGCTGCTTCTTTTATCTACTTGAATTCTTCAAACATCCTAAACCATTTTCACTCCACCCTGATTGTTCAGACCCATTTCTAATAGGCCTACAAATAACACTCTCAACTGAGAGTAACTACAGCACTCCTTTCTAACTGGCAGGCTATTAAATAGGTATTGTGCTACCAGATCCAATTTCCACCAAGTTCCAACAATCTTTCAGCAGTGACAACGTTTTAATAAGCCCATATTCTTATTTCAGCAATTTCTGTTTCCAAAGTCAGCAGAGCTGTTGGATTTGCCAGGTAACTGTTGTGATCTGTATGGGTTCTTCACTTCCATCTGCCACTAGCATTTATTCTACCCAGACTCAGAGATTCTCTCACATGTTAGTTATGTTCTGAAGGAGACAGTAACAAACACACCAGGCAGGTTTGATAATCCAGGCCATTTGCTGCTTGTTGCTTTTCAATTCTCCATTTCCAGTGCTCTTAGAAGTTCAAGGAAGCTCAAGAAAGGCACTGTGTTTTGACTGAAGTTTATTCTCACTATGGCTAATTACAATTATAGCTCCTTTAATATAAAAATGATGTGCAAAAACCTACAGAGTCCCAAGGATGAAGAAATCAAAATCAGGAATTTCATTATGCTGAACCATAATGAATTCTCTTGTGGTTTCTCTGCTCTCTGCACTTGACTCTTCCCTAAACACCACTATTGATATATAAACACTTTGTACACAGCTATGCTGTAAAAGAAAGTTGTAAAAGGAGGGTGCCCTCTAAAAGTAAACATTTGCTATGCCACGGTACTGACCTACAGTGGTATTTCCTATGCTTAGCAATATATTTGTATCTCAAATTTTCCACTCTGTTTATCACTAATGTACTTCTGCATCATAAAGGAAGGGTAACAGCAAGAAAGTCTCTTTGTGTCCCTCAGTATCGATAACGCAGCAATCACAGTCCTTTAGAAAAACAATAAACTACTATTACTTTCTACGCTGTTCTCTTCACCCTCCCACCCTGGCCACGCTGCCACAGGCCACACAAAGAAGTTAATGTTTTCTAAGTCAAACGAGGGCTGTCTGCTTATCTGGGAACTTGGAGAGGTGCACCTCGCAGCTCCCTGCCTGGCAACGCTGCCCAGCGCCCGGCTCAGCTCCTGCCCTGTGCCCATGGGCATCGCCAGCACGGAGCTGCCCAGCACCTCCCAGAGCCAAGCTGCACGAGGAAGGGGGGAAAAGGAGCTCTTTGGGCCAGGGCCAGGCCCACCCAGCGGTAATCCCAGTTGCCATCCGACAGCTGTTTATACTTTACCTGATGTGCGGCAGGTGCGGCACAGAAGGGTCACAGAGCCCTGCAGCACCTGCTGCCTCCACCCTGCGGGCACCTCCCACACCTCAGCCCACCACCTGGCCCTGGGCAGCGTGCCTGCCAGCCCTGCCCTGCGCTGTGCCCCTTGGATTGGGGGTCCCATGGGGAGCAGTGGGCACCCTGCCCTGGGCTGTGCCCCTCCAATTTGGGGTCCCCATGGGGAGCAGTGGGCACCCTGCCCTGCGCTGTGCCCCTGGCATTGGGGGTCCCCATGGGGAGCAGTGGGCCCCCTGCCCTGGGCTGTGCCCC
>JAWWTY010000077.1:59104495-59159027 GCA_035222235.1 Margarornis squamiger
CACCCTGCCCTGGGCTGTGCCCCTCCAATTTGGGGTTCCCATGGGGAGCAGTGGGCACCCTGCCCTGGGCTGTGCCCTTTGATTTGGGGTTCCCATGGGGAGCAGTGGGCACCCTGCTCTGGGCTGTGCCCTTTGATTTGGGGTTCCCATGGGGAGCAGTGGGCACCCTGCCCTGGGCTGTGCTCTCCAATTTGGGGTCCCACAGGGAGCAGTGGGCACCCTGCCCTGGGGAAGCAGCCTGGGACACCCCTCTGGAGGAGGTGGCTGAGGTTCCCTGGTTTCCAGTACCCAGGCTGGGATGGGGCACAGCCCCCTCTCTCTCTCCAGAGGGGTCCCCCATCCAGCACACAGCCAGGGCAGCTCCCCAGCTCTCCAGGAGACACTGGCATTACCATTACCCAGGAATTGCCATCCCACCATGGCCCCCTCGCTGCCTCCTCCAACACATGCTCCAGGAATTCCTCTGGCCACAGGGAGGACAACCCAGCTGCTGGTGCTCATGAGTTTCCCTTGGCTCAGGCTTAAAAACCACACAAGGTTTTTTTGCTTTAATATGCCCAAAGTGCACAGTGAGCACAATTTTTGGAACAAATCCTCAAGGAAAAAAGAACAATAATTTAGGTGCAGCAAGCAGAGGGCTGAAGGTGTCACCACTCCTCCTTCAAGGCCAGCCATTTAATCATCACTGTGTTGTGCTCATTTTGCTGCCCCTTTCATGCACTGTCTACCCAAACTGCTCTTGCTACATGAAATATTACTGGCAATGCGATGTTAGAGCCAACAGAGCTTCCCAACATCTCCCAGCCAGCCACAGCCAAGAGTCCTTGATGAACAGAGCTGACAGTCTCTTCCTCTTTCACAGGTAAAACAGAAACGTGCAGGAACAAAAAAAATGGGAAATGAATGACCAGGTCTAAACATTACAAGATGTAGGACTAAGGCAACAGAGGCCTAGGAAGGAGAGAGGGAAATGAAAAAGCAAACAAAAGAGATTTGGCAGCACACATCTGAAAAAACACTTGGTCCAAGTGGTAGAGATGCTAAACCCAAACCAACCTGCAGTGCATTTGACCAACTTCCCAGATATGCTAGTTATAAAATGTACTCATTTCAACTAGTACCTGACCCAAAAGACACAAGTACATCATTCCCTAATTGCTATTCCAGAGGGGAAAGCAATAAAAATAAAAAAAGAAAGCTGTAGGTGCAATTAAAAAAGAGAAAACCATGTGAAAGCACAAAACCACTAAATAGTGAATAAGCCCCACTTATGCACAAGGAAAGACTTTTCCTGTTAGAAAAATCAAACCCTACAGTCACTCAGAACCCAAGGAGAGAGAGCTTTTACAACATGAAACAGCATCATCAGTAATGACACAAAATTAACAGACCAACTTTTGGAAGCCTTTCATTCAGCACTTATATGATATGTATTAGTTGCAGCATGGTCATAACAACTCCAGGAACAATTGTGAATGACTAAATAACAGAAGCAGCGGATAGGGCACAGTCTAATCAGACTAGAACCAGATTGCATTTGTCACAAAGCACTTCAGATGACAAACTGAAATGTATCCACTCCTACAGTGAGAACAGGAAAAGATGGTCAAAGTGTCCAGCAGTATGGAAACTATGAAAACAAGACAAATAGACTTGAAAAGAAATACAAAAGTAATCTTGCAATTAAACATGAGTATTTCAATCAGTAACCCAACTAGAAAAAGGAAGTTTCCAGACATCACATGGTGTTAGTTTGGTTTACATTTATGCATTTTACATAGTAGTAAATTACACTTTTTTGTAACGCTATGTCATACAACATAAAGAACATCTTCCCACTTAATAGTATCAAATTCACTGTAATGAACACATTTCCAGTAGCAAACTGGGCAGGAGTGTGGGGAGGTACCTCCTACCAGGTACCTCTTGTGACTGCAGAAGTTAACACACTGCAGGTTCAGAGTGAGGACACTCATTACACCAATTAACAATGAAGAAAACCTTCAGGGAAAGCCCTTCAGAAACCTGTCCCTGCCTGAGCAGGGGCACAGGACCAGAGGACATCCAGAGGTGCCTTCCAGCCTCAACCTTCCAGTGGTTCTAGGAAAGAGGACTCTCCCAGCTTTCACAGAGGAAAGCATGACATCAGCTAAGGTGTTATTTGAGGCTTGGCAAGGCCCTGGGAAGGTAGCATTACATGTTCTTTCATCTAGAAACTATGCTGGGGGATTTTCTGAATACCTGGGGGAAAACAGATGTATTCACACAGATTTTAAGTGGCTCATTTAGGTGCCTAAAAAAGGAGATTGTTTACCTATATAGTCAGTGAAGAGTGGACTTTAGTTCTTAATTCCTGCACATCTTGGGCAGGCAACCTAAGAGCACAGCACGCTGAGAGAAGCCAGGAAGCAATTTTCCTCTTTCTTGGAACAAACAATCTCATTTTAAAAAATGAAACTATGGAAAATAACTCCCAACAATGTGTTTGAAATCCTGTTTTCTTGTGTCATTTTCTGTCACTTTGACAAAAAGCTTAAAAAACTCTGCAGGAGACTTACTCACATCAAGCCAAAACTGCTCAATTATACATCTAAAGTCAAATAAATGCATCTTTAAGACTGAAACCCACTGCATCAGATGAGGTCGACCAGCATTAGCTTTCCTTTGCATGTTCATTTAATGGCAGCAAATCCAACCTGCAATCTCTGTGCTGAGAATTGAAAACCCAAACCACTACTTTAAGTGGAAGAGCAAGATTCAGAGAACAGTAGAAACATTTAAGTCTTGCAGGCATTTTGCAGGATTTAATTAAAAGCTGCAAGACATACTTAGGGATATGTCCTTTCAAAGGAATTCATGCCTTTGGCATGTAGTAATACATGAGACTTCAGCCACTCAATAGTTCCTTGTGCTAGTGCCCAGCTTGCCTTACTGTGCATACATTATGGTTAATATTAAGTGATTTCATCCTCCCTGTGTACCTGGGGGAAGGGCAGCTGCCCACTGGGAGGAGCTTTTGTGCCTTCCTAGCCCATATTTCTGCCTTGTCTGCATCAGAAATCTGGGAGCAGGAATTCCCCACAATAAGTGCAAGGATGACCGTGACAAGGGACACGGCTCAGGTATTCTCAAACAATGCCCTCACCCTCACATCTTCAAAGGTTTCTGCGTTTCTAAACTTCCCCTTAGTCATGGCTTAGTCAAGATTGGCACAGGACTAGGACATGTCTAGCCAGGGAGCGTTGTGGCTAATTACACACCCCGGAACAGGGGAAGGCTAAGCTGGCACTCCCGTGCCCAGTGGGCAGACCCAGCAGCACCCTGCGTGTGTTAACCATGCTGGCTGACCATGCCATCTCAGCATGCACTGTGCCCCACACTCAGCAAACTACCAGGGATACTGATCACCACACAGACCAGCCGAAGATTAACATATTAGGAGAAGCCCTCCAGTGTGTTCAGACAGTGAGTCAGCTTCTAAAACCAGAACAGAAGCAGCTAACAAATGAAATGCTAATTCCCCCCAGACAGTGAAGCAACACCCTCTGTGTATCCCAGGCCTTTTGTAGCCTGTGAACATTTGAGTTTATTCTCTCAGACTACAGAACAGTGTGGACCCTTGAAGAGTTCTCGGCGATTTCTTTCCCATCTGAATCCACACTGGGAAAAAAAGAAGGTTCAAACCTTACTTTTCCACAAATGTAACTGGCCACAAGACGTGCATTTCCACAACTCAGAACCCACATGCTGCTAATGCCCCCAAAATAGCTGCAGTTATTCCTCAGATGTTCCCTCAGCACCAAAATAAGCAATGCAGACTTGTTTGTCTATCTCCTCTTCCCCCTCCTTACCAAACTGTATCAGCACTCTCGAGTGCTGAGGAGGAGGTCTGTGCTATAATAGGAATATGTAGGACATCACCTTCCTCCCCAGACCTCCTTTGCTTTAGGTATGGAAAATGAATGGGAACTCTCCTCCTCTTACATCACCTCTTGGATCACACGCCAAAAAGAAGACACCACTTTTCTTCCTAAAACCAACAAACCATCAGAAAGAATCCACTCAGTTTGAGTCCTGCATATGTCAAGAACTCCCTCCTGTTTACCATGGCCCCCGCTGTAGGTTGCACACAAGTATTCCATACTGCTCTGTATGCTCTGTACATTTAATACTCTGCTATTTCTGCAGCCACACTCGGAATACAGTAAAGGTGTTCAAGCACCACACAATATATTTGGCCAGCACAGCTTTCTGCTTACAGCATGTAAACCAGAAAGCACACAGCTTGATATTTAATTCCCTAAAATTAGGATGATCGTGACAACTAGAAAGTGAAAGATTTTATTCCAAATCATGTAAGGCCAGACACAGTAAAAGCAGAAATCAAAAAATAAATTTTCATATTAGGAATATCTCTTAGAGAAAAGAAGTCAGCAGGTTCTCTACATGTACTCTTCAAGTTAATACCTTTTGGCAGGATGAAACTGTTCAGAGAAATAAAACTGAAATAATAACCACTGTAATGGTATTAACAGCCTTTTTTTCAGGCTACTTTAATCTCAAAGTCTGTCCAAGAAATTAGTAGAGCACATACATGTGACTTACTGGCAAAAAAGATGAAGGAAGGTAATTGAGCCAAAATGATTTTTTTTATAACATTGCTGCCCTCTTCTGGTTTAAAATATCTCATTCTCCATACTTCATATCTTAACTAATCCATCTCAGCTAATTACATTACATTCACATGGAACATGTTCAGAATTAATAAATTAATTTAGTCTAAAACACAAGCAATTCTGGCATGTTAAGAGTCCCACGCACCTTTAAGTGTTATAATTTGAGAGTTGTGAATTAAAACCTATTATTAAAATTGATTGCTAGTATAATTTTTAAAAATTAACTGTTGATCTAAAGTACAGGAGTCAGCTTTGACATCATGACAGGTGTCAACTTCAGGTGATCAAGACAAGAGAAAACCAACACAAGAATTTAAGAGCACTTATTCCATAAACTACAAGGACGTGACAGAATCAAATGTTGTATCTATTCAGGCACAGAGTTTTTCCTTGTTCCATTACAGCAATATATGCAGCAAACTCAATTCAATATAAACACAGTAATTCATAATTGAAGAGTTTATTGTGTGTTTTATTGTGAACTAGGCACTTTTCATGTTGCCAAGATCCAGAAAACCACGCAGACGTAAATAAGATCTACTCTCCTTTGCTGCCAAGACATCAAACATCTCAGAGCAGAACTCCAAAATAAAGCCCTGAGTACAAGTCCATGCAGTGCTCGAGGGCTCCAGCATTCCAGCATTTGCTGCCCATGGTGCACACAGTGTCCTCCATCCCCTGCCCTGTCCCCCAGCCCTCCCCTCCCACAATGCTTTCACTTCTTATTGGCAGATCATTTCATGAGCTTTAGCTGTACTACTTACACAATTGTCCCACAGAAGGCAGAACCATTTAAATATATTGTCAATCAAATATAAATAAACTTAGTACAAGTTTTTCATTAACACCACCAAGTATTTATAGCAACTGAGCCATTACTCACACAGAGAAGTTGCACAGTAATGGATATTTCACTTGTGATGACCTACAGATTCTGGGCAAAAATAAATCCCCTTTCTTTTGCTGCTTAAGTGAAATTTCTTATGCTGAAAGTTTTCAATGTACCAGCCACTTTTTGTGCTAAGAACACAAATTACATGAGTGAAAGCCACTACAGTCCAAACCAGGATTTTGTCTAGAACCAACTATCTTTTGACGTTACACCTTTGTTTGTTTTTGTTGGCCATTTCATAAGCTATTATAGAATTAAGGGATTCACCTTGAGCTTTAAAAACATAGTACATATACTTTGGGGGATGGAGAAGGAGAAGAGAGATCCCTGGAGTCTGAGAGCTGCTGCTTCCATTGAATTTGGAAATGCCACCTCATGTGCCCAGCCAAGGAAGGGCCAGCAGGAACAGCAGCAGAGGCTTTTGCCTGCAGGGACTAAACAGGATCCTTTTCTCAGCACTGAGACTTGTCCATCCAGGCAAGTACAACAGAGGGGATTGAGGCAGAGGCAGAAACTGTGTTTAAAAGACAACACATACGGTAAAATTGTGCAAGCTAAGGTCCTGTCTGAAAAAAATGTGCTGCTATTTTCCACCCCTCTGTCCAAAACTGAACTTCCCACGATTCAGGACAGAAACACTTCAGATATTCCTTGCCTAGCAGTAAGCACTTCACTAGTAGAGCTTTCTACCACAAAAAAACCCAAACCAAACCACCCAACACTTTTTATATTTCGATTGCTAATTAAAAAATGTCATCTTGCCCCTCACCTCCAAATCAAGTTACTTCTCAGCCAAAGTTCCTACCCAGAAAGGACTTGGGGCTTTCTTACTGAGTACCAAACAGACAGACAGGAGGAGAAGCTGTCTGAACACACATCCACACCAGGCATTCCATCTAAATCCTCAGGGCAGCTTACAGGGACAGTTAAAATGCCATCATCCCTGAATTTATAATTGTCTACAGCAGAACACCACAGGAAAGCTGAGGGCTCCAGAGTTTCTGCAAGCAAAGAGACACACACCTGTACAGTCAAGTATCACCAGCTCCAATGCTCATCTAAAAGTCTAATTCACATAAACATGGGATCTGTCTTTTGGTTGCTGCTAAAGAAACATGATCAAAAGAATCATCTTGGACCCCATACCCTGAACAGAGAGAAAAATTAATATATGTGGTAGTAGGGCAAATAAAACCCCTGCACCTTCACTGCTTCCCTCGAGTGTTACGAAATGTTCCGCCCTCGTAAGATCAATGGGATAAACACAATACTCCAGCACTGTAATCAAAAGAACTATTTCAAGTATCCTAAGAGCAGCACATCCAAGAGTTGTACAGACTCTCAGGTCACAGGCTGCAGAGGTAATTTATCCAGCAGCCCAGGAGATGTTGATGCATTCCTCTGATAAAGGACTGCCACCAAGTTAATTCTAAAAAATGGATCCCTCATGCTTTCATTCTGCAAGGGTTCCCAGAAGTGACATGAAGGCCTTAACAATGTTCAGAACTGACTGGCTCTTGTCAGGCTGATAAATTTCAATGTCTTTGCCATCCATAGATACTTTTTCTATTCAAAGTTGACAGCGACTAAACTTTTATGTTTTATTGTTTTTAAATACTGTAACAGGGTAGGCTCCAGTGAAAACTTGTGGGTGAAACTTCTCCAAGGTATTACTCCAGTGACTTCCCTGGAGTTACACCAAGGATGAGCCTGAGCCTCACCCTGGTGCACACTATAAAGCTTTTTTAAAAGTCAGATTCAGCAAAGTTCCTTCCTTTGTTAGGGAATAAACACTGCAAAAATATATAGAGACCTATATTCAACAGGGGGGAAACTGAGATTAATCAGAACATCAAAGATGTATGTATAAAAGATGCATTAAAAAAGAAAAGCTATATAAAGCACAAACCATTTCCAAATAATACAACGTATTGCCCTCAGTCCTGTGAATGCTTTGAAACCACTGCCCACAAGTAAGTGTACCTGCACAGCCCAGCTCCCCAGGGCAGGTGCACACCAGGCACCCCAGCCACACAAAACCATCTCGACAACCTCAACATCTCAACTGCACATGTGGCATCTCTGGCACACCCGAAACATTCCGTGTCCCTGTAGGAACAGTGGCCTTGGAGCCACCACGCTCCTATTCCTTTTTAAAGCCTGAAAGTAGCCATTTCCCAGAGTAATTCCCACAAATGAAGGACAGTTGTCTTTTTTTTTAGTTTGCACAGTGATTCCAAGGAGCAAAAGACACTTCTAGTGTTTCCTATTACAAGCTATTTGTTCCCATGACTTACTCAGAAGAAATGCAAGTACTGTGAGGGTTACGGATTTTCACTCAAACAGAAAATACAGATGCTTGCCTGGAGGAATTCTCAGTATTTTTCATAACCCATTTAAGACATATACATATCAGTACAGACAAATGACACACAAAACCTTGAAATATTAGTTAGTGCCTTAAAATATAACAGGAGCAGCTTTCCCTACGAGCCATTCTGAGAGAAGGTTCAAGGCGTGTGCAACCCAAGTCACAGTGAGCCCAGAGGAGTGTATTGATGCATCACTGTTCTGCATCACCCCACTGGATGGAGAGGAGCCCCTGCCCAGCCCAAGGGCTGTCCCAGGGCTGTGCTGCCAGGCTTGGGGGCAGCAGAACTGATGAGGCAATGAGGCAAAGGCAGATGGTGCTGCATTACTCCTCCTGCAGATCTGCCACCTCCAGTGGCTTCTGCAGAGGCAAAGCCCCGGGGCCCCACCTGGCAGACGGATAATTACCCTAAATGTGCACTCATGTTTCATTACACCTTACCCATCACTATGCACGCTGATTACAAGTATCAATCCATTTCATGTTCCTACACCTCTGCAGTCGCACAGCATTCAGCTGCGAGAATGCAGCGCTCTCCTCGCTTCCAAAACAAGGCCCATGCTGATAAACAGCAGTGGGCAAATTATTTGTCACTCTGTAGGGTGCCAGGAGGGTTTGATAAGGATGACATCACCCCCATTTTGCCAATAACAATGACACTAACAAGAACATGTAATCAGCAAGCCTCAGTGCTCGGTCTAGCTGTGGCAGGTGCAACTCTTTTTATGCTGCAAGTGAGCCAGCCAGCATTAGCTTCCAGCACAAGTACAAAACTATTTATTTTATCAGAATGTTAAGCAGAAGTTGGCTTCCATGAGGCACTGCAGCTGCTGTCGCTGCTTCTACAGATGCTTTCATTAATTTTATCAAGGACATACTGAAGTAAGTGCTTGATCAGCACAATGGCTATTTAGGAACAGCTGGAGAAATGAAACAATTAGCTTAAGGAGACCGTGCAAGCCCAATATGCAAATTAAAATAATTACATATTTTTTTTAGATGCATTAAAATACATTTAACGATGGAGCACAGATCTTTACACAGCAAGAGTTGCAGTGGGGATGGGAAAGAAAATAAAAGCTTCACAGCTCTAACTTTATTATATCTAAATAAAATTCCTGCAACATGTAAAATTATCCCTGTCACAGAAACGTTAACATTTTAATACCTACTTAGGTACTTTAAAAAGTAAGTTAAAACATGCCTTGTGATGTACAATGGGTCCATATGACGGAAACCAACACAGATTTCAATCATTTCAGGAGACTGCAATGGTTTATTGAAAGGTTCCCACCTGCCATTGCATGGGAAGAGCAAAACTGAGAAAAGGAGGCACAATTTCAGGCCTGGGCAGGTGCCCTTTTTTCCATCATCTCTGCACTTCTTACCACAATTTGAGAAGTGGGTCTGGGAGGTTTTGCTAAAACTTCCTGTCTGAGGAAACCATTAAGCCACTTGGGTAACAATAAGGACGTGTTCAGGTGAAGGAAAGAGATGCTCTCACATTTTTTCTTCCTTTGAATTGCAACATCAGCAGACACTTAATTTGAGAATTGCTTCAGAAGCTCAAGACACCACATACCAACCTGACACCATTTAGCCCGTTCTCCACACCAGAGCCAGCCAGATGAGCTAATCCCCATTTTTCCTAATTCTGTTTTTGAAAGAGGAAAAATAAATTGCAAGAGGAAAGAAAGCAAAATCCGTGCACAAGCCTCCCTCCCTCCCCATGGGCTTTACTAGAGCATCCCATAAGTAATGACATGTTTTTCATGTCCTTTGCACTTGGTGTATCTCCACCATATAAGGCATCAATTTTTTGTCACCACCATGACAGCTTCTGATAAACTACTTTCACAGTGAAGTAAAAAAATAAAATGTCTCTCCTAAAAAGTTGCCAGACAACTGACATACATTAAACTCAGGACTACAAACTGACATAGAAATACTTCCTAGACGACCTGAAAAAAAAATTTAAAAATCTATGTATACGGAAGTAGGTGAAGTTCATAGTTTATAATGTACATACAACTTTTCAGGTTGTGTGAAAAAATCAATGCAATACTAACAGACCTTCATCACTGCCATCCCCTAATACAGAAGGCTGAAAGAGTCACAAAAATAAGTAATGGGTTTTATTACATCACTTTTTTTTTAATTAGGAATCTAGATTGAAAAAATGAGTTCTGTGTGGAAATAATTAAGTGTACAAAAGAATTTGATTTCTACCCTACAAAGCAAATAAGCACTTGTGCATTTTAACATAGCAAGAAGTTCACAGTTCTTGAATATTTCACATTAGATCCTCTCTCCCCTTTTCCTGTGCTCAGCTAGTTTTGTGAAAAATTTGAGAGAAAATCTCCCTGTCCAGAATGGCTGGCAGCACGGCCATAAACACTTTCCACTCTGGAGTACCTTTGATATTTGACAGCTCCACGAGCACTTGAACATCATTTATCACGTTTATTTTTAATAGCTCTCCCTGGGCACAGCTGCCTTGGATGCCAATCTTCTTTTCTTCTGCCTCCTGTAAATATTTGAAATAGCTATTCATTAACAGTTGCAGATTTATTCAGCACTGTTGTACTGCTTGTGAACTGGAAATAGCTTTTATTTTTCTCTCCCTATCTTCTGGCTGATCTGAAAAAAGCCTGCTGTTTAGGTTCAATCTGTCAGGATTTAAATTATGCTCCAGCTGAGAGCTAATCAAGGGTATCTGACCTGGTTTACAAATAAACTAGGCACAAGAACATTATTTTTTTTCCTTTTCTCTTTGGGGCATTGGGCCCATATATGAAAACAAACCACGAACAGGTCACAAATACACTTACCCTAAATTAAAGCAGAAACAACACAGGCATCTTCCTAAAGGTTCCGGGGAATTCTGAACCCTCCCTGACAGCTCTTCCACCTCCCTTACCAGCAATATTTCATTTTCAGATTTCAGTACTTTTGCACAATGTACACAGCATTAAAAAGGCATATATTTAAGCTATCAAGACAGCCTGGTGTGCACATCAGGAGTCCCACATACCTGTACAAATCACAGCTTTTACTTTCATGGGGTGAAACTGCAGAAAAAAAAATTTCTGTCATTCATTGTGATTGCTCCTCATCTATTTCCACACACACAACCCAACTGCATAAAAAAGCCAGCTCTTTAAAATCTAAACTTACCAAACTGTACAAAACTCTTCAAAAGTCCATTTTAAGACCTGTTTTCTTTGGATTTAGACTGGAGAGGCCACAGAGCTCCCTAAAACGTATCAGTGCAAATTGCACCTAAATGGCCATTTCTGAAGCACTTCATAACATCAAATTCTTGAACATCAGACACTTGGTCACGTAAGAGGGTTTAGAGACAAGAAAAACTGCAGCCACTAAAGAAAAGAGCCACTAAAGTGTCCATGCAACATAGCACTCTTGCCTAGGAAAGCTGCCAAAGCTACAGAATACCTTTTATTTAAAAGAAGTGTTGATCAGCTGGTCTGGATTGGTATGAAATGCTATGACTAATGCAAGGGCAGCATTTGCTTCTACCTAGTCCTGACCTGTTATGTCAGGAGCAATCACAAGCACTGTAGCATTATGTCTAAAACTGACAACAAAATATTTTAACACATACTGACTTTTGTCTTAACATGGTAGGAAACACTCCAGGGAAGGTAAAAACAGAAAGGGCAACAGTTAACCAGGAGAGAGATCCATCCCATCTCTGAGACCCAGCATGCAGATATATTCTTTATAAGATACCCTTAGTATTCTCCCTGTCACAACTGGGCTCATCACCACCCAGTTCTGCTCTCACTGTGACTCCAGTGAATACAGCATCAAAGATTAGACAATTTCTTTTTATAGCTTACACTTGTTTACACTTGAGATATGCTGTCAGTGGAGTTGCTTGATGTTGAAATCTCTTGCTTCTCTAAACTCCACCTTTTTCATTTAAGCACATCACACTTCTAAAGGTCTTTGGAAGAAAGTTATCCCTGATCAAAACAGCTCTTACTTTCCTATTAAATTAATCTTATATTAGCATTAGATATGGAGCTGACACAGCCTGGAATCACAATGGTATTGCACAACACACCAACAAAACCATCAACGCTGCACAACCCAACCCAGAGGTGGAAGGTGAACCTCAGTATAAAAGGGGATAGAGAGCAATGGGAAAAGTGTAAGGCACACTTATCTAAAGCAAACCAGGGGAAATGAGGGACTTGCTGAAATACAGCTTGAGAACACTCATCAGTAAGACCACTAGTCAGTCAGTCCTTCTCCCACGGGATGCTTCGTGCAGAGTACAAGCACAGGCAGCACCAAGTATTTGCTGAACACTCTGAGATTTGTTATTAAAGAAAATGGATTCTTCTTCCCTATGTCCCATGCTGGGGAGTTTCTCAGTTTTAACCACAGGATGAGCCCAAGAATCCCACTGCACGTTGTTCTGAGCATTGCCTTGGCCCATTCCCCTCCAAGCCCTGAAACCCTGAGTGGGCTGAGATGCCCACACTGCCGTTGGCACGTGGGACACCCTGCAATAGCACAGGGAATGTATGACACCCCTCCTTTAGCCCATAAACAGGACCACAGCAAGGCACTGTGCAGACTTCATGCCTTGAGGTTCTAGTCCTGCCACAAGCCCTGCTCCCTGAGAAAAGAGTGCTCTGCATCACAGCCCCTCGGCAAAGAAAGAGCAAAGCTAGCAAAAGGTATCATCCTCAGTAGTCTTGTGAGTGGGATGTTCCTGTGGCTCAGAATGGCTAACACTTGTTCCTAAAGAAGGCCAAACTATGCAGGAGGAGACTGCATAGCAAATGATAAAAGAAATCACTGCTGCATTCTCAGAAATTACCTTTGGAGACATTAGAGATGACCTTACTGTGCCTGGTGCACCACAGGGCAGCAGATCTGTTCAATTAACAATTTGGGTTCTGGTCCCCATACCTGTTTGATACCAGAAATCACTCATGGTATTTTCACAGGAGCTGTGGAAAGCTCCAAGTAGCTGATCACAGCATAATGTGCAAGGTTGACCATGACAATACGCTCAGAATGTTTCAGAAATATTTCTAGCCCAGGTTTTAAGAACTCAGCAGTAAATACATGAGCAAGATATCTAATACCAAAGAAACTCAAGTTCCCATAACTGAACAAATACTTACAAGGTGTGGGGGGAAAAAACAAACCAACCAAACAAAAAAACAAAAAAACCCCAAAAACAAACCCTGGAAAAAAAATCCAGTACCCTTGTGGTTAAGAAGCCACATAAACCCAAACTTATATTTTCAAAGCATACTTTAAATTGAACAGTTTTTAAATTCAAGACTAAATACACACAAAACCAACTGAGTCTGCCTGGTAAAGACTTGAACTAATGGCTGTGGCATTACTGAACCTTTTATGCTCCATTTCAAATAATGCAAACATAACAAAAGAAATTTGTAAATAAAATTAACAAGCAAGCACAATGCCATCCAGCTTTCCTCTGCTGCTGTTCCACCAAACAAGGATGGAAAGAACATAGCACACATTACTCTTGTTTAAAATAACACATTTAAAATAAATAAATAAAGCAAACATCAGATTCATGAGCTCTTCTCAAGTAGTGCCAAGTCAGTCAAACATTCCAGCAGGAAGACTGCAGTGTGCTGCAACTCTCTCTTCCCCCCCAATTTAGGCACCTCATGCCCTTGGAGGAGAGGAGGAGACACCCCAGCACGTCCAGAATTACATGAAGGGCCATTTCTTACCCCACCATCTCCCTGCACTGGCACAGGAAAAGGCAGCCCAGTGGTGAGGAAGAGCTTGGGGGGATCACTAGAGGCAGTGTTCCTGCAGTGCCTCCTCCAGAGGGCTGGCTCCACTGGGCCATGGGAGAACTGCCCCTCTATAGAGTCAGCAGCTGGGAAGACTCAGCTTTGACCAGTTATTAAGGGCACCCTTTCAGGTCCCTAAGAGTGCATTCAGTTTTACCCCACCTCAGTCCCCAGCTCGCTTTGCACAGGGAACACTCTCCCAGCAAGAGCAGGTGGCCTGAGCAAAGGATGGAAAACAACAAAAAGGGGAGAGGGGGGGAGGGAAAAGGGGATAGAGGTGGCCAAGAAATGCTCCTTTTACTTGCAAGGGCTGCTTAAAGTACAGCTGAAACTATAGCCTAGGGCTGAAGATGAAGTAGTATTTTTAATTATATACATCTCTGCCTTGGCTCTTTTCTATTAAACCTTTATTTCAAACAAAAATAAAAGGCACCTTTTTCATAACAGTCCAAAATTAAACAGACTGGCTGTCATTCAAAGATTTTAACAGCACAAATGCAAATATTGGAGTAGGAAAACAAAAAGGAAAAAGAAGACTGAATTATATAGAGCAAATGTGACCAAAATTTGGAGGCTTTTTTCTGCTGAAATAAAAAAATACAACCTTTGTTAAACAGACTTTTCTGGTTCTTTAAAGTGCCAAAGCTAGGAGATTAGTGGAGTCTTATTGTCTGTAGGAGTCTTAGTCAGGCATGCAAAATAAGTCTTCACATGTATTGTGTAATCTTATTGCCAACACTGTAAGCTACAGCAGCCCCTGCACAGTCAGACAGACTGTATGAAACAGCAACGTTACTAGCCTAGGTTTGAGGGAGACAAATGGGAAACCTGCTCATGCTCTGAGACATTTTGGCAGCAGTGACAACACATCTGGCCAGTTATCTCCTGGACAAGGCCTAGGAAAACACTAGTAGGGAGGACAACATCCTAAACCAACAATTGCCTGCATTTTTAAAAAAATACCCATTTTATTTCATATTGCAGCATTAATAAGCTTTGTATTTTGGAACAGACAACCACGATACGAAGAACATTTCAAAGCATCCAAGGAATCTATTTAAAGCTATCCAAACTTACAATAATTCCCATAGAGGAGAAAACATTACATTCAGAAACACAAGCCAGCACACAGACTTTGACTGCTGTTGAAAATCTTTATGTAAACATGATTTTTGCAAATCCTAGGGGGATATCTCCCCATTAAATGAATGACCATTCCTTCTTACTGCTTTATCTTCCTTCCAATCTTTCCTAAATCAGACTTCCCTCTGTCATCACATACGAGACCCTGGACAATGCCATGGCAGTAAATACACTGACCAACCACTTCTGACCCTGAATGCAATAATGTGTTTTTCTACTGCATTTCTCCTCAATCTTTTACATCATCCCATTACAAGCTCTTTGGGCCATGGGGTTTTTTTGTTTGGTGTGGTTTTTTTTTAAAGACACACAGCACTTATACAGTAGAAATTGTACAAATGGTAAAGAGGGACAAAGCGGTTTCCCTTGAAAGGGGAAAAAAGTGACCTGAGGCAAAGAATCTACCACACTAAGGCATGAAAGCCTCCAAAACTTTTCAATATCAAAAGTTTTCTGGTTTCTAAACCTGTCAGGAATAACATGTCTTGCCTAAAGTAATTCTTGCAAATAATTAGGTAACTAGAAGGATCAATTAAAGTTTGATGGAGTTAAAAGGAAACGGAAGCAAAATTATATTAATTAAAGTTCTTGGCAACTCTACAATGAGAAGATGCCATGGTCGCCACCCTTACTGAAAATATTAACAGCATCTTAAACTCTGAGCCTCCTGCTGATGTGAAAAACAGTGGCATGTTGCAGTCCCAGAATGCTCTGTGACCAGAGGGCACAGGGATGATCAGGAGGTTTAACACTTTGATGACAACATCAAACACTGTGGGAGCACTGCAGAGTGACCAGCCTGTGGCCAAAGCTCTTGAACACACTGAATTCCTTGTGCCTGAGTCTGTGCCCAGCGTGTGCAGTGGGGCTGCAGCATCCTGACACCAGTGGGCTCAGGCACCCCCAGCACCCCCAAAGGCACACGTGGCTTTTGGCCCAGCTCACATCTGGCCATCCCGGGGAGAGACCTCAACTCTGACTGCAAAACACCACGTAAAAACACAGCAAAAACATGCAGAGAAAATGACTGGGGTTTAAAATGCAACTATTTTTAATAAAGACTGGCATAAAGCCCACACAGGTATTTATTTAAATGTCCTGATAAAATGAACAGAGGAAATGTTTTAAAGCATGTTAATAAGGGATTTGCCCCAATGCCTCTTCAACACTGACCACTGCAGCAAAGCTGTCCCAGGGGATGAGCACCCTCTTGGTTCAGGAGTATTTGCTCATGTATTTCCCTCCTGTCAGGTTCAAATCTTCCCTCTGAACCATTCCCATGACACGAGGTACCAGAGAAAAGGGATCAGCACATCCCCCTCCCCTTTCCAGAAAGCTGGAGAGAGCAGTGAGGAAAAAAGCCAGACACCAATAATTTCATGTAGTTACCACGACATTTCTGAAGCAAAATTTAATATAATGCAAAGGAAGCTTTAATGCAACAAGATGTGCAGAAGAACAGAAATAACAATGACATATTGGTCAGCTTGTCCGTATATATAAAGTACCAAAAAGATGGCAGGGAATTTCATTCAGAGCCAAGAGGAAAGTCCCCTAAACTTCTAATTTCCTTACTCAAAAGAATCTTGAAAATATCTACAGTATTGTTGTTGAAAAGACATTTTTCCCCTTTAAAGTATCTCTTTGCTGTATGATGTATGTGTGTTGAAATATCTGTTACACAGCAGTCCTTACATACCTGAAAACACTGTTTCTAATCACTACTGATGGGTTGTAATTCTATCTTTTTCTTTAAGGATCATTAGAAAAAAACCACATGTGGCCATTGAAAACCAATTCATTGTGTTATCCCACACAACTCCATGAAATGACAGGCCAGGACCAAAATATTTATCTTGGCCTAAGTACTCTGTGTATTAGCAAAGTCAGCAGGAAAAAAAACCTTAAAACATTCGCAAGACACAAAAGATGATATAGAAAGAATTTTAATAAACTTAATAACAACAACAGGAAAAAAACCCCACCCTAGCTCTCTAGGTATAGCCAAAAAGCACAGAAAAACAGAGAGCTTGTTTCTCAAAGTGTCTCAAATACAGCAGCCCAAGCTCCCTGGAATGCAGTTTCACATTATGCTTCAGGAATAATATTAGAATAAAGTCTGTTTTCCCTAGAAGACAGTAAAAAAGCTGACAGAAGAGGTTGGTCTTAGTAAAATATGTCACCATTTCCCTCCTTCCTGCCAAGGAAGTAAAAGACTCCGTTCCCAGACATCAGTGGGATATCAGTGCATTTTCCCCGTGTTGAATTTCTTATCCAACACTGCTCTACAAGGTCTCTTCATTCCATGCCTAGCACGGAAGAACGGTCAGCTCTCCTTCAGGACTGTTGAGGGAATTGCAAAACAAAATTTAGGACAAAGATGCACAAAAAAAGTTTGACTTCTGATAAATACTTGATATTTGTCCTTTCACGACTGTCAGCTGCTCTGAAATCAAAGAGGGACCTCACTGGTAGTTGTGCAGGGCAATAAAGCAGAAGGTCTTGGCAGCCACTCATCAGAGCCACTAAACCCAAAGCTCCTCAGCAAAGCTCCCAGAGATCTGACAAGCTCTGGAAACCAGTGATATTACATAAAATCAGTGCTTACCATTATGGATAGATATCTGTTTATGGGAAACTTGTAGAGAGAAAAACACTTAATGTGAATTGCCTTTAAACTCTCCACACTCCAAAATCCACCAGACTAGTCAGAATTGCTAAAGAAAGCCAAGGCTCTGAATTTTTAGTGCTCCCCTGCTTTGTAATGTCCCATGTTGTCCAAGATTTCCTAACAAGTGCTATTCAATGCCCTGCATGCCAGTGAACCATCATGTAAATAACAGAAGAGAAATAAATTATATTTTGACACCACAATCAGAAGCAATTGCTCCACACAGTTTGAGGAACAGTGTTTCCCAACAAGATGGGACTTCCATTTGAGCACCCTGGTTGCTACCATAAAATGAGCTAATACAGCAGCAACTACACAGTGTGTATTTGAATAGCAGTATATCCCCTGCCACCTGCAACAGGCAGGCAATGGCAAAGAAGTGTAGTTTTAGGAAAAACATGCCAATAAATCCATGACCCAAAGAAAGTGCTGTAGGAAACCTTCTGGCACAACCATCCTCCCGGGAGACATTTGTGCTCTACTCAAAGACCCCTTTACTGTAATCCCCAATCCTTTGTCTTTTCCTAGCTGTCTTACAGAAACCTGCTATAATATATTCTGATTTGACAAGGCTGACCACGCAGAAAAATTAAACTCGCTACAAGCTGAACTTGACAAAAAAAAACATTAAAGCTAAATAAGTAAAAACCTTTCAATTTGAGACAGATTATTTTGTTAATGAAATTTTATCAATTATTAAAGTTGGTGTTAGTTGTAACTTCAAAACTACTATGGAGAAAACATAAACCTATACAAAATAATCAAAAAATCCTCAATTCCAGCACACCTTAACACTCAGTCCAATGCATTATGAGGGGATGCAGCAGGTACAAGAACCATACAACACACTCAGGTCTTATGCACATAACAATGAATTTAGGATATTAAAATAATATACAAAACCAAAAGTATTTCAGAGGTTGGAAAAGTACAAGATACAGGCTGCTGGTTGTTCCCTCATGGTGATTTCAGCCATCTCTTTTTAGTCAGCTGATTTAAATCAAGTTTCTGTTTATACAACTCATCTGAGTGCTCATGTAAATTATTACAGCTTTGCCATCTGCTGTCATCTACTTATTATCATTCTCAGCTGAGTATTGACTTTTTTATTATAAAAATTGACCAAGAAGTTTAAGGTTTGGACCCTAAAATATACTGAAATAAATACCTACTTACCTACCTTCAGTATGCAAAACTCTCAAAAACCAGCAGCTAAATAAAGTCACTGAGCTAAATTTTGACTGAAAAGCCCCAGAGTTTCAAAAACCTTCACGAGTCACCTTGGGGACAAACACCAAGGAGTGTGATGCTGTCAGGCCCCACCTTACAGCTGCTCTCACATAGGCATCATATTATTGACCTACTAATTATTACAGAGGTATTACTATAATTTTATTATCTACCTAATTGGCACAGAGGTCCAAGAGTGGCCCAGTGCGTGCTGGAAATGCCTTGCAGACAAGGAATGCAGCACATGGTGGAGTTGGGAACAGTCCTGTGGAGTGCTCCCACCCAGGGGCTCAGCACAGCAGGGGCTGCAGGAAAACTGGGACTGTCTGGGACCACACCAAGGCCTTTGGGTCAAGGTTTATGGGTCTGTACTAAAATGGCCTGAAATACAGGTCTTCTAATCCATTTCCAGCATGTTCCACAATGGAAATGTCCCATCTTTTGGACCTGTCCAGCTGTGTGCTGTAAGAATATACACCCACTAAACTCTCCAAGCAACATCACACTCTCCACCGTGCAGTTATACAAAATAATCCATCCTGTTTTCCAAGATACCTCCCAAGAGCAATTCCAGAGGGGAATACTTTCCACCACACATCTGTACCTCTCTGCATTTTTCACCAGAGCTTCAGCAACACATCTTCTGAGCAAAGAGCAGCGATTGCTGAAGAGGTTGTGGCTCAGTAGCTCAGCAAGAACTTGACAAATGCCCGAACTGCTGAAGTGTTTCTCTTGACTGCTGAAGTCTGTGCAGCCCAGCTGGCAGCAGGACATTGTCCATGCACTGCAAACTCAGCTGGCCAGTTCAGCCCTGCTCTAAGGATGGCAAAGCTGGAGGCAAAGCCTGTCATTTACAGCTCAGTGCTTGCCTCTCTCCTTCTGTCCTCTAACAGAGGTACCAGTGTAAGGCCAGAGAAGAATGCAACTCCCTGGAGATGCCTGCTGTGAGACACGTCACAGCTTTTCTGCAAGAAATTTCAAAACAATAGCTGAGGGGCAACTTTTTCCATTAGAAATCAAGTTATTTTGAAAGAGTCAATATTTATAATAAAGGCCACAGTGCAGCAGATGAATTGAATTACTGATTTTTCAATCCAAATGTACAATACTTGAAGTTCAAAGTACTTTTCTGAGATTTCACATTTATTGTGTGCAAAGTCAAACAAAACCCGAGTTTTCTTTCTTGTCATATCAAGTAAATACATCTTTGTGTTAATATAATGTGGATTTCATGGCATAGAAATACAACTATAACAAGACAAGTCTGATTTTTTTTTCTTTCCTCACACACCATAAACCTAAATTAAATTTAAATAGTTAACTTAAGTAAGATCATACTCCTGTCTGCCCTAACAGACAATCCAAGTCACAGCAATAACAGCATTAATTCTACAAGCCTAAGAAATAGGAGAAATTCCATGGCAATCACAGCTCAGGCTCAGGGAGGAAAAGAGAGGAGCTTGCCTTTGGTGAAAGCATTTACAATCCTAAGTGAGAACTTGCTGTGTGGATAATGTGGAACTTAGAATTTGTGAACACGGGCTTTGATGAGGAAAGGGACTCTTCCTTGCATACTACTGATGGAAATAGCCAGAAGTCCACCACTGGCATTAATGAGGCTCATTATGGATCTCTAAATAAGGATGGATTTAAAACCACTTTTAATCTTTGGAGACTCACTCCTTCCTAGAAGAGCTGCAACACTGGGAGCCCTGAGTGAAACCCAGTGGATGCACTGTTTGCACATGCACAGAGGATGTGACATCAAAGCTCACATTTATTGCTCAGCTTTTGATTCAAAGGATGTGATACAACGATGGAGGGAGCAGCTACACCAGAATTATCTCTGGGTTTTTTAATGTACATTTAACTCTTCAAAATGCCTCCTACCAGAATCATTTGGAAATCCATGTTTTTGAAACATAGGCCAAATTTAGATATAATAAATATCAAGATACAATAAAGCCATCATAACTACCAGACTTACCTGAGTTTAAGGCAGACACTGGCACAGAGAGTGTACTGCAGGAAAAACTTATGTTATATTGAATCCACGTGACATTAGGAATACCCTACTGAACTTAAAAGCTACTAAGCTTCATATAGCTCTCAAAAACAATCCAGAACTTCCCCTGCAAATCCCCTGCCAGAAAAAGCAATGTATCCCTAAACTGGGTTTTAAGAATCCTAGAAAGGCTCATGAAATTTACTTTGTTGAGTGAAAGAAGGTTACTGTCTTGTTCTTTCAGGAAACCGAGAGTAAAATCCCCAAATCTTACAGTTCCCCTGTAATCACAAACCAAACAAAAACCCCAAATAAACAAACAAAGCAATCCCAACCCCAAAATGAAGCACTCCTTTTGCCAAGAGAGCCCACAATTAAGGCACAGCATCCCAACCATTACCTGTGACAGAAACACCTGCATGTTTGAGTGGCTGACTCATTTTGAAGGGATCAAACTCCTTACCTTGAAAGGACTGTTTGGCTCTGTCCACCAGCTCTTCAATTGGGTAACTTGCTAGGTCTCCTCGGGCATGCTTAGTTTTACAGTAGGTACATGCATTGAGACACCTGGTTGGGAAATTAAAATACTCAGTCTCCTGTATAACAGATCTAAAGAAATACAGACTCTAAACTGATATTGATGTGCAATAGAAAGGATTACTTATGCTACTTACATAGCATTTTATTTCCTTACCTTGTAGAGTGCATTTTAAAAACACGTTACCCCTCCTCTCCTTATAATTTATCACAAATCATCTATTTCCTTGCAGTGTGCTTTGCTTTGTATTTGGGTAGCAGTATCTGGAAAGCTCTCCAGCAAGAATACTAAACACTACAAGTATTAAGTACTAAGTAACAGTGCTAAACACTGAAATTATTCATCTCCAAACCATCTTCCATCAATGCTCCTCTGACTGGGCTACCTGAAACAATATGGGAACAGCAGCTCTTCCCTGGTACTTCAGGCAACTTCACCACAAAATGAGAATGGAAACGTGGAGCAAGAAGCATGAAGAAAGAAGAGAAGATATTTCCCAGGTATCCACAGTATTACTGCATTATTTCTCCATCTTTTTGCAGCATTATTATATTATTTTCCAAATAGTCATGGTATTCTGGGGATTGTTTCCAGGAGCTTTGTTACTATGGGTTTTTGAGTACAACTTCATGGGTTTGCTGATTTATTTTGGGGTAAGAGCTGAAAGTTGGGATTTGGAAGCAGACTTCTTTTTAAGTTTTGCTGCACCAATTAATTTATTCCTACTATAAAAAAATATTGTGGACTGCCTAAACAATTTAGTTTGTCTCTCCTTTGGTACTTAAAGAGATTATATAACAAAAGCAAAATGAGATAGATTTAGAGGTAACAGAGAAGGATCAATTTTAGAAAGCAAGCCAAAAAGAGGCAAAACTTTTAAATCCTATTTGTACCACATTTGTTAATTCCAGCTTGGAAACAGAAATAATCTTTTGGGCCACAGCTGACCAACCAAAGGATGCAGGTTTCAACTATTTGTGAAAATGCTGAACTAACCACTTTTCACAGATTTGAGAAGTACCAATTCTTGAAACTAGAAATTTAAACCAAACCATAAGCCTAATAAAGTGTCTGTAGTGGTTTTTTCCCTAGTAAGCCAGCCTCTACTCCAAGTTTCCAGCATAACAAATTACTCACATGCCCGTGCTGCCAGTCAGACCACAGACCAGCAAGTGGAAAAAGGCTGTCGGGAACTTGGAGAATTTGAGCATTTTCTCTTACTGAGTGCCCTGCACCAGCAAGCAGATCATCCAAAACCAGCCCAGAAGGTAAAGCTCTCCTCCAACACCAGCCTTGACCATGGCTATTGCTCAAATACATAGGGCTGCTAGTTGGAGGAGAGTATTGGCTTTGTGTTAGACTGGAAGCTTCTTCAAGCATTCCAAGCTGGTTTGTAAAGGTTGGTTTGTGTTAATACAGCTCAAAGGGATTTTTTTGCACGAAGAAATCAGAGACATTTATAGAAAAAATAATTAATGATCATTTTGTTTGTAATTACCAGCATGTTTTGCATAAATGTTATAGTGATTCCAGAACAAAAAACACCGAGTCCTGGTTTTCCAACATACTAGACTGATTAAGGCCATTGGAATTATTAACCTTTTGCTTTGAATTATTAACCTTTAATCAGCTACATGCCCAATACACAGAACTAGTCACAGTAAGGTAAAATATAATTCACAGACAAATTACTACCACATGACTAATTAAAAACTTTCTCAACATGTTACCATAGTGGGGATCATCACCCTTTTGGTCAAATGCCTGAAATATTCTCGTAGATTCAGGTAACAGTGGTCTGTTTGGCCAGCATGTGCTCATGTTGTGCATTAGACTAACCAGAGTCTTCATTTTCCAACCAGTAATCTTGCCCATAAAACACACACTTCACATGAAAGGCTACCCCTTGCAGATGGAACTCATTAGGAGTAAGAATGCTGATGACACAGCAGACAAATACAGACTTTCCTTCAGTGGATCTCAGCAGCAGAGGAGAACGAGGTACAGACACAAGGAGCAAAGTCCTGGTTCCTCTCAGTGGGACTTGCACCATTGAGTTTGGTGAAGACAAGATTCCACCCTCAGATAGGAACAGTATAAACCATCTTTCACTCAGAACCAGAAGACAACTCCATGGCAGCGTGGGACGAGGCAGCAGTGTGTGTGCCACTCCCACTGGTGGTGATGGGTCAGCCCTGGACATCTGGGGGCAAGATGGGAGAGCCACAGCGTGTCGTGGGACACAAGATCCCTGCTGCTCTCCAGGTGGCTCATTCGGGGGAAACGCTCCCTTAACAGCTGGAATAATCCAGCAAATTCTAGCTTGGTAACAACTGAGGAAAAGTCTTGCTTGGCACCCTCCTGGTAAAAAAAAACCAAACCCAAAACCAAACAATCCTCAGTCCTGAGGTGGTCTAACAATTAGAAATCTGCTTATAATCATTAACCACAATTCAGACTGAACACTAATATCTGCCCTTATGAGATCAAACTAGACACAGATATTCAAGATTTAATGAAGTTCACCCTATTAAAAATACCCCAAAATCCCACCAGGGGGGCAGTGCCCCTGACACACCTGGAGCATCACAGCACTCCAAACATGGAAAGATTGCTTACCTATCTCCCACAGCATCTCTGCCCCTTCCCTGGGCAGCCTCAATAATTCCAGGCCAAGAGTATCTTGTGTTTGTAAACTGTGATTTTCCTGAGAGAGGAATGGCATTTGATTGTTTTAAAATGCAGTTTACAAAGAGAAATTTGCTTTCCTAAGATACTTTTAGAGTTTGTATCCAATGTAATTTTGATAAAAATGATCTGTAGTGTGAATAAAGAGAAAACTCCCTTTGGAGGCTTGACTGAGTAAAAGAAACACCAGAAACATATATATATATATACACAAATATATACTCCCAGCAGATGAAAAGGAGATGGATCCTGGTCCCAAGTTACTAAACAAGAGCTGGTAGAATTCTACAAATATTTTTCTCCTAAGGATACAGAAGAAGAACACCACTTACGGAATTAAATGCCATTAATATTTCTCTGTATTCTACCTCTATGAAGTCCGCTTTGTACTTCCAAAATTTCTAAATTCCCTCAAACATAACTGCAATGGATCAGGGGGGGAAAAAAGTAATTCAAAGGAGAACTACCAAAACAAAAACACCCAAACCAAAAACCAGAATGAAACCAAGAGCAGAAAATCAAACCCCACAAACAACCTGGTATGCCAGACCTGCTCTTTTGCTTCAAGTTTGCACATTTTCCCATAGAGCTTTTAAATCCACAAAAAGAGGGAATATAATTTCCTGCCAAATATTTGGGGCACAGGAGATTGTTTTCACTTAAAAAAACATTGAGGATTTAAAATACTATCGAACCAGTGGCAAGCTGTTTCTCCTAAAGGCTAATGAATAGTGTTCTGGTAGCCCAGCTTGTGCAGGCTGAGTTTGGACCCCAAGGATGCTGTGCTGCACAGAGGAGCTCCAGCTTACAGCACTGGGCTATGACAAAACAGGACTCCTCACCCTGTCTTGGCAGCCAGCTATTTCAGAAATATGCTCTGATAGAAATCCTGCCCTGAAAGTGCAATGCCAGCCTGAAGAAGGAGAAACCTCTCAGACACACAAGTTTTAGCAGAAAACAGGAGGGCCCTTCCAGCAACACTGCACAGTGCAGGGGGCTGTACACATTTATCTCAAAGCTGGATCCCACCACAAGATGCTCTTTTTTAATGCTGCAACCCATGCCTTGCTCAGCAAAACAGCCAAAAAGTGCATTCATTTTGTCCTGAGGAGCTTTGAAGCCAGTGCTGTGTTTGGTAATGTCTCACCAGTTACTAATCAAAAGGAATTTGGAGAGAAGGCAGCTCCCCTGGTTTGATAAGCCCTAATATGTTTTAATGTTGTACTTTAAATATTTGTATTTTGTGAAACTGAATTCCTGCAGTCAAGAGCAGGTGATTCAAAGGTCACAGCGGTGTAGTTATATCATCATGCATTCACCTTGCTCACTTCAAGGCCAATGATTTAACAGCAGCAAAATCAAGTGCATCAATGGCACTTGGCAGTGCTTGTCTAAAGAACTTCTTGAATAATTTCTCTGGCCACAGGTCTGCGATTGTTTGAATTAATTTGTTAAGGCATTCTAGGTTGATATTACAGGTTAAAGTGTTTCATTGCTAAGCTGCCCACATCTGTGTTCCCCAAATGGTGCATTGCTAGATGCCTACTGGAAACTGCAATGGTGTTCTCACTGCAATTCAAACTAAAGCTCTGTGATTAGTGGAGATCTGAATTATTTTAGAAGCATTTCCAAATGGGTGCTGGGCTGTGCAGACCATAACTTTGGGGGCACATCACCGCAGGCATTAATATCAAGAAATCAGCTGAAACAGCACAGGTGGATAAATCAGGTTTGTGGTTGCAGGGAGGAGAAAATGCCATGGCATTTAACTACAAGTAATGAATTCCTTCAGCACTTTGTAAAGAGCAACGATATTTAGAAGATTGTGGCTCCTGGTCTCAGTCAAATACTGATAATGAAGGTGGTAGAAATGAAGAGTTACCACAGAAAAACATTTGAGATCTGCCCAAAACCACTCCAGAGATGCAATGGCAGAGCACCCCAACATCACCATTTCATCATGCACAGAGAACTATTCCTCTCACACCCTTCCTAATGAACAGCAGTGGCTGGGAAATGGCCTGTGAGGACAGGATTCCTGGAGATTTGCTTTAATTTATAGTTTCAGAGGGCTGTGACTTGACAACTGCCTTAGTATTTAAGGCAACAAATAGCCTAATTTTATTTCAAAAATTCTGCTGGAGGCAGATGACTTAGCATAACTTACACAGAATGTGCTGCAAACCAGAATTGGGTTAGTAATGAACAATTTCATAAGCTTTTCAAAATGCAGCTTCCAAAGTTTTTTGACAAAATACTAAGGATTAAATGAAAACTGATTTCTAGGTGTGTGTAATGAGCACCTTTAAAGTTCTCTTTCAGGAATGAAGCACTAAGCAGGTCTCCATGACTGGGAGGAAAAGGGTAAAGGCAGCCCAGTGTCTTTGTACAAGCAATGCACTTCACTTGCCATGCACCTTCACAACATCAGCAGCTCTGAATCACCCCCCCAGAAAACATGACTGAAAAGTAGACCACTGCCTGTGATAAGAGCCATTGTTTTGACTTCCTGAATGGCTTTTGGGACAGACCCTTTTAGAGCAGTGAAATCTCACAGGAAACATTAGGCTGCAGTTAATTCTGTAACATACAGCAGGTACCACTCAGATTCTGGGGATAAAAGGTATTGTTTTTGTACTGGTCAAAACATCCTGGGGGAAAAGAAAAAAAAAAAAGTCACATTTCAGCAGCACTAAAACTGCCAGGCTTAATTTAGAAGTTATCTGAGATTGCCATCAGACCAATTTCCAAAAATGCATGTGCAAAATGTCTGTGGGAAAGTGGATCTGAATTGTCTGGGTACAATAATGGAAATAAGTGCATAATGAAAACAAACTAACCACTTATAATCTAGAAAGAATCCCTTCCCAATGACTGTACCCACACACAGCTTTCTGCTCCCAAATGTCCTACTGGTTGTGGCAGCAGCAGCAATGCCAGCAGCTCCAGTGTGGACAAGGAGCTGGGCATTAGCTGCAATTAAGACTATGCTGCTCCTCCTAAATGTAATTTCTGTCTTCTAATAAAGAGGTTAGGGGAAAAAAAGGTGTCTGTGCAGCAGTAGAGACATCCACACTTCAAGTACATTCTCCTTGCTATGTATTATTTTGTCAACTTAAAATCAAAGGAGACCACACATTTCAACATAATTGCCCAATCCTAAATCTAAGATTTTCCAAGCAATTTAATGGACTGATTTACAAAGTTGTTCTTACAAGAATCCAATGACTGATTTCTTTTAAAAATAGATATTTATTCCAGGGTATGTTGGCCTTTAAGAGTCTCCATGGGGATTTTCAGAAGCAAATTAATCCCCTTTTTACACAGTTATAGAGCTGAGTCAGTCAGACCATGGATGTAACTTCCTTACTGCCCATGCACCTCTTAAATAAAATTCAAGTTAAGGTACTCACTTTTGAATAATTAGGGAAACAAACAGTTAAGAATTATTTTTCATTATTTTAGAATGTTATTGTTCTAATATATTTAACTATATTTTTCAGAATTTAAAATTAGTGACTGCAGAAAAACAGGAAACTGCAGTCTCTCATCACTAATGAGCCTCAACTTCTCCATCTGCTCCACTTCTCTAAAATTCTCTCCTTCTGATGATTCCTCAGATCTTTTCTTCCACTTCATTTTCCCCCTTCCACTTCCTTAACCTTCTGCTCTTCTCTTGCATTTGGTGACTATGAATGCCACGTAAAGCCATGCCTGTCACCCTCAGTGTCCTCATGTCCCAGTGCCTGGAATGGTGTGACATTCTTCCAGCTCCTTGGCCATTGTTTGTGTGCTTTGGTTTCCTCTTGCATTAACCAAGTCTGTGGTGAGCCTGAAACTTTTCCAGTTCAGTCTCTGCCAGCTCTGACAGAAACCATAACTTGCTCACTTTTTGATGAACAACTTCCTTTAGAGTTAAGAGGATGATTTAGAGTTAAGAGGATGACTTTTTTTGGTCCTCTCACCTCCATTGCAACTCAGATAGTTATGTGCAGTCATTAAAAAGAAAATCAGCAAGATTGTTATTAAAGCACTTGATGCACAAATCAGAGCATTAAAAACAGGCCACAGAACCCCTTTGTGATTCAGGATCTAAACAGCCTTCCAGACATTACAGGCTGAAAAACACAAGAGGCAGCTCTAGTCATCAGGAGCAAGACTTAACAACGAAGAGGAATGGGCAGACAAAACACCAAGTAGCTCAGCAGTTCAGTTGTTTACAGGCTTCAGTCTATACTGAAATGCAAGCTTTCTTCATATTTCCACATCTGCATCTGGCTACAACATTGTCTTTGCAATGGCTGACTGGAGATATTTTTTTCAACATTAACAAAGTTCTTAAAAAGACATGGGCTTTTGGGTTTGAGTCTCTTTGTGTTCCTCCATATTCCTTTGAAATGTTCAACTCAACCCAAATTGTAAACAAGGCTTACCAAAACCATCAACAACAAAGGTTTAATTTGTCAGTTTTGGTATGACTTACACACAGCCATATTTAAACTTCTGGATTCACTTAACCTGAACTCCCTTTAAAATCCTGGACTCTGCTCCTCAGACACGCTGCTATGACATGTAAGAGAATGGATGAGGGGGAGACAGCCCTGAGTTGTATCAGCACCAAGGAGGAGTGCCCCATGGGCAGATGTGCCAGGAGCTCTTGTGTGCACTCCTGTCTGGGGCACTTCAGAGGAACTACAGGATCCACCTTTCTGGTCTCCCTAGACTTGATGGAGATAGGTCCCCAAGCTTTGCCTTACACAAGAGCATTCATCCCTTTGGAGAATAAAGCCATTCAGCTGATCTAGACTAAGAAAAAGGCCACTATTCACTAAGCACTTATGGTATTGCTTCCATACTTTCATTTCAAAAGGGACCTTTACTTTCATCCACATTTTGACTGCACAATAACTCAACATACAGTATTCAGCAGTGTTCATAAAATATTCAACACAGACATAAGATAAACCATAAGCTCCTCAAGAACGAGGAGCAGGAGGACAGCAGAGACCAGAGAGATCAATACAGCAATATTATCTGGGACACAGAACTAGCAGTAAGAGCTGTTGAAAGGTAAATCAGATACATATTGCTTTGCCAAGATTATATTCCTATGTAAGTCTTGTAAGCATTATGTATTAAATTCATGTTATTAAAACCATAGAGAATACCAGCTCTTACTGCTGGCTTTCAGGGCAACTGCAAGGGTTCTATACCCAGTGCCTGAGTGAAACCTTCATGCCAGGAGGGAACCTGCAATGGACAAGCAGAAGAACTGGACAGCACCTGGCATAAAGTCTGAGCTGCTTTAGTGCTTTCACATACACTTATTTGTACACTTGGAATACACTGCCTGCTTCCACAAGACATTGCTACATTAGGATTTCAGCATGTCCAAGAAATGCTTCCGAGACGAGCTGCAGACACAGCAAGGCTCTACATACAGACCCTGCACAAACAGGCCAACAACACAGCATCATTCCCTTATGTCTTCTGTTCAGGCAAAGCAGCCAAGCCCAGCAAAGACATCACTTCTAAGCTTTTAGTGGCAATCAAGGATTATTTACATGTTTACAGTGTGCTTGGTGGACAGGCATTCTGCATTCCTGTGAGTTACTGGAAGTTCCCTCACTGAGCAGTGCCCAGCTACACAGCTCAGCTTTCCTAAACATCTTCAGACTTACATAAGTAGTTCAACCTGCAATATTTTCTCTCTATTGCTAATAATTTTCTTTTAGACTATTCCTCACTTCTGTGGTAAATTAAAAATAAAATCTCAAGAGTCATTACATTTTTTTTTACTGAAGGATTATAACACACCTAGAGGAAAAGACCAAAGTTTGAATATGTATTTGACTAGTTATAAATCATATGCTATGTTACCCATACTTGCTATTTAGAAAAGTAACTGATGTATACTTTTGTAAAGGGAAAATAAATTTTAGAAAAATCAGTTAAGAAACCTAACTTGCAGAAAAAAAACAACCAAACCCCCTCCACACCAATAACAAAGGGAGTTCTTCTTTACTTCTTTAAGCTCCTTAACAAGTGATGTAAACCCAACTGCTGGAGCAGGAATGTGAATGACTAAACAAACCCTCCAGTAAACACTCCCCAGCTGCAGTTTTAAAATGTGGAGAGACCCCCATCTACCTTCTGCAAAATGAGAGAACTCCAGAAATAAAGCAACATTACATGACACCCATGACTCACAAACACAGTCACTGAAAACAAAACCCACTAGACATTTATCTCACAAACAGAAAAGACACCAGGTCTGGCACCAGTCTGCAATGCAAGAAAGACCATGTGATACTTAGACACTTGTGTATTAGTTTAAAAATAAGCTAGATAAGCATGTGATGAGTGACAATTTTGTACTTGACCTTTGCTTAAATAGCTCCTTTTCACAAAGTCCACACAGACATCAACAAACTTCCTAAAAAAAAGGCATCTAAACCCCTGCATCTCATCCAGTGTGCTCAAAATAAACCCAAAATTCTACATGCTTCCTTCAGGAAAAATAAAAACCATATGTTTTGTAGGACAAATGCAGAAAAATTATTTTTTTTCTTTACAAAATCACTGAGCTCTTCTTGTAAATCAAGATGATGAAATTCAACACTTTTAAGTTTCAGAGACAGAAGCTTGGGGTGTGTATTTCCAGTGGGAATATTTCACTCTGCCTAGCAGGCAGGGAATTTGGAAATAGAGTTCCTCTTTCCTGAGGCTGACCAGGCCTACAGAACTGCACAGGAAATGCTTTACAGGAAATGCTTTTAAGTCAGGAAATCGGGATGCATTCTGCATGGGCGAGGGAACCCTTAATTTAGGGTATTACTGCCTCAAGTGTCAAACCACAGCACTGAGCCCTGGTGTAAGAGCCTCCAGCAGCATCAAGCTAAGCCCAGCCAACCCTCCAGGTGTGTCCCAGCCTCAGGGCAGGGTCTGAGAGGGAAAACAAGCCTGAGAAACGTGGTTTGCACATTTTAAACACAAGGTATGGAGTGTATGGAATAGAGTTCCATATTGTGGGCTGACCCCACAGTAGGGTTTGGGTTTTACCTAAGCATGTATGATCATGTCAGTGGTGACATTAAGTTCCAGGGGCAGAGCTGTTAATTGTATCCCTAGCATTAATAATGCATTCTTCCTCCACTTTCATCCAGTGGATTCAAGATACAGAATAAAGAAAGTCCACAACTCCTCCTGATGTAGAGACCAAGAACCTCCCTAAAAATGGGCAACCAACAGTAATTCTGAAAACAGCAATAAATCACTGTAATTAATCATGGCCAAAAGTGGTAAAAAATTAAAAAATGGAATTTGCACTTCTTCACCACCACCCCTCCAAGAGCAGCCATTGCTTACCCTGAAGTCAAACCCAAGTGTGGCAACAGCAGAGACAATTTCTCTCTCCAAGTCAGACAACTGAGCTCCATTTTAGCCTGCTGTAGGTAACACTGACACAATCCCAGCAACAGGCAGCCTGGTTCCTTGACAATGATATGCAAACAGGAAGGCAGCAGCTGTCAGAGCTGCAGCTCTGTCTGGGAGCAGGGACATTAACAGCAATCTCACCCCAAATCCCACTGTCATCACCAGAGCTCCTGCTGCCAGGGCTGCTCCATCTGCATTGCCATTCCTGCTACACAGCACAACGAGGGGAGTCCCTGAAGGTGGGAATAAGCCAAAGGAAAAAGAACAGACTACACAGAGATCAAAATTGCTGCCTCCTTCACACAGTGGCATGGCTGAGTTAATGCTACACTATAATTGTCAAATTTAGGCTCAATCCATACAGACCATTCATGTTTGGAGAGATGTTCATGTAATTAGTCAGAAGCTCCATCAGACAAATGAAACCCTTCAAGAACAGTATCTGACAACATTTTGATGTCAACTTTTACTTTTGGGAGTTACATCTACTGACAGGGAGATACAGCCCTGCTTCATAGGGACAGAGAGAAACACCTGATCTGAATTTCCCAGACACAGCAGGCAGTGCTCATTGGACCAAAGCCTTCTTTATACCTTACAGTATCACTGTACACCAGCACACTGATCCCATCAGAGCAGAAGGGAATACAGAACACATCTTATTTTACCACCTTTTATCCTTCCTCTCAGCTCAGTCTGGACTCAAGGAGAAACAACATGAATAAGGGAACTAATGGGTGATGTCTGCAAAGAGAGAGGGAACACATGAAAGACCTTCTCTGGTCAGGGAATTAATGCAGCTCAGCTACTGCCAAACACAGCTCTGAATCAGAGGGGTGGGACTGTCCCCAGGCACTTCTCAAACCTTCCCTTCTGCATTTTCAGTCCTCCTCTTGAACAGGAACCTTCTCCTAGACAAAAGTGCCACAGACCCATGGTTTTCCAGGCCATGCCAGACGTGGTCCCAAGCTGACAGAGGAAGTAATGACCTTTTCTGTCAGGACTTTGCCCTCTCCCCACTGTGCCCAGTGACTGCAGCCAGGAGGGCAGAAACACCTCAGCACTTCTCGGGATCTGCTGAGAACCCTCAGCTCCTAAAGCAGCAACTTGCAGAGAAATAAGGTGATCCTGAAGGCACCTGTGACTCAAGAGTTCTATCTCATTTGTACGAGCAGATAATTAGCAAAACACACATGTGATTGATTAGATACGATATGTCTCGGTGCAATGGAAAACAACTGAAATAACCGGCCCAAAGGAAATTTAAAGCAAATATTTCAACAGGTTTTTATCAAAATACTCTTGGAAAAAAGTTGTGTGTCCAAAAAAATTTGCCATTTATTGCCTAAATTGCACAGTTGGGGATAGGTGACCCTTCAAGTGCCTATTTTAAAACCTTATTTATTCTTGTACCACATATCTTGCAATAAAAGCAAAATGAGGAGCAGGAACACAGAATTTGCTCTAAGCATTTTACATTTTTTTTCAGTATCTGAAGCACAAATGAAACTATCACTCCATTCAGTGTGACTTGTTTTTACAATTAAGAATCTGATCTTTCACAAAGAATTGTATCACATTTCAAGAATGACAGTCAGGAATAATAAAGCAGAAAATATGCAAATTGGGAGACTTTTCAAAAAGATTAACATAAAGAGAAATAATAGAGATAATACCAGTTATCTTAAAAGTCAGGGCCTTGTAAGCTAACAGGTTAAAATCTCAGCTTATTTGAACTTCACCATAAATGTCAAGATTAAAGAGTGTTAAGTTTTGATTTTTTTCTTTCCTGCATAAAGAAGCCGTATAAAGAAAGATACTATTGCATACAAAACACCTGAAATAATATTAATAATCTTGGAACATGTTACATAGGATTTTATGCCACTTATTATCTGCCAAACACAATCTTAATATTTAGCTTTTCAATTATTATTTGTTTGGGTTTTTCTAAAAGTACCTTTACTCTGGTCATTTTGCTCTTCTGTCACAGCCTGCTATCTCAGTTTAAATGCCCTACTCCTCCCCACGTGTCAAATCTGACCAATTCAGAAATGTCAGTGAGATTGCCATAAAAACATGCCTTGATGTACAACAGATAATGACTACACAGATTTTTTTCAAGCCCACACATCTTATTCAGGGAAAACTATTTTTCCATTAAAATTATCTCCAGGTCAAGTCTAAGAACAAATTCAAGCACAAAACATTTCCCAAATCTGATTCTTATTTTTACACCTCCCTTAACACATTTCCTGTCAGGTCTCCAAAATATATTTCCCCTTGACTGAAAGGGCACGAGAGATGCTTCAATCAGACCCTTTGACAAGCTGGTTTCATTTTTAGTGACATTTCAGAAACCATCCCCATGCCAGCAGAATAGATTCGCATTGTTATGAGGCAACTACAAGTCAGCCCACTCTGCTGCTGAGCAGCAAAGGCACACTTAGCTTTAAACCCTGAAGGTTTAAACCCTAACCCTAACCTTAAAACAGGACATTAAACCCCCCAGAAGTGTGAGGATGTAAAAGCACAGGCATTTCCCCCACTAGTATCCAGTAGGACAGTATTTCTGTAAAACAAGTGCTTCCCTTGTTTTGTCTAGTCTGGGGTTTTTTATGGGAAAAGCTGGGACTCAAGGCAATAAATTGTGAGTATGACACAGGAGTTTATTTCTCAGCATTTACTGTAATCTGAGAAATGAATAAAATGTTTCTCAGGCTGCTGCCCAGATTTCCCTTAGGAAATACGTATGTGGGCGTCGAGAGAAGGGACGCAAATGAGCGCTCTGCTCAGCAAGGAGGAATTCATCTCCGACCTCAGACAGCACACTGATGTCACAGTTACGGACATATGACACTGCAAACAGCTTCAAAATGATCATTTCTCGGTCAAGCTGCCTAGAAAATGTGGCTTGTGTGATGCAAACCCACTGCCGCCAAAGGGGCAGGCAGGAGTCTCCTCGTGGTCCAACCTGCAGCAGGTTCTGGGATGTTAAAGCTGCCCCACCTTCTGCATGGCTCTTCAGGACAAGCAGGAACACAGCTGGATGAGCTGAAATGCAGCAAACCACATGTGGCAGGCACACAGAGCAGGACGAAGCCCCCAGCCCTAACCTTTCCCCCACGCAGCTCAGCCTGAGCACTGGGAATTGCATTAAATCCCGGAGATCTCCCTCCTGGGTTAAGAGCGCAGTGTGGGAAGCCACCTAGAGCCAGAGGAGCACAGACGTGCCCAGGGCAGCCCAAGGGTGTCACAGATGACGCACTTGGAGCGTGTGACTGCTGCTGTTTCCCTCCCTGTGGTGCTCTGGAGTTCAGAGAGCTCCTCCGTGATTTCTGGCACCTTCCAGGAGCCTCCCTGAGCCTTCCCAGTGAAGCGTGAAAGAGCACTTTTCCTCAAAGTGGGATGTACACAACAGCAAAAGGAACCGTATCAAAGTGTATAAGGAGAACACTTGACACAAGTTTTAAACCCGTGGTGGCACTACATGCAGGAAATGTTCAAATTTGGGAGGCTGGGAGAAAATAACCTAAGGGAGGCAAATGTGCAGAAATGGAAACAATCAAAACAAACTATTTTCTTCTAACTCAATGCAGAAGTCATTCAGCAGACTCAAAAGAGGAAGTTTTCACGACCCAGAAAGAAACCACTTGTAGAATTTATGTGTACTTGAAGGCATTTCTCAAAAACTGGGAGCTCCAGAAATAGCACGAACACAGAAAACTGCACAGCCAGATTTCAGGGCCAGTCATGCTCGGTGTGTGCAAACAACATGTCATAATCATTTCTGCCTGGGGCAAAGAACTTTACCAACAGGCACCTTCTGACTCCACAGGAAAACCTCACTGCACATGGCTGGGCTACGCAAAGAGCCCAGGGGATGATGTATATTGGATGCCAGCTTACTTTGACATGTCACCAAATAGCACCACTGAAGACACAGGCACAAAATCCATCATCATAACAACAGGGAAATAAAAAATATGAGCTACAGTACAGCTGGCAGCATTGAAATATGGTATGGAATTGCCATTGTATGTCACTTTGAATAGTAAAGTAAAGCCAAAGAACCAAGTAGTTACAGGAATAATTCCTAGGTGTCATATGGCAGCAAAATTAATGAAGGATTGGCTGAACGTTTCTTGGACCAGGACAAAACGCAGGCTGTTCATTAAACACATGCTTGTCCTAGACCCACTCAAACAGCATTTAACAAGGCAGTGAAAAATGCAAGCCGAGAATGAATGCGAGTCTTCAAGTCATACCACAAATGATGTCACAGCTGTGGGAATTTGATGCACTAGTGGAAAAAAACGTCTTTTAAAGACTCTTTGAACTCTATAAATTTCTTCCCTCTCAAAAGTACTCTTGGCAGGGGATCATGCTCTAATCCATATGGGGAAAGGAAAGAAACCCAGTTCAGGATTACTTTGTCATTGACAGCATGACATCAGAGAAATTCAGATGCTGCAGCTCAGGGGAGTTACAAGTTCTGAGCTTGAAATCCCAGGCAGAGAACTGGAAAAGTCAAAACAAGTGAGTTCAAGTGGTGAATACTCTGAAAATGAGCAAGTAGCATCATAAGGAGAGTCACAGTGGCAGAAATCATGAAAGAAATCATGAAGACATGTACAAAGCTGGAAAACAACAGCCTTAAAGTGTAAGAGGAAAAAATCAGCTTGTTTCAGGCAAACACTCAGTGAAAAGATTACATCCCTATTTAATAGAGGTATGCAATAAACTTTTTGTGTATAAACACCTCTTATCTTGTGAGAGATTTTGTAGCAGCCTCTTACAAACAATTTGATATGCCTTCAACAAATGTGAATGGCAGTAATTGCAAGAAGTAACAGAAAAGAAGAGCAATCTTTCAGCGAGTGTCATCAATATGCTATTTAAATACCTAATTAGGCAATAATGACCGTGGCTGTGAGTTACAGTAAGCTGCAGTGGAAAGAGACCTAGGGCAAAAAAGGAGACTCACAACTTTCTGCTGTAAACAACTGCTTTGCCTTTTCCCTCAGTCACAGCAGTGTGGTTTCTGCAAGCCTTGGACCAGGAGCTTCTCAGATGTTATGACCAGAATTAAAAAGCCTAGATACACACAACTATGCCACCTATCATTTTCATTGTGGAAGGGATTTTGTGCATTGTGCCAGAGCAGAACAGACTGCTATCTGGTACATGCATGGCTGAAATACACGCTGGGTACACTAGAGCTAAAACCTCAATATATGTACATGTAAATACTGATTAAAACACAAACAAAAAGGCAGAGGTTTCCTTTCAAGAACACATGCACTGTCTCTCTAGACTTTCTATCCTCCCTGTTTTCTGAGGATGATGGACACAGGAGGCTCCAGCATGTCACAGACATTTGAGCTAAAGAGTTATGCAAAATATCCATTCAAATATGGTAAGCTGAGGTAGGGCCAAAGTAACTCTAACTTAATATTTCCTGGGGAGTTCACTCTGAGCATTTATCTTGAACTCAAGTGAAAATAAATACAATATGTGGTAATGGAATATGTAATTATATACTAACTACATTATTGCAATCAGAAAAATATACTATTTTGCCTCTCCAAGCATAATATTGAAAGCAAATCAAAACATGTTTTGATCACGTATTCTAAAAATCAAAATCTTCTTTCAGCTGCAGTGTCACTTACATGAGTACCTTGAAAAGTAAAACACTGAAATACAGAAAATATGTATGTTATTAATGACTAAATCAGGGAAATTGAAGGTATGGAATTCATGCTTGTACATATTCAGCCAAAGATGTTTGCAAAATATGAACAGATTTGTAATTCAGTCTCACTATTCATTCAAAGTGGGCACAGCAGTAGTTTAGAAGATGGAAATGTTGAAAACACTGTGTCAGAGCTGGATAGACAAAAGTATATAATCAGCTGCCAACAAAACAAGTCTATCACTGTCAAACACTAGGTGATCCAATTTTGCACGTACCACAAAGATTTTCATTTTCCATCCCTCTCTGTATTTTTATCTGGAGATAGCACTGTACTAAGGAATAGATGTGAGTCCACAGGAGTAAACACAGAAAGGCAAAGAAATGGCAGTTCTTACTGAAATACCCCACTAATTCCAGCACAGAAATTCACTGGCCTCACAAGCTGTCAAACCTAAGCCACGACATCCTTTTCTGAGAAACCAAAGGTATTTGGATAAGGTTTTAAGCTGGTGACTCCAGAAAACTCGCCCACGTTACAAAGGAGGCAGAGGTGATGTGAACACAGAGCATTTCCAGGGGTGGACACACAGGCACAGATGATATTTGCTCAATGCCACAAAAAGGTGGAAATCTAGCTCAGACAACTCAATTAGCCAAAATCCTGGACAAGCAACACAGGTCACTGCAAGAGCTCAGGGATTTAACAATCACCATTAGGGCCTCTTTTTATGGTCTCAAATAGCAACTTGTTACTGGAATTAGAAAAAAACCTAGTGCATCCTAGTTGATCTCTGTGCTACCTGGCTAAATATTAATTTTAAATCCCTCTTCAGACTGGCTGTACTGTGTTCAGTTCATCAGCCCTGAGTGCTGCTTGTCCACCTTGCCCATGCCCACAGTCCCCACAGACACCACAATGTTAGTGGGAAAGGAAAATTTCTAACATCCCAAACTCAGACACAGCCAAATGTAAAAGAATGTCTTGCTCATTTTTAATCATGAAAAGGGTTCTGATCACATGGGCACAAACAACATGTCAACAGCAAAGACAATAAGGGAAAGAATTTAGATCACTTAAAGTAACTGCACCACAAAAGCTCATATCCAGACTTCAAAAACAATCCAGGCATGAAAATGCAGTTTAAAAAGGTATCACAATTCAGCAATATGACAAAATGTCACCCATATGTTTACCAGAAGTCAGAGGAAGGAAAAGGAACCACACCAAGCCTTGAACTGGTATTCTGACCTAAAGAGCACACCAGGTTTACAGCAATTCACAGTCCTTAAAGACAAGCAAATAAGAATATAGAACAAAGCTCTCTATGAAATGCTTGTGAATGTGCTCATCTAAACTCCAAACAAAGTGAGCTAAGATTGACCAATTTCATTTTTTTTTCCTCTAGGCAGTAAGTTCACACCCACCTGGGATGCCTAAAACAAGGCAATTTAAGTTTTGCCACCAGGGAAATTTATACACAACTTGGAGAAGAGACCAAAACCAGGACAGGACTCATGTGGGATTGTTGTTGTTCTGTTTTGTTTCTTTCTTTTTAGCAAACTGACAAATGGGACATGAGAAAGGGAAGCACCAAAGGAAGGAAGATTAAACTAGAATTCCTCAAAGCAGGAGCACAGAAGAGAAGCTTGGAGTCTTCTGGGGAAATGGGCATCAGGAGCCCATTGACAGGAGAGAGGAGCTTGTCCAAATGAAGACGAGTGAAACATTTACATGCTAAGTCCTTATCTTTAGATATGTTAGAGGAGCAAGACAAATAACTATATCTAATTCAGCAATTAACACATCTGGGATGACAATCACATCAGACAGATGTTAACGAGCTACTAACAATATCCCAGAACTACCATCCTAGAATCAAAAGAACTCAGGAAAAAACCCTCTACATCCTCTTGTCTTCTCGTACCCAAATAAGCAGGGATTTATTTTCCAGAAAGAGTGTAATTTAAACATGTTTCACTATTCAAAAGCAATCATCCTGCCTCCTTCTGTGTAGCTTAGGAGTGACACACCAGCCCTACAGAGAGAAATGGAATTCCTCAGCAGTACTGGATGGTTTACAAATTTGGAAGATTCTTACCCTGTATTGATGGAAATGATTTCTATCAGTGGATTCTTCCTAATCTTGGGCAAATCCAGTCGTGCTCCCCCCAGCCGTTTTCCCTTGTCCTTTTTCTGACCCAGCAGTCTCACAGAATGACCTTCAAAGGAAGCAAAAAAATGCAGTGAATACAAGGAACAAGTCTTGTCCTATTTGTTTTGATTTGCTCTTCAGAACTAGTGTTTATACTTCAAAGATTGAGGATGAGAATGAGATGTAATAATCTATTTCCACTGACTGGAGTACTTAGAAAGAGACACTGACAGGTAAAATAAATGATCTTAAAATGAACAAATTATTTCATCCAATTATCTTTTCACACTTGCATTTTCTGTTTTATCCGATTAAAATGATCTGAGCTGTTCCATTTTCAGCCTTTCTAGCAAATATCAACACAGCAGTAATATTTTAATGAGTTGGATGACAGGATTAAAATATCCTCCCCCAAAATTTCACTCAAGCCTAAATTAGTAGGTAATAAGCAATTAAATACTCTTTTATAATATGGAGAAACACCACATTTCCAATGACCTGGCTGTGCCAGACTGAGGGGAAGTGCTGGAAGCACATCCTGACACAACAGTCCATCAGTGCTACCTCAGCAGGAGCACAGGTGACAGGGGTCACTGATACTCACTCTGAGGCAAGAACCAACAGGGAAGAATAAAAACAATCATGTATATTACTGCAACACATAGTGCAAAACGTGCCCAAGTCCGAAATGTAAGACCTGGATCATTTACTCCAACAAGCCTAGAATAGGCAGCTGAGAGACAGCAAGGGAAAGCTCATGTGGATTCCTGACCAGAGCTGAAGAAGGAACATAGATATATCTGCTGAAGCTGGAAAGTCCTTGACAGCACAAGCTACAGCCCCTCAAACACTGCAGGGAAGAACAAACTTACCCTAAAACAGGAGCAGGCTGAGAGGAATGCCTGAAATTACGAATCACAAGCTGAGCTACATCCAGCACAGCCAAGTCTTTAACCACTTTGAATCAGTTAAAGTCCCCATGTGGAACCAAAGCTCCTAACTTCTATTACCAACAGCTATTTACAGAATTATTCCCTTTATCAGTCAAAGCTCTTCTTCACTGCCTCTCTTGAGGAGTCATAAACTAATTTTTTAATAAGGTGGCGTTCATACTCTGAACTTATTTCTGTCATATGGCAACAACAGCCTGGAAAAAAACAACTACCTCTAATACACCATCTTTCTCAGCTTTTTTTTTTTAAGATACATAAAAATTCTCAATCAAAAATGTGATCTAATGAAGGAGGGAGCAGGACTGACCTTATAGCATAATGGTTAATACCAGTAGGAGACATAATGGTTATACTGCTAGGAGACATCATAATGTCTACATAAAATAAAAGGCATTATTCTGCAGTTGCATTTGGCAAAAATTTCATTACATCCTGCTGTGAATTTAGTAATGTGCTTGCACTATTAACATTTGCTAAATTATTCACTTCTGCCTTGCCCTGACAACAAGAGCAGCATCTTCGTCTCACAATACACTCAGTTATTTCCCAATCCAATGCTTCACTGAGGAGCTGCAAGCATGGCACCTTCTTATTTACTTGTATGACAAAAGTGATTGTGTTATGTAAAATGTAAGAATTAAACTAGAAGCAGAGAACATGCCTTTTTGTGTTTCTTAATGCTGTGGTTTATTGGGAATAAACCAGTTCATCCATTTTTAAAATATTCAATTGCATCACTATATTAAAGCTGCATTTGGATTTATGGCTGGAAATACAGTGGAACAATTCACAGTAGTCTTAAAATAATCAGACTTAATAACAAGTTAGCTAAAATTTAAAATTTATACACTTAGAATTGGTGTCAAACCACCATTCTTAAGCTCTCCCTTTCTCCTACTGGGATGGGAGCATTAACCAAACAGAGAAATTTTGCCATGAAACTTTTGGGGAAAAAAAGAGTGGCCTTTAGACTCCAAAACTTGTCACAAGTCTGTTTGAAATTCATTAAAAGGCTAAAAACTTGTGAGGAGGGAAGGAAATGTCATTATTTTGGGAAATAATGACAGATCTGTGCAGGAGATACAAGTCTATAATCCATCTTTCCTTAGGAAAACAGCTAAAAAAACATGAGCTCCAAAATCTTGTCTGAAAGTTCATTTATCTTCTTACAGATCTTTGTCTTTCAGATGCTGAGCAAGTTACCATGTACATTAGGGAGAAAAAAACCCAACACCACCACCACAACCAACAAACCCCAGCCAAAAGCTCAGGGCATTCTACACACACAATATAACTTATTGGGAGCATGAGACCTGGCCTCTCCTCCCTTAGAAACCTCCTTTACTCAGGAAAGCAATCCCAGCCCTGGGAGCATCTCCCACTGAGCTCTACACCCCAACAACCCTGAAAATAATCCCCTCAGTTACAGTTTGCCTGACCTTAAATCCTTTTGCCCCTACTCCATACAAGGACTATTTGGTTTCATTCTAAGTAATCACTAAAGCATCTGTTTACAGAGTGGCTGCTATTAATAAAACATAAATTGATAAACACTGAATCATACTTTTTCACATGCTGCAGATCTTTTTTATTCTTCAAACTTATTTCAGGAAAACCTAAAACATAAGTATTTTCTTGTCTTCAACAAGGAAAAAGCTAAGTAATGTTTTTTAATATTGTCTAACCAGCACTATTAAGTCCACACCAACATCAAGTGTAACAGAAAAAGCAGTCATTTCAAATCTCATTTATGACCTCCTTTCAAAGCTTAGAATGGGACAAAGTACTGCAATTAAGCATTTTATCTGATTAAGTTACCTTCTCGCTGACCTTACAGGCTGGATACCTTACCTAAGCAAAACAGGTGTCCCAGACTTAAAAGGAGTATCTTTTTATGCCTATTTTGTTTCTTTCCTTCTTAAGTTTGGTACAACATTTTTGAGCACTGAGTTAATCACAAGTCTACTAACAATGAGTGCTCCATCTCAGGTGTCAAACCAACAACACTCCTTTTTTTGATGGCTCATGGGATGATGCAAACTTTGCAACACAGCTTAATGACGAAATTCTATTAGAGGGGGAAAAAAACAGAAACACCCCAAACCAAAACAAACCCACAAAAAACCCAAAACCAAACAAAACCAACCTCCAACAACAAACAAAAAAAAGTCTTTGGTCATGCTTTGGAGCAGTTTTTCACTAATTGGTATATAATTAATACACACTTCCAGAGCAGAATCACTCACAGCAAGTGTAAATGAAACCAAGCTCGAAACAATTTAAAATGAATCAGAGCTCTCTAGTTTTCAGAACTGTTTAAAATTAAACTCATCTTTGCAGAGGAGACAGCAGACACAATTCACATCACTTGGCACTGCCCCCAGAAAGGAAGAGGTTGGAATGAATTAATCTGGATATTAAATCCTATTGTCAGTCTAAAAGAGGGCTTTCAAACTTGATAAATCAGCATGCAGAATGACAATATTTTCAAGGAATTTATTTTCACTCACTCATATGGACACCAAGAAGTACCACAGCATTAATGGCATGTACATATGCCTTTAATCATAATGTGTATGCTTTGGGACTGTGATGGAGAACACCCAATCCTGAAATACAAATACAGGAAGGAACAGGTAGTGGAATTTCTCTGCCACAGGATTCTAACATGAAATGTCCTGTGAACCTCAGACAACCATCAGAGCCTGTCAGCTTTAAAGCTGCAGGCAGGTATCTCAAACCCGTGAGTTTAAAGCAAACCCTCAGAGATGCAGGAAATCCCAGGCTTGGCAGCCCAAGTTTCTATTGTTTTCTGCTAGTTCTGTTTCCCACTCTTTCCCTTCCCCAGTCACATTGCTGTGCTTCGAGGTTATTCACCATTTCCTCACTGCACTCTTCTGTGCTCCCTCATGTCTCTCACCAGCCTGGCTCATCTTCTCCAGTATCTTCAGGAAAAAGGATTGAGCACTACTTCATGTACTCTTGCACACATTGCCTTCCACCATTATTTGCTTCTTAAAGAATAGAGAGCTTCCTTTCCTCAAGGCTAGCACTGGAAAAATGGCACATGGGAGCAGAGTAGCTAAGGAAAGTAAAGCCACATGAAGGGAAAACCAAGTGGTAAATTTCTTCAAAATAAAACAAAAGGAAAAAGTGCAAAGAAGAACCAAAAGCAGAAAGACTGAAAGGAGCACCAAGCAAATATAAAAGGTGAAAAGGATTACCAGACTTCTGTGGAAGTAACAAAAAGCAGTCAAGGACATATTAAGGAGAGTCCAGAAGATCAAAATAAAATGTGTAAAGGCAGAAGAGGCAAATCAGGAGCTATTACAAAACTTGAATACTGGATTTATTTCCAGAGTTCTGTTCTTCTAGCTCTCTAACTACTGGGTAAAACCAACCTTCTAAACAATTCATGTTGGATCTTCTGGCAGGACTAACATTAAAAATTACCATCTGAAATAGAAGGATGCAACACAAATTGCCTGACACACTCTCCAGCTCAGCCAGACTGCTACTCCTATTTGAGCCCAAGCCTCTTTAACCCTGGGTGCTTTCAACACAGGCTTGGTGAGCTCCTGGGGAACAGGCAGGCTCTGAGCCCATTCCTGGTGTGCCTTATGGGCAGACCATAAGCTCCTGTCCCATCTGTCCTCCCTGTCCCACAGCAGACATGACTGATCTCAAAGGAACTCCCAGAGCAATCACAGCTGCCACACACACAAGTGCAAGCCCAAGGGCACTAACTGGCCTTGGTGTGGGGATGGTCCCAGCCACCCCACCCCAACCCCTTGGCAGCACCTTGGCATCCCTGAGAGCCACCACTGGGATCCCCTGGCTCAGGAAGCAAAGACAAGCCAAACCTACCTGCAAGGTGCATGGCCCGCTCCTGGCCAAGCAGCTAATATAAATTATTCCTCTTCTACATCAGCCAACATGGGAATGTACTGTAACAGTCAAGCTCCTTCAGCTAGTGAGGAGGGAACTGGGCCCACCACAAGCCAAGGAATAATTCAGACTAATGTTATCAGAATTAATGGTCTTTCCCTGTGTGTCACAGCACTGTGCCTTGGGCCAGGCAATCAGTCCCAGGAGGATGCTGGTAGTGGGTGCTATGCTTCATCCAGTCCCTGCAATTCACAACTTTCATAAAATCATTGCCTTCCACCCTCTACCAACTCAAAAAGCTTCACAGAAATGTGCAGGTGTTACTAAGCATACAACACATATGTTACTTAGCTTGAAATACTGACAACTACCAAGCACTGCATTGGAATTAGCATCCAACAATAATACTGTTTCAGAAGGCTCCAGAATGTGAGTGTCACACAGGTGACAACAGGAGCTCTTTAAAATTCATTTTATGTAATTTCAAATACAAGACATTCAGAAGAAAAGCTCTGCAGGTGGCCCAGATTGCTAAAATTCAGACATCACTTTCTCTCCATCAAACATGCAATAGCTCTTTATTCTTGGTTTGTCTTCAATGTGTGATTCAACCATAACAATATCTGTACGCATTAAAACCATATTGTACAACAAGTAAAACACAAAAAGGGCTAACTATTAACAAGGAATTACTGTCCATATGAGAATCTCACCAAGTTCAATGAAGAATATAAGTATTGAAGAACATTTTGGACAGATCTACAGTACTTTCCCCTCTCACAGCAAAAGCACTTGAAATGCCCTATTAAGGCACTATTCCTTTTTTCAGGATTCAGTAGCTTCACCCTACTTATTTTGAGATCATGTGATGTTATTGTCTTTCTGAAAGAGGGACTGAAGGCTGTATCTCCTGTGAGCTCCAAATGCCAGCTACAATTCCACAGCTCAGAAGGACAATACTAAGGAATCACTGCAGGAAGAGTTCCCCTGACCCTCTGTCCTCACCTCTTTGTGAGGAAATGTATTTGATTAGGATCAAAGTTTCTGCTCAAAACCTCAGGAGATCCCAGAGAGAAACTTTCAAGGGAAAAGACATTTTGAATCAGATGAAACAGGCTGCATTCTGAGGAGGGAAAATGCTGAAAGGAGGATTGTCAGGGCCAGCTGCAGCAGCTCAAGTAACTTGCCTAATCTTTTGGGGTGTGCAGGTTGAACAGAACTAATTTAGCCTTGAACTTGGCACTGTATGCAAAAGCAAGCTCTTACTAAATTCCACTGGTTTGAACACAGTACTCTTACACTCACCAGCCACGAGGATTCTCTAAAGAGGTAAACCAATATGAGCAGGACAGAAAAACAGGGATGCTGTAAGATGGTCATTCATTTAAAGTGTGGGGAAGGGCATATAGGGGGCTGGAAGGAAAGGAACCTTTTTCATGCACATCACAGGCTCACTTAACAATGAGCAATCACAACTTTGCTACTGAGATTTCCAGTGTGTTTCCTTCTTCTGTGACACTACTTATCTCCCACTCAGTTTCTGGGAACTGCTTACAAAATAAAGTCACAACAATACAGGCATAACAGGGATAGTCAGTTCTATCAGGTTTATAAACTAAATCAATGAAGTAACCACACTGAGAAAAATAATTGCAAAACCTATCTAAAATCCTGGATTGTTTCACATACTTAGTAGCCTTTGCATGCTGAAAAGCATTTGAACAGGCACAGCAAAAACAGCAAAAAAAAATATGTTTTAAGAACAAAAACCAATTGATGGCAACAGGATTCTCTTGCCCCAGCAGGTAAAACTTGAATGTTGAGCCACGCAATTATTGCTGTTTCACAAAAGCAATTAAAATCTGTCTTTGCAGAAGGAGTTGCCCCACAATTGCTGTATATTCCTCATCGTGCTCTACTGTGCTCTTTAAATTACACTCCACAAAGCTAAACTCTCCGAATGGATAGTGGCACAGCTAATGGTACTGTTTAGAACTCATTTCTTCAGCACACCACACAATCAGTGGGCAGTCAGAAAGGGGCAATCCAAATGCAAGCTGGTGCTCTCACTGAAACATCTGGCTGCACCAAAACCCCTGCATTGAAAAGCCATGCAGTGGAGCACCTTCCAGACAGGTCCCTCATTACACAATTCTTGGCACTGTAGCTCTTAAATAACACAAAAAAAAACAAATGCTGCCTTCAGCAGTGACAACCTTTCTACCCAGAGCTCCATGTGCTTAGATGACAACAAAAATTTTGTAATTTTTCTTGTTTCAACAGGAGTAACTCCAAAATTTCCCGTGCAGGGACAATAAAAAGGGGCAGGGGGTGACAGGTACCACACTGTGCTGTCAACCTCGGTGAATGATACCTACAAGTGGGTGCTGGTAAATCTTTTAACCAGTCCTGTCACCACGTTATGACACATTGCAGCTCTGTATATTGCCTACTGAGAACCTCATTTCAACCTCCACTGTTTCAGTGTGTCTAACACAGCCCCTGGCACAAGTTTATGCAATCACAGAAGGTTAAGGGCTTGGAATGGACCTTTAGGATCACCAGCCCCAACCCTGCCAGGGAAAGGGGCATGTCCAACTCAACCAGGTTGCTCCAGACCTTATCCAACACCACAGGGATGGAGACCATCCCCTGCAGCCCTGGAAGAGCCCAGGGGAAGCACAAGCAGGTTCCTGACAATAAATGCAAGTCGTCCAGGGGGGGATCCACTCTGGAGCAGCCTGTTCTGAGACTGCAACCTGTGCAGAGCACCCCGAGGGCAGCTCTTGGATGAGCACATGGAACACCCCAGGCAGGAGCAGGGAACAGTGTGGGGAGGGCAGAGGCAGCAGGGAGAGCTCTGGGCTGACTGCAGACCCCACTCCTGCCCCTCTGCCCCACGCAGGGGGAGGACATGGGGCAGCCTGGGATGAGAGAGTGAAGCTGAGACTGGGAAGAAGAAGGCTGGGGGAAGGTAGCTCTAGTCTTCTTTTTTTTTTTGTTTCTCACCACCCTGCTCTATTTTTAATTGGCAATAAATTAAATTAATTTCCCCCAAGTCGAGTCTGTTTTCCCCATGATGGTCACTGGCAAGTGATCTTCCTGTCCTTATCCTCACCCAAAAGCGATTCCATCTTATTTTCTCCCCTGCCCTGTTGAGGAAAGGGAGCAGGAGAGCAGCTGGGTGGGGGTCTGGGAGCCAGCCAAGGTCCCACCACCCAGTGAAATAAATAAAACAACCCATCCCAAACTGTCCCCCCCTTTCCATGTCCTTTAAGTGAGATAGAAACAGAAAGAGAGACTCAATGAGGCCACTACCCTCCCTCTGACCCTCCTCAAGCTGCACTTTGGCACAAACAGCGAGTTTCCTGACTGGGAGCCAAATGATACTTTTCCTCAAATAGGAACTCCTGACTCCTCCAATTTTTATTCTTCATTTGGCCCGTCATCAGCTTTTTAAGTCCAAGCTACTCTTCCCACAATCACAGAAACTGAAAAGGGACTATTTTACCTACTGTAATCAGCAGATTACAGTGAAGCCAAACAGCACATACAAATGCTATTTAATATGCTGGCATTGCTATACATACATATACACACACTCACTAAGGTAGACAAGCCAGTATACATTCTACACTTTAGCCTAAATACAACATAGGTACCATTTATCTGCTCATTTTCATACAGACAGACACTGCAACTATCAGCAATCCAAAATTACTAACCACATGAGGACAATTTAACAGTTTAGTAAATACTGGTTAATGTTTACACTGGGAATGGGGGGCAACTTCACCAGACAACGTGACTGAAATCAAGAAAGGTTATGTTCAGTATAAAAGGCTGAAGTAATTTCCTCTGGCTGTTTATAATCAGGTCTAATGACCCATTGTAAAACTGTTTTGTGAAAGCCTTAGATAGACACAATATGGACTAAACTCAACTCAGGCTGTGTCCTTCATCTCCCTAAGGCCTAAGCAGGCTGTACACAAATACTCTGGTTCCATGCCTCCCACCCCCAGAAAGCTTTAATAACATGGGCTCTGAAAGCACTGCTAGAAAGGAAGGGGGGGGAAGACCCAAACCTCTGAAGAGCTACATTTAAAGCCAAGAAAAGAGGAATTTCTGCATTAAGCAGTTAACATGTCGCCTTTAAATACAGAACAAATGTATTATCTTGCCTACTGTAAACTGTTTACAGCCAAGCTTGTATACACACACTGGTTCTCCTTTAAAGACTGCTTTTAGAGTGGTTCATAAAATGCTGACTTGAGCAATCACCATAAAGACATTCCGTGGTTCCCATCAAAGACAATCTCCAGCTTATTGGAACATACTGCAGAGCCTGATCAGCCCAAAGAGCTTTTTTATTCTGCAGGGAGATTTTCAGTGATGGGACATCCCTGGATTATAGCCCTGTTTTCTCACAGCTCACAGGCACCACTGGCACTCTTCTCACACACTGGAAACCTCAGTACATGAGTGGGAATGGGTGCCCTAATGCTGGACACAACTGCTGTAACCCAGCCCTAAAATCTGGGTAATGTGCAGAAGCAGCAAGGTTTACTAAGCTGTTCAATGAGAACCTTGCTGTTTATCAGCAACACACCCTGGCCTGATACTGAGGTGGAATTAATTTGTCTAGCTCCTCACAGGCAGCATGGAGGTTTCAGATTATAAATTACAGTATCATATGAAAAGTACCTGAAGATGTGTCTAGTTAAAATATATCTTGGGCCACAGTATAAATATTGACTAGATATGATCTGTGTACAAATACTGCACTGCTATTAAAGATTGCTTCTGGAAGTGACATTTTATCTGATTGTTTACCTGATAATTAGGATATTTCTGAGATTCAATTCAAGACTTGTGATAAAAGTCAGGAAGACTCAAAAATGAGAAATCACTGAGTCTCCTCAAAATCCTCTCTCTCTCTTGGCTGTTAGTGCAATAACAAACACGCACATCCTTCTTTTTCATTTTCTGATGCAGAAGGATAAAAGGAGAAAATCACATAACAAGTGTTTATCAGAATTATGTCAATGGGGAGTTGGGAACTGACAATTCTCTCTTCACTCAGGTGAGGTGAAGGCCACCACAAAGGGCTACTTCTTGAAATCATCTCTTGACCCAGCAGAATGACACTGTTCTGAAGAGGTTTTCCTGGCAATGCCTTAATACTGAGAAACAAAGCGAGAAGGAACCCATTCATACTTCATACAAAGAGTTCTCAATAATTCCAAGAAACCAATTTGGTTTGGGAGTACAGTGAGCTCTCAAGCAAATCCAACAGGGGAGCTGTTTTAATGAAAAACTAAAAAGATGAGCAATTGGAAAATAAAAAATAAGGGGAAAAATTGTTTCTACAAAGTTCCCCTTTTTGTAAACCCTGCACTATAACATTCAATCATCCAAGAAAAAACTAAGGGACCCCTTAAGAAGTGGGAATCCAGGGAAAGCCAGGCTGTAAACTTAAAACAGGCAACTCTGGAACCTGGACAGAAAATCCAGACAACTCAGGCTGACCAGTCTAGAGAGACAGCTGCCCTACAGAGTGCACACACCATGCAGTCCACACTTACTCAATTTAAATATTCAGTCAAAGCATTTTTTAAACTTTCAATATATGATATTTTTAAAGCTCTCAATATATACAATATACCACCCATGCACACTGGATTTTCTTTTAGAAAAAAAAGGTGAAGAAAGTTGTGTCATTCAACTATGAGAGATGTTCAATTTATAACTCAGTGCTATAAGCTGGCTCTGGATTTGAAATTTGTCTTTAATTCCCTGTCCCACAGCACCTCCATCTCCTGAACCCATTGGCCTCTTCAGAAGCTGTTCCTAATGATGTAGGCTCACCAAGACAGAGGGTTACATTTCATTTGGTTTTACATTCATCTTCTACCATATATCTTTTATATTATAAAATATTCTTAACCAACAGTCCTCTAATCTATAGTATTTTACTTCACTCAGATAATGACAGTCCATGGCTAGACTCTTTCCATAAAACAGTAAAAAAGAACTTCATTCTTCTCCAATAACAGAAGATGAATACCAAATACATAAATTAACGCACCTTCTATAAATAATTTTCAAGAACTGTAACTAAAAACTCCTATTTTTCTGGTTGGCTTTTACAAGAGAAAGCCATTTCCATGTGCTATGAGCTCTGTCAGTTTGTTAACTCTCCTTCCAGCTGTAATTTCACTGTCCCAGATGGGTCACAGCTGGAAGGGACCTCTGGAGATCATCTCATCCAATCCTCACTCAGAGCCAGCTCCCCATGAGCACACCAGAGAGGTTTCCAATAAACCCAAGGATAACTGGAATAGCACCTGCCTTGGGAACTGAGCCAGTGCTCTCTCATCCCCACAGTCACAAAACTGTGTTCAGAGGGAAGCTCCCACCTTCCAGGCTGTGCCTGTTGTCTCTGGGCACCACGGAAAAGGACCCTTGGCAGCCTCTCCTCAGTATTCACACCCATCCCCATGGTCCTTCCCCTCTCCAGGCTGGACAGCCCAAAGTGCTCAGGCTCTCCCAGGTGGAGAAAAGCCCCAGTGCCCATCTTTTAACCATCTCTGTGGGACTCTCTTCAATATGTCCATGTCTCTCTCACACTGGGGAGCTATTTTTGTTCATGTTTTTTTTCCAAAACTTCAGAAATCCTGTGTTCTACTGCCTTTTGGGAAATCCCTGATGGAGTTGGCACTGTGTATGGAATTCAGCAGCCCACGTGCTCCTTTTAATTCACATTACTTCTAGTAAGCTAGAACAGAACCAAAAATTCATGCCTTTTAAAGTTTAAATGTTCCTCAATGTGTCTATGAACCTTGTTTTCCAGAATTACAGCAATGTTTAAAATCTAAAAATCCATTCAGTGAAAGTCATGATTTTAACAGCTGCTCTAGATTATTTTTGTTTTTATATTCATATAATACTCCATCACAACACCCTGAGTAATTATGTTCTCAAAAAGCAGTAATACCTGGAGTCAGGATAAATATTGCAAAGCCCATTTTTGTAAAGGAAGGGCATGCTAACCCAGGATATCATCTCCCTCCATTAAGAATAAAAAGAAGTCAGGAAAAAAAAAGAGATAGGCATCTGAAATACTGAGCTGTTGTAAAAATCATGAAGCATCTTCCTTTCCAACACATTGTTATAAACACTGTTATGTTTCTGAGAAAACAGTTTGCCTTATTAAATACAAATATGCTTAACAAATACAAATATGCTGAATGTATTTCTTCTTTGTTTGTATAGCACAGTAGGCTGTACCCCCAAAAACAAATGCCACTAAGTTAAGGACAGACTGAAGGTTTTGGCTGGGGCACACAGGAGTACAGGTTTCACTTCTGAAAGCATTCAGAGCAACATGAACCTTAAGGCCTTAAAGCCACAAGCCCTAGAAGCTTTACATGACACCAAATTCCTTGATAGGGGAGCTTTTTCCCCCCGCCTTTTCAAAGTTTTGCACTGCTCCAAATTTTCATGCTGTAGTTCAAAAACATCACACTCCAGCGTTAAAGTTACAGACAATGTCTTGTAGACTAGACACTTGTTTATATTGAAAGTAGAGCCAATTAAACTAAACCTTGTAATTTAAAGCTTCATGGAACAGTAATTTTTATGGCCTGATAAGCAATGGAGACAAACTTAGGTAACCCAGAAAGACCCAGACAAATATATTTATTTAATAGCAAATGTTTACTGGTCAGGCTGCAGAAACAATACTCTTTTTCCCTCCTTCACTGCAAAGTACAAAGTGTAGACACATGAACACAGCCAGAGAGAACAAGGAACACAGTCACAAAGGACATTAAACCAGAAGATAATTCATCTGTCCTGCTGAGGAAAGCTCAGGAAATCAGCCAAAACATGGGAAAAGAAGAAAACAGCAGTTAGAGAACTAAACAAAAGAAAGGAGAGGTAGAACACCGAGTAAGATAGTGCAGGACCTTCATACAATCTTCTTACCTTTGATAGTTTCCTCCACAACTTCTACCACACGGTCTATCTGCTGCACCTAAAGAGAGTCAGAAGGGAAATATCTTAGTCAGCACCTGGACATACTTTTATACAAACTTCTTTAAAAAGTGTGTTCTTCTGTCCAAGGAGCTTTGGGCAGCGTTTCTAGCCAGGTTGTTCTCTGTGCACCTTGGCCTATCTGCCAAAAGCAACTTTAAAGCTCATCAGCTAATTTAAACCAAGAAGTCTGGCAAAAATCACCAAATAGCTAGAAAAGACTGAGCTTGGCAAAGAGCTCAGGCCTGAAGTGCTGTTCATGGTCTGTGAAAGGTCGTGGCCACCCCTCCAAGCCCTGAGTGCTCCCCCAGCCCATTCTCCAGAGCAAAGGAGGTGGCAGAGAACATCACAGCAGGCTGAGGAGATTGCCAGGGCAGAATAGTCAGGAAACACTGCAGGGGAAAGACACTGGCACATGGGAAGCAATTTAAGAATATGGTGGTAAAGTTTAAGGGAAGGTGACATTCTCCTGAACTTTATGTAGGCAATGTTTGGAATGGAAGGAGAAGTCCTCATGCTTTTCACAAGACAGAAAAATATTCAATGATCATGACAGAGCACCTGCAGCAAAGACGACAAAGCTATGTTTTAACATTCCACTTGCCAAAATTCCCCCATAATGAGATAAATAGTTCAATTATTTCTTATTAGATACATTAGTCTTTATTTAAAGTCAATGGCCAATATACTACAGAGACTTTGGTATACAAAGGAGGAGGAGTCAGCATTAACACTGCAAAATTAAACACTCAAATTCTTGAACTTGATATTTGAAATTAAAGTATTGTTAATATTTCCATTTTAATAAACTTATTAAAAGGTAAAGATGCTTAAATACTTTTCTGAATTACAATCATTCACATTACAGACATATATATGCATATTTATATACTTGTGGATACATCCCTTTTAGATATAGCTTTAAAAATTGCAACCCAAGACACTTACCTTACAGACTTTCTACTTAATGTTTAAAAAATCAATTAAAAAGTGCCACTTGAAAACAGAAGTGTACACATTTACAACTACAGACATAGAGAACAAAGTTGGTGCCCAATCCATTGCCTAAAATATTGCTGCTACATATCTCAATATACAGTGCTTAAGTTCATAACCATTTTAATCATTTAAAATATGAACAATCTGGCTGGTTCATAACCTCAGCCACCCATGATTACTTCTCATATTGTACATCTGGGGTATTTTTGCATTGCTCTAAACCCCTTGTTAAATAAAGATACAAACACACAAAAGAAAAGCCTGAAGCACTATACTGGATTTTCATTTTATTGGATAAATTAAATTATTCTCAATATGCCTGTCAAGAAGATGGCTCATGTAAGTAATTAAAATTACAGGTCTAAGAGATAATGAGATCTGCACCTAGAAATGGATGTTTGTTCTGCCTTACATGTTATTTCCCACATTAAGTACTTTTCATTTGAAATTATTGGAAATTGTTTGGCTAAAGCCCTAAGTGGTCAAGAAGAACATGTGGAATGCTTCCAGTCTGCATTTATGAAGATAAAAGTATTTTAGTAAATCTGAGTAAATTGGTGAATCTGGAGTGAGAAGAGGGAAGGGTTTAGAGGATTCTAAAAAAGGCCAAAAAAGACAAAGGAAAAAAAAAATTCACCAAGTTATGGTAATGAAATTTTCTTGGGTATACAAAGATCTGCAGGATTCCTTTCCTCACCTCTCACTGACCTTAATGAAAATTCTGTTCTGGAGTGGTGTCAAAGGCATCTGCAAACCTGAGCAGAGACCCAGCAGTGTCTCCACCAGGAAGCCCATGAAGCTCCATAAAGGTGTGTATGAAGGGAAAAGCCACCACTGCTCAGTGTCTGGTCCCAGCACAGCTCCCTAACCCACCCCAGGGCTGCTGGATGTCCTCAGTGCCCCACACACCTGGTGACACCCCCTTTCCAGCACAGGCAGGTACGGGGGGATTGATGCCCTTACAAATGGGTCTCCACTGGGACTCAGACTGGAGCAGGCAGCTGAGCAGAACTATATGGGGAAAAAACCAAACCCACCCAACCACCACAAATCAGGGCTGATGCAGAAACCTGGGCTGAGACAACACAGGGCAAGAGCACAGGGAAGGTCCATGGGATGAAGGAGTAGTGAGAGCAGGACTGGCCAAAACACCAAGGGAAAAGAGCTGTATCAAAGCAAGAAGCCTGAGCTGGAACAAGACCAGGAAAAATCTTCACCCTCCCTGCTGGTGATGCCTGAAGATTTGTATAGATTTGGACACTCCAACAGAGCTGTACAGTTTCTCACACTGAGGCAGCAGCTAAGAGCTTCTAAATCCCTTCTCCCATTGT
>JAWWTY010000077.1:59159127-59239404 GCA_035222235.1 Margarornis squamiger
ACCAAAGGTCCAGAACCCTTGGAGGGGCTCCAACAGGGCAGTTCTGAGGGTGGCACCAGGAGCAGATGGGTTTGGGGCTGGATGTGCCCATTAGTTATGATAATTAAGCAGTGCTATGGATTTGTAAGAACCCTGTACTGGCTGTGTACTCTGAGCACCTGAAAGCTCTCATTGAAGAACTGCTCTCTGCTTTATCTATACTAATATTGGTCCAAAGGGGTTCTTTCCCTTTGATTTTAGGCAACAGCAGGATCAAAACTTAAGTACAGCTCAACTATCACATGTATCCAGCCCTTACACACGAGGAAAACAGGAGGCAGACCAACAGCTATAAACCAGTCACCTCCCAGAACAGCCCAGCACCTCACTGGGGGACAGTGGCCCTGAGCCCTCCCAGCTCAGCACCCATAACTAGCAGGAGGAGTGTAGAAATGCACATGTGGCCCATTTGTCACCAGAGACAGTCCCCCATTCCCTTGTCCTGTCACAATCACATTCCACAGAAAACTACTCCACCTATCCCTTCTGTAAAGCCAGTAAAAGGGAAATACATGGCTTCAAAAGGCACTTCAGATCTCCTAAAAATCTAAATTATTTCAGAGATAATTATCTTCACTGACCATAAAGGGAGATGAGCAAAACAGCCTCTCACATTACAGCACTCAGGCAGCATAAATGCAGGCTCAATACATAACTTCAAAAGGCATGTGAGCAGCCTCCCTGGCTTCAGGGGGATAACATCAGTGTTTAAAGCCTTTGCTGACAATGCTGACCACAGTAATGGGCAATACCTGCTTTAGGAAGGCATTCTGAGAGCAGAACCTACACAAACTTTAAAGGGAAGAAGACTATCCCAGAGACACACAGAAACAACTGATTTTCATTGTTAAACACTGACACAGCTGAAGGATAATGCTTACCTAAATAAATTCTACCCCTTTTGATCCATAGGCTAGTATGTAACTGCTGTAGAAATGGTTTCCATTTGCACATCCAATTTCCAGCTTACAAGCAGGTGCTTAACTGACATTCTTTTCTGACTTTCCAGGTTGAAGTGTCCTATCTGAATATCAACATGCAAATTCAAAAGCCAAGGCTGACCAGCTGAGAGGGGCTGACAGCCTGCAATGTGTATGAAATCCTTCTTGGCTGTGAGTTACAGAAGAAGGGTGTGCACCTGGTACCAGGCTTTCAGCACGCTTTCCAAGAAGTTCTGCTCATTCAAATCAATCATAGAATTCCATCAAATTTGTCTTTCACAAGGTACACGTTGGATATTTGCATTTATGCAAGGCTCTGGGTTAAGGGCAGCAGACAGGCTGGCAATCTTGAATGCAGTTTGACTTTATAAACGCTGCAAGGCAGGCAAGTTTCACACTCTGTTCTGCAAACATCACTGAAACTTGTAGGAACTGAAGCACAGGAACACCACACAGCGTATCCTCCTCATTTACGAGACCCAGGCTTTTGGCATCTTGGGGAGGTTACACTGATTTCCTTTCACAATGGTGCTGTGAAAGCTCTGCTCACTGGAGGCTTTTGCAAACGGAGAACTAAGGTACAGCAAATTTAAAAGTGTATACCCATTATAGATATAGTGCTTGAGAAATCAAGTGCCTGTTTTCTGTAATGCACTTGGCATTCTTTACACTGAGCCATGTATTTTATAGCAGTGCTCCCACTGCTATGTGCACTAATCAGACTCCAGAGTTTCAAACTGGATATGAAAAATAAATTACCTACAGCTTGCCTTATAGGGTAGAACTGAGAGGGAAAAGGGCTATTTGGAGGCCAGGGGAGTGCAAGGAGCCTTGGCAGAGAGGTTTTCATGGCTATGTATTTCTCCTGGGAGCAGCAGCACCAGGCTCAAGTTGGCCACAGAGCCTGCAGTAACCTTTCATTGCACAGGACCTGCACCTCCTGACCTGAGAGCAGCAGCAAATGGGGTCACACCCTGGTGACACTGGATTGCTTGTGGGGGTTTGTGCAGGTGAAAGCAGGGGCTGGAATTCATCCCTAGGGTGTATGGCACAAGATGAGAGGTCTGTGATGCTACGTGTTACAGTGGGAAAGATGGGGATGGAAGGAGAACTGGAGCTGATGTTCTCATTCAGGAGTCACTGATGTGCAGAGCCATTGCATGCCTTCAAAGGAATATCCACATGCATTAGGGCCCATGCTTTCAGCATGGACCACAGGTCTGAGGATCTCAAAGGACAGACACACAGGGCTTGTGACCAGTGAACCAGTCAGGGTTTCCAACACAGCATCGTTTGGACATCAAATACCTTAAAACCCCAGACAAATGTCAGTGAAATGAAGTATCTCGTCACGCTCCAGTGGCACAACTTACCACTGGGAACAAGGGGTTTGTGTCCTTGTATGCAACTCAGAAGTGAGGAAACACTACAGCTCCTAAACCCATTCATGAGTCCCAAAAAAAACCTGCCAGCTAAATCTTCCATTCCCCCTTGTCCCTCCTTTCCCTTCCCCTGCAATCCCCTCAAAACAATCCCCACAAAGTCACACATCCCTCTCTTTGGCAACTCAGAATGAAAATTGAGAGACAACTCTAACTAGGAGAGCTGATTTCTCTTTTCAATACCATACATGTGCTTAAGTTGGAAGTGGACACACTCAAACACAAAGGAGTCAGCTTTGGAAAGCACCTGGGGGTAAATGGCTGTGACTCCGTGATGCATCACTGTGTGTCCTGGGTGCTTTTCACTTGGCAGGTTTATTACCATCAATAGTTTCCCCATTCCAGAAAACAGCTCCTCACCTTGCCATGCTGTGCTGTGGTTTGCACTATACACAGCCTGTGGCAACACCCCAACCCATGCCATTTTTAAAAAGCAGGAATTAATTCAAGGCAACACAAAAGCACAGTAACATCACAAACAGTAACAGGGACATGAATTCACCCTTCCATTATTTCTGTTCTAATCAAGCAATAAGAACAGCACAGTGGAAGGGCAGTCCTGTGTTTCTCAAAGGCAGATTAAAACAAACCCTGACTTACTAGAATTTCTCTGCTAGTTGCATCACAACTTCCTCCTCCATCATAACAAGACAGGCAGAAGAGCCCTCTGACACATTCTGCCTTCAGAAAGCCACCCCAAGGGAGTTATAATTGCTGGTAAATAAACACATTCTCAGATAACATTGCTCTTTAAAATAAATTCTAAAAGAAAAAGGGCGGGGGGCAAAAACCCACACAAAATACCAGAACTTACATAAGCAACAATAAATCATCTACATCATTCAGCCAAGTTGAGGATGAGACCAACCTGGTATTAAAGCAAGGCTTCCAAAACTGTACTCTTAATGCTTAAAATTTTAAAGCAGAATCAATATCCTACTACCAGCAGAACATTTTCTGTTTCTTAATCCTGTCAAAACTGCCTTTCAAAAAGGTAGCAACTCTCATCCTTTAAATACAGTCACTCCCTCACACACATTCTTTGCAAAATGAGAAAATCTTAAATATACAAACTGAAAACATGGTCAGTAGCTGCTCTTAGCTTTGCTTCTGTTAATAGTTATGCCTCAAGTTTAAGACCTTTCTGAGCTGAAGGATCTTTTACTGAAAGTACAATAAATTTAACCACAGCAGTGACAGTGAGAAGACAATGTCCTTACTGTGAAGAACACATTTCATCATTTCCAGGTCTAGTTAACAAAGTACTTGGAAACAGCACATTAACAACTTACACTGCTAGCAGAAATCTTCCTGTATTAAATACAAAGCTACAAGTATTTTTCACTAAACACTGTTCTAGGTACCAAAATGAAGATAAATGGGTTACTTCTCAGAAATTACATTTTACCTAACAGGAAACTTTAAAAAATGGAAAGAAAAATAATTGTCAAAAAAAAAAAAATATCAAGCTTCAGGCCCCCCAATTTTTTCTAAGTTAAATTCATCAAATTACAGTCCTGGTCAAAGGATAATGACTCCCTCTTTTTTTTTTCCTGTGCCTTCATATGTGCAGATATCATTATATTCACTATAACAACCAATTATAGATCACATAAATGTGTTGCCTCTGAGCCAAAAGGAAATCCATTCACCAATTTCTGCTTTTCCTGTCCTTCAGCCCCAAGTAAGTTGCAGTTCATTAGTCAGCCCTGGAGATGACAGAGCACCCAGCTCTCTTGCATACATTTGTATATGTATGGAAAGCTTGCCCCTTCCTTAAACTGTAACCACTAGTGTAATTTAATCTATATAGAATAGCATGGTGTTTTACAGCCCCTGAGTTAATTCACAGAAATAAACACAGCTCAAAGTGGCAGCTGGGCAAAAAAATGGGAGGTGAGATATGTGGAGTGACAGCAGGAATTAAAAACTGAGCTAGCAAAAAGCCCGTCTTTATAAAGAAATGGAATAAATGCATTAATGAAGCTATCTCCTTCCTAATTACAAATAATTGTTTCTGAACTTCCCACGGCTGGTGATTCCAGCCCTCTGACCTGTCCAGGTCTCTGCAGGACCTCCCTGCCCTCAAGGGACTCAACAGCTCTCCCAGTTTGGGCTCATCTGCAACTTGCTCAGTGTCCCTTCCAGTCCTGTGTCCAAGTCACTAATGAAGATATTGAAGAGCACAGGGCCAAGATGGGCAGGTGACAGGTCACCAGACTGATGTCACCCTCTGTGTGCCTGACCCATGAGCCAATTGCCAACCCACCCCTTTGGAACATTGTTGTTGTTGCTGTAAAACCCTGTTTGCAACCAAAATTCATGACACTGAATGGAAACTCACTGATCTCTCCACATTCTGAACCCAGAAGCAGTGCTGGGAGCTGGCACAGCACAGGACACCGTCACTGTAATGGTCACACCCAGAGCCTCGACCCTGACACACCCTGTACACCTACAGGCTTGGACAAGGGAGGATCTCTGTTAGCTTGTGCTTTGGCTCCAGGGTTTTCATGACTATTGTCACCACTATTTCACACAGGTGATTCCATGTGAAGTAAAGAAAGAACCACCAAACCCTCAGCTGGGTCCATGTAATTCACATGCTCTAGTCTCCCCCCCACTTCTGCCACTGATTTAGTTTAACAATGGTCTTAAGGCTTGTCTTAAAGCAAATAAACTGTGATATTTTTAAGAATATGGTAATTGATATCTTCATCCTGGATGAAGCCTGGAAATTTTCAGGGTACAAAGGGCACTGGAACTCAGTTCCAACAACAGCATCCCTTTCTTTGTCCCCACAGGCCACAAGCAAAGCAAATCTCTTTGGAGGAACGAAGGTTTAAGTGCTGTATAACACAAGACAACTAACGGGGGTGGCAGGAAACTTCTCTGCTGTTTTCTCCAAGAGAAAGGAAACCAAGTCTATATATTGACATTGACCAAGTAAAAATATTTATGAAAACCTTTTGTTCTTAGTTTATAAAGACACTTACCCCTATAATACTCAAGCCTTTCAGGTAGTCCTGACGAGGTTGAGCTTGGGGCACACAGCCTGCCACGACGACTTTCTTGTTCCCTTCTTGGGCTTTCCTAAAGAAGGACAAACGGTGTGTTAATAGCTTTTGAAAAATACCATTGTCAAAGTAGTCATACTATGCATGTGGTACAGGAAAGAACTGCAATGAAAACATTCCAAAATCAGAAACAACTCGCACGTGTGTGACCCTCAGGAACCAAACAAACCAACACACCCAAAGAACCCTGTAGGAAGCTCTGGGGCTACAGCACACATGGTTCAGTTTGGGGAGGATCTACAGAAACCATAACCACTGCACATCTTGGCCAAAAATCCCCTCTTGAAAGCCCGAATCACGTTCAGTTAACCTTTATTTGCCACAATGACAGCAGAGAAACTGGTCAGGAAAGAAGGGGCCGAGAATTAACCTGGATGCAAGAGGAGTCAGCATGGACCAGCCTCCAGAGACAGCAACCTCTGGGTCAGAACAGAGCCAGCCATGGAGTGCCAGTCAGCACTGACCAGTCACATCAATCTTCTGAGTTTACTTAAAATGCTAATTTACTTTAAAACACACAGTGACTTAAACATTTCAGCATATTGAGCACTTTCAAACTAAGAGCCTGCCTCTGCTGGAGAAATGTTGTCTGGGTATTAACTCACCAAACTCCTTAGCTTTGGTGCTATCTCAGCATCATGTAGGAAACCAAAATGCTAAGATTAAACAGTTAGCACTGCTCATTTCATTAGTAACATTCTGACTCACTTGCAATTCCACCCTGAACATCAAGCCCTCACTGAGCCCTGGAAGCAGTGGAAGCCCAGAACAGTGAGATGCAAAATCTGCTTTTGTTCATTCACTCTGAAGATCACCCATTAGCACATTAACCCAACAGCACCACTGCATTAAAATGTGCAAAACCCAAAAGAAGAGAAGCACTGAATAATTGCAGCAGATTTGCTAGGTCTGACATACGATGGGTTGCTCCAAGAGCAATCTTTCACAGTTGCATGTTGGATCACAACCTCCTGACAGATTTCTGTCAAACTGGAACCTCATAAATCCCTATTTTCTCCAGCAATATATGAATTCATTAAGTGTTTACTCATACACTGGAATAGGCTAAGACAGTCATAATACTTTGCAGAAAAATAATCCGAAAGACACAATGACTTAGATGATTTTATACTCTTTGCTTGGTTGAGCTGTCTCCAAGCTGAATGCACCAGGGAAAGTGGTACCCCATGAGCACATGGATGCTCCAGGAGTACCTGCAGATCCCCAGCAAAGGCACAATTGGCAAAAAAAACCCTGAAAAAATCAAAACAGACTGGTATCAGAGTTACACTACTCAATTCTCAATTCACACTTATGGACAAATCAATTTGCAAATTACAGCTCAAAGTGAAATCTCACAATAACACATACTGTACTATTAAAGGACATCACAGGCTATTTTGCCAAATACCTCGTGTTGGCCACTGCACTAAAATAAGGTATTTTAAAGGAAAAAAATAAATATCCTATACAAAGATAAAAGTGAAATAACAAGGATTATAGTTATTACCTTATATGCAATACAAAGGCAGCAAGTGTCTATAAATTACTTGACTGTTTTAGTGGGACTTTGAGGAAATCTTCAGACATCCATCATAAAGAACCTCATTGGTCCTCTACTTGCATGCTAAGGTGTATAATGTAAATGCAAATCTTTTCATCTCTTTCTTACTATTATTGCTGTGGATAAAGAACTACAATGAAACACTAATTTAGTATATTTCTTAGGCATGGAACACTTCTTAGGTAGCAACATGTTTCCTCCCTTCTTTCTGTGGTAAATATTTCAGGGGTTTGCCAAACTTCAGCAGAGGTTACCTACTCCCTATGCAAGAAAAGCTAAGAAACACAGAAGTCATACTTCCTGCACTACCTAAAAATGTCACAGAGCACCATGTGACACCCCAGTAACTCCAAGGATAAAACCCACTACTTCTGTAGTCTCTCAGACTCAGCCTAATGCCTGGAGGCAAGACAATAAGCCCTGTCTCCAGCAAACAAACACACAAGGTCCCCAGGCAACTCGGCATCTGGTATAATCTGTGCCAGCAACAGCCCTTTCCATCTCCTTGAAAACCTGGGAGCACTACAGAAGAAAAAGCTTTTATTCGAGTCTTTTTACCCGAGGAGGAAAAAAAAAAATAAACAAAGTTTCCCTTGACACATTAAATGGCATTTTAATGTTATTTCACAGCTTTAACATTTCGCCGTATCTTCTGGGACTATAACTGGAGCTGGGGGGGGAAGTTAAACTGAATATTCTTCATAATAAGCATTGCCTGCATTTAACTTCCTTAAAGTTGTACAGGTCTCTACAGAATAAAGAATTTTGTACACTGAGATTTTTTTCCTTTAAGATGCAATTAAGTGGAAATGCCAGAACTAAATTTTCAATCGTAGCCAATTTTCATTACATCCATAACACACCATACATGAAAACCACTGTAAATGAAAAACCATTGTAAGGAAATTATGAATATTTTTGCCTCATTTTCAAGAAACCACTTCTCAAAATATGCATTCCAGTACTATACTGTCACCTCCTTCTAATATTGCTTAATCAGCCCTGCTCATATTAACAAAAGCCTACAAAAATTATTCCTCAGAAATCCAGTTAGCACAAGAAGTATATTAGAAGAGCCTTTATCCTTCAAAAACATGAATAGTAATGAGAATTATACCTCGTGGAATCTGGTAGGTGCCATGAATAAATACATCTTCTCTTTTAGAACCCTTTATGTTTTTTAGTTACATGAACCTCACCTTGAACTTTCAATTTAATTGACTCAGGAAACATCTTCTAGAAACACGCTCTATTCTAAAAACCACTTGCAAGATATGTATCTGAATAGAAATTAATTAGAGCAATTCTTTATTTAAGAAAGGAATTATTCAAGCTACTTCCTAAGTGATGGGTGGGGAACAAAAAACAAGTGAGAACAGCAAGGGCATGAAGGGTTTGTACAGTAGGGGACTCAGGATCACAGGGCAGACACAGCCACTGCAGCTGCAGTTGTACTATCAGACTTAATGAAATATATCCAATTATTCTGCCTTTCACAAAGCAAATTTAAGAATGGAACTAGAGAATTTCTGCCTTGCTTATGTGCACTTACCAGGAACCTACCCAAGCTGGAATGTTCTGCTCACCATTTTATGTAATGTGTTGTTGCATTGATCCTCTAAACTCCATGAAAATGTGGGCAGCACCACCACAAAGATAAAGAAACATCTCCCACCCTCCAAAAAGGCTCCAAAAAGGCCCCCAAATATCTGCTACCTGTGTGTACAGCAGCAGAGCTGGATGCCACAGCAGCAGGGCAGGAAGGTGCCCACCTTCTCAGGACTCACAGACCTACTCAGGTGGGTCCAGCACAAGGGAAAGCTCAGGGACCTTTTCCTGAGGAAGGCAGTAAAAAAGTGAACACACAGAAGATGGGCCAACTTCAAGAGAAGACACCCGGTGACATTTGAAGTGATTGCTGCCTTGCTCTCTGCTAGAGGGAGACAAGAGAAGCCACATCACCCCTGCTCCCCTTGCACACCCAGAGCTGCCCACTGGACATGGACAAGCTGTGAATTCCAAAGTGTCCCAGCTGCACAGCAAGGAAACCAAAGGCATTTGGCCTGCAGGGAGGGAAGCTGATAAAACACAGACTGGTTAGCATGAAACATGCAATCTGTGAAGAGCTGCTCTGGTAGCAGATAGCTGAAACCAAATATTGTGCCTACAAACCCCATTTTTTTGCCTGCAAAGCCACTTTTGGGGGAATTCAATAATGAAGTGTATAACCATTAGTCACATACAAGTAAGAGAAGAAGGAAGAGTGGGATTTCCAGCAAAAGCAAGGGGGAAAGTGTTTTACAGTGAGCTTGTTAAGCTTTACACTGATAGAAGTTAGGAAATGTTTAAAAATAATAAGAGGAACTATTTCTAATGCTACAGAACAACAAGAAATAACTTGGTTATCTGAAATGAAAATGGCACTATTTCGACCTCCATCCTCCTAGGATGTAACAACTGACCATAGACTCTCAATAAGTTTTTACATCAATGAACTATTCCTACCAAACACAGTTCTCACCTCCTCACTGCTCTACCTGCACAAACATGGTTTAAGATGTGTGCAGTTAAACTGAATTGTGCAGTCTATTCAAGCCATTGTCAGGGCCTCCTAATACACAAAATACACATGTATCAGGCATTTTAGAATGGCATGAAGCCATAAATCAGTAGAAGGTTTGTGTCTAGAAATGCCCAAAGAAGTATTAGTATACAAGGAAAAGTTCTGCTGCAGCAAGTCTAGCTGAACACAGTATTAGCTGGGTATATGAAGAGATCAGGCTGCCAAACATTAGAAAAAGTCAAATTGAGGAGATACTGCTTCCCAGGCTGTAGAAATGGTGTTGGGATGTGTCTGGGCAAAAAGAAATGCTGTTTGGCTAAGGATGCAAATACATGAAGGATCTTCCAAGTGTCTCATCTGCTGAATCAATCACCAGAAGCCACAGGTTTCAAAGGGAGCACAACACCCCTGGAATGAAAAGATGGTGCCTGTGTAGTGTTTGGAATACATTCCTGAAAACCCATCAAATCACAGGGCTGTTTTCTGTTTGCAAAATTACAAATGGTAACTTCAGCAGTGGCTTTACAGGCTTTGAGCCAGTCCAGTGTCCCATTAGCACCCAAAGGCTTGCTTCCATCCTCTCTGGCTGCTCTTGCTGCTCCTACCTGTCTCCAGCTCCTTCTCTTTCTGGCCATCTGCTATCTCTGCTCCCTGGGCTCTTCCAGGGCCCCACTTAACTCACTGATGTGGGAGAACCCTACTGAGCCAAGGCTGGGGCTTAACCATTTCGTTCCAGTAAGGCAGCTCATGGGAGAGGGGCTGCAGCAGAGCCAACCCACAGCTCAGGGGACACTGCTAGGAAGGAAACAGGAGAAGAGAGGGACATGGGAACTCCTTGGTCATCTATGGGGAGCTTGACAATCTGGGGAAACCTTTGAGGTCCCGCTCTGCTGAGCAGCGTGGGTGAATAAAAAGCAAAAAGGATGTAGGAAACTCATACGTGTTCTGCTTCCAAGGTTAGGGACAGCCCCAGAGACAGAGGCTTGTGGAAAACCTGAAGGCAGCTCGTCAACAGTATTAATTACAGCAGAACCTGGGTCTCCTCAGGCCTGTCAGTCCCTTGTACAGCCCCACAGCCCCAGAGAAGTGCTGCAATCAGCCATGTGAAGATGCCAGGTCCCTCTGAGGATCCTCATGCTGCTGTTTGGAGTTTACTGACCCTCTCTCTGAGGAGCAGTCTGGGTTGCCACACTGCACCCACTGACCTTGCCTCCTGTGGCCAAAACCACCAGGGAACATCAAATGCTCCGGGGGAACAATAAGCTGCATGTCCTCCTCCTGGCAAAAGCAACCCGTGCTTCACTGAAAACACTCCAAGAAGACAAACATGCCCCACCAAACCCTGAGCTGAGGTTGTAAGGATGTGCTCCAGGCAAAAATAAGTAAATAAGAGCATAAAAACATCCTCCCCCAAGAGAGCTTTTCATAGGTGGTGAAATGGCAGCTCTGAGAATATTCTCATGCTACACACCACATTATCCTCAAGTGTCAGAGGAATGGAAAGGCTCTTCCCTCCAGTGACCTGGCACACGAGTGCAGTGGCTGCAGCTCTGTCTGCAAAAGGCAGTCTGATTGGAAGCTCTAGACCCACTCACATCCCTGCCCGAGTTCTACTCCAATTTTCTGCAAATGTGACTTTATAGGCAGCAATTAAAGATGCAAGAGTTATTTCTGGGCAGTCATTACTCAAACAAATATAATATTTTAGTGGTAATGACAGTCTTTTTTGTCCTGCAAAGGCTTTCAAATTAATAGTACAAATATTTTCCTCAAATTGAATAATCGGACCAGAACATTCAGGAAGAGTATGGGGGGAAGGATTATATCCCAAATCTCACCTTGGCCCTGGCTGGGAATTTTTGTAGCACCAAGCAAGGCTGAGTTGACCAACATGAGAGAAAATTCCAGGATGGCCTTTGGTCAGGCAAGGCAAGCCAGTTCCTGTCCCTCCACATGATTAAGAAAACAGATAATTTTTTTTAAAAAATCAACATAAAATTAAAGCAAATCTGCAAAACCCATAATTAGAAATTATCAGCCTTACAACAAAAAAACCTGTTTTTAACAGGAAAGTATAATTAATGACAATCTGCTCCTTAAAAAATTTCATCTTGGCTGGTGGTGAACAGATTTTCACTTGTTGGCTAAAAACCATGTATGTTTTTAATTCTTTTTTTCTTATTATTGGGAAGCAGAGGGTTTTGTTTTTCCTTTTCTGTTGATTTAGAAGATGGAGGAGCCTTGTCATACAAGAGGAAACACCAGGAGCAGAGTTTGCCCTCTGGAGACTCAGGGGGCACCAGGGCAGGTGCCAACACAGCCACTCCCCTGGGCAAACCTGCCCGGGTCAAGTGGCATTAGCCTTGCTGCTCTACAAATTTGGGGGTTTCTGAGGCGCCTTTTTTTTAAGCACATTATTGGTAGGACACACTACCATGTCCCTGAGCTCCTTCCCTTCCTCCTGCCTTGAGTTGTGGCCACAGCACCGGCGCCTTGAGCTTGAGGCACAGGTACCAACACCCCCTGAACTCTGCCCACCCTGCCTTGCCAGGGCAGAGTGCCAGGGAGGGCTGCACATGGCAAACACCCCAATTGCCTTGGACAACAAATGGACCACTTCCTGCACATCCCTGAAGCCTTTAACACAGAGATCACAAGTTGTAGTAGAGCTCCAAAAATATTTTACTGTCTTTCTACATCTCTAGTTTCATGCTAGTCTTCCTTCAGCGAGGATCTAAGAAATCACAGTGGTAAGAGAGCCTGGAGGAAGAGCAGAAATAGCTCCAAAGCTGGACCAGTAATTTGGTCCTTTTCTCTTTGCCTTCTGCCACTACTTTCCTCCTTCCAGGGCAACCATTTTCATATTCTTTCTACTGCTTCAAAAAAGCAAGGCTTCGTTCTCCCCCTTCAAATGTGAAAATCTCATCTTATTCTGAATTGATTTTTGTATGTATAGATGAACTGTTTAAAGACATACTTGTCTCAAAACCAATGAAAGGAAATCTCATGTAAATTGACTTGAAAAGGACATTAAACTTCTGACAGATTAAAGGAATGGAAGTCAAAATCATTACAGTGAACTTTTATATAAAGTACTCAACTTTTCCTCTGTTCTTTCTGTACACATTCCTGTAGGACCAACAATAATCTATTGTAGTGTTTGTGTCATATCTCTTCTTTATGTTTAGACAACTGGCCATTTATTCTACTTTACCTTCCCAATCTTCCCCCCTCTTCATTCTATTCATGTCTTTAAAAATAAAAGCAGTGCAGTTTAGGGCATAAAGTAATGATTCTAATTAATTTGTGAAATACTACCCTGCCTCTCAGGTTCAAAGTCCAGGCAGGCTTCAAGTTACATGCATGGCCAATGGTTGTACAGGAGACCCTGTTGATACAATAGCTAAAAAATGAAATTAGTTTTGAATGGAAATTAAATAATCCATTTTTCCCCCCAGAGGTGTAGTTTGACTCTCAGTAACAGACTACCTACATCATTTTAAAAGGACCATCAAGCGAGGTTGCTGTTCTAGAAGCTATTACGAGTACTTTTCTAACTTTTTTAGTAAGGATAACACACTAGCAATTTTTTTTCCATAGGGTAAGGACTGAAAACCCAGAAAAAGGAAGCAGAATTTACATGGCCTGAACACACAGCAGAGTACATGACACCGACAGCATTGTTTTACTGAGTCATCAGAATGAAAACCCCTGCAGGACTCTGTGGTGTGTCTGACATGGAACGCTCTGATAACAAGCTGAGGATAGCAAAGGAGTAACAGCCAGCTCATTTTCTCTTGGACTCCTCCAGGGCAGCTGAGAGAAAACCACAGACCTGAGAGGCAGCCAAAATTCTGACCAGCAAGGCTTTTTGTTACTCACAATCAGGTGGCTACAACTACTACAGGACAAAAGGAAAAATAACTTCTTGAGAGCCACTAAATATATTTTTCATCTCATGTGCACAGAGGACTGTCAGAAGTTATCCAACAAAGAAAAGGAACAAAATTCAACCAAGTAGTGTTTCAAATCAGTAAGTGCATGTCCTTTTTCCCTTTTGGAAATGCTACGTGAGCAGCCTCACTGTGCCTGGTTTGGTGAGAATTATGAAGCAGATAAGGACTATAGCACAGTGTGATGAAATGGAAACAAGTGACAAAGAACAGAGCAGAAAGGAAAAGAAAAACGGGTTTAGTTCCTCAATACTGGAACCTTCATTCTGTCCAAATTACACTGCATCACATTTTTATTAACCTCTGTTTGCTTGTTTTAATTAAATTCTTCCAATAAAGACCAGTAAGCCCTTTCTAACCTAAAGGGATGAGAGCAGATCATGGTATCTGAACAGCAACACAAGTAACAAACTATACAGTGCTCTTCTCCTCTCTGTTCAACCTCATTTTTACAAAATCAGGGAAAGGCAGATTGGAAAGGACTCCCAGATACCACCTGGTCTACCCTCCCACTCACTGATAACTCCGTCAGCCACTCAAGGCTGGCAAACTCCCTGTGTGTCACTGGTTATGCCTTCCTGGTCCAGTCCAGAACTTGGTTCCATGATCTTGGCTGTTGTCTTTCGAGTAATTACAGGCTACTCTTAATTATTCACTGGATTCCTTCATGCCAGAGTCATGACAGCCTGACCATTTCAGCAGCTCCCCAGTCTCCCTGCATCCCTCAGCTGCCTCTGCCACACTCAAACCCCAGTAATCCAGAGGAAAGAGGAATAAATAGTAATAAAGAGTATTAAATGCCTCCCTTCAATCTCCTGCTCATGTTTTACTTATTCACAGCTGAGAGTTGGCTCAAGTTTGTGGGTCTGCACCACACACCTCCCTTTCTTTGCATCAGCCTTAGCTCAGGAGATTATGAAGCTACACCTACTAACTCTTCATGGATATCTTTAATTTACCATTGTTTCATGCCACACCTAAAAGAATGGTAAAGATCCAAACAATTCTCCATGGACTGCATTTTGACACACACAATATTTTTGTATGGTTTCTGTATTGGTAGAACAACTTAAGTGATTTCTGCACTCACACAACTTCATCACAGCTCCTGAAAGCAACAGACTAAGACTCCTACACTGCCTTGCATGATAAAAACTGAACAGGTATTGCTATTCCATTTCCTTGGGAGGCTGAAACTTCGGGTCTGTGGTTACATGCATAGATTCAAGAGTGTGCTTCTGAAGAAATATTTTGTCTTTTTCCATTCAGGCATTTTTAACCATGTTATCCAAACCAACCCAAAAATTCCTGGGTGTCTCCAGTGACTGCACTATGCTTTTGCCTGCACACAGCTAGAAAAACGCTGCACTCGGTCGCTGTCACTGCTGCTTTGGGCAGAGGAAGGGAAGGGATGCTATTAGAGAGCAGGAAGCTCCAAAGCACATCAAGCAGGGGAAGATGGCTTTAGTGCACTCCCACTGTGAGGTGGGACTGATGAGAGCAGCTACATCTGCTCAGGGCTAACCATTCATGCAGCACGCTTCCTTCCACTCTGGGTTAGCCTTTTTGATGGGTTTGGCTGGGAAAACATTTGCAGGGGGGTGGCTGAGAGAAGGGAAACAAAGAGACAAGTCCTAGAAGTAGCTCTGAGAAACTACCAGTTTAGACACTGAAAACTAGTTCAAAATATATTATTTAAAGAGCTAAAAATGGTAGCTTCTATCAGAGCTGAAGGGGCAGTTTCTCTAAGCACAGGAATGTTTCCTAAAACAACCAAGACATAATTCCAGCTGTTTTTTCACAATAGATGATATTGCACAAGTTTAATCCACTGCCAGGCATTTTATAAGGACAATAATAAATGCACGGGTTCATTAAAGTTTTAGGTCACATGCATATCTGAAAAGCCAGAACAATTTGAGGGATTCTAACAACAAAAGTTAGTTTCTATGTCTTAATTTCTAACAAACAGCAATCCAGTGTGGATTGAACACGAATACATGCATGTGACAACTACTTTACTCCAAAGCTCTATTTCCACTTTTTCCCCTCCAAGTTTCCCATAAACTTGAATTCTAACATTGATACCACCCCCTTTACATTACCTGTACACACACAGAGATGAAATATGCTGGTTTTGAAGAATAAGGAGGCTCTAACAGTGCACAGCACTAAGAATGCAGCAATAAGAATGCAGCAGCACTTGAGCACAGTAAATCTCATCTAACACCTCACCAAGATCTCAGAGTTTTATCGCCCACCCCAGTGACAGGAGAAGCCTCAGTGCAGAATGGTATCCATCAGTGGCTTTTCAGAGATAATCATCTGTCATGAGAGGAAGGAATCATTTTTAAAGGCTGCTTTGCAAATCCCATGCAAAATGAGATAAGTGCTTTACAGATAAAGTTTCTGTAACCATCTCCAGCCTTTTCCTCAGCCCTTTTTCTGATGAAAATGTACCCACAGGTACAAGAAATGCAGGCAGACTCAGCTGCACATTCATGGGGCTCCCAAACCCTCCCTGTGCAATGGATTCGTGCTCTTATTAACGCCCTGATGAAAAAGGCCCTCTGTGTCAAAGCTCCCTCCCCGGACTTCAGACACAGTGAATTCATGCCAAAGCTGTAACATACAAACAGGGATTGCTCAAACAGCATTTCCGGCTTGTATTTTTAATTCATGCCCCTTTTTTAATGGGAAATACATCTCTGCAGACTTCAGGACACCTCACACCAGGAAACTGTGCTAAATAATGCAGAGCTCTGCATTAAGCTCACTTAGCTCAGCTCGGAATTCGACTGAATCTCACTGGAAATTGTCATCCTGTTATCAAACTTCAGAAAAGAAATCCCTCTGCTCCCACCAGCAGTTTCAAAGCAATTCTCTTCTATGGTTCTCCAACACTGCAGAATTTGAGAGGATGGGAGAAGTGCTAACTGCACAACTTGCGCCTTTGAAATTCGCTCTAAAAGATTCCTCATGTCTTTCTTCCCAATTTTCATAGCAACTCAAGTACCTTTTTCAGACTCTGATTGCACTAAGCGTAGAATATGTTTTCTTTGAAATTCTACTTCATTAATAAACATCATGATTTTTTCCTACCGTAGCCTATACACAAAGTATTAAATAGGCAATTGAGCCCTTTTTTTTCTGAACAGGAAAGATCTTCGCCTGCCATCAAGCAGAAATTTGTCTTTAAACAGGTGCCAGAGGAAGCCAGAACTTCTCTTTTGAATAAAGCTCAAATGGGGAAATTGAGCACCACGCTCCCTCAAGTGCCCTTGAAAATCCGTGCCTCATCCACCACCTTTTCACATCCCCTGCTGGCAGACAACACACTCCACATTTCTCTAGCACTCAGGGGAGCAAAGTGAGTTTAGCCTTATTTAAGGTGATACAAACCCCTGTCTCTGTAGGAAATATCAGCAGAATATATATATATACACACACACACACACCCCTATGTCAGCAGAAGGCAGGTTAATTCTTCAGCAAGGGGCAGTTTGCATCAATCTATGTTACAAACATAGTTATACTTCAAAATACACAGCAGAATGGCAGAAGTAAACAGGTAAGTTCTGCATTGCTGTAACCAGCAGCTCAACCTGGGTTTTTTTTAGTGCATCTTATGTTTAACAGCATAAAATGGCAAAGAGCAAACACCTGCTTTTAATAATCCCCTTCACACAGAGATGGACAGCACTGCACACTTGTCTTTTTTAACTTTTCCCCCCTGAAATTAGAGCTCTTACCCTGTTCTGTGCCCTGATCATGGGTCAAGTGAAGGCCAGATCTGCTCTGATGACCTGCAGAAGCCTTGAGAGCCCTCACTCCCCATGCACTCTCCTTAAAATGTTGCTATAGCTGCATTCTCCCTCCCCACTCCCATGGGTGCACCAAAACCTGCTCTTCCTTTCCGCCTCCATTCACACTAGATATCAATTTATTCCTGCCAGTGCTTGCCACTTTGTGAAAGAGCTATCCAGATGTTGTCTGCAAGAGTGCCTTCCCTCTGACCCACCCAGGCAGGGCCAGAAAACACCCCATGGGTAAAGCAAGGTTAGTTTAAAGAGTCCCTGCACTGCCACGCTCATTCCTCTCTATGGAAAGAGTTGTAGCCAAAATAACACTGTGCTGGATAAACTGTGTTTGCCTCCATTTGAAATGGCAGCAGTATCAGAAAATCACAATGCCAGTAATAGAGATACCAGATTAGACAACACAAACCAAGAATTATTTGCTGCAGCAAACTTTTCTAACAACCTTTGCTTTAAAAAGGAACCCGGGAGAAAAAGCTGGTAAATATTTTACTATTCACACATTGGCTTTATCAATTTTAAAAACACAAAACCAGAGCATGTGTGGTGTTGACAATGAGTTATAATATTCAACAGGACTGCTCAAGCTCTGAGAGTACATGAATAATTCGAGAGCTTGCACATAACTCTTGAAAGTTATAAATTTTAAAAAGCCAACCCCTTAATTTCATGTTCTGTACTCTAAACTATGGGCACTTGACCTTGACATCAAAAGGGGCAATGATACTCTCCACATTTTCAGCTCACCATACAGTTTAATTAATGTTACAAACTCTTCCTGCCCCATTGGTATTCCACATCCTGATGCTAGAGAATTTCCAGCACATATATCGGATTTACTGTTGATCAGTACAACACAAAAGGCTTTTATTTTTATTATGATTTTTCCTTCTGCCAAACTGGACATAATAAAAGGGATGCATAAGTTGAAACCATCAAGATGCCACTGTTTTCTCCAGAACTGTGTTTCCTGACTGTTAGCACAGGAGGAGGTCACACAGAAGCCACCACTAAGGCTGTGGTCTCTAGTCAGGACCTATCCAGCCATCACCTTCCAGAATTCACCCAATCCACACATCACACACTCCAACTCCTATTTGTGCCACAGCAAGTGTCTGGAAGCCTCTATTGCCCTCAGACTGCCCAGCCATGCACAGCCTTCCTTCTGGAAGTGCAGAGCTCCACCTGCCCATCACCATGGGCCAATACTCCAGAAAGAGCACAAAGCCCAGACTGGCAGTTCTGTGCAAGCCCGAGCAACACCAGATGCTTTTTTCATGATTATCAACAATAGTTTCCTCTATGGACTAAGATGTGCTGTCATATTTTGTCTAGCATGCAGTTCTAAGTCAAAGAGAGCTTCAGATTAAATCAACAATCTGGAGCATCATACTTCTCCCATTGTTATTGTTTCTTTTACAATTAACCCAATATTAGCATTTCCCTGCTCTAATGGAACTTGCTCAGCATTGCAGATTTGTTAGATTTGACACCCCTCAGTTACTACCAAAGCTACAGCATTTTAAAAGGCTAGCACATCTATATGCTTTGTATAAATTTTTGTAGGATACACTAAAGATATATGATAAATATACATTCTTAGCACCACTTCAAAATTGGCAGGATCTCTTTTAGGTTTTAGTGTGCACAGCCTTCTTACTCTTAGTGCTCCCCACTATATATATATAGATCCCCTTAGTAACATTAATGTCAAAACCAACCATTGACTCCTTTTAGGTAGAAAAATGTTTATGGTAAAAATAAAGACATACTTAAATGTGATGTTTAAAGTTTTCTGAAATACAGTGTTCAGTTCAGAAACCAGCTGCACCATCCAAACACATCGGAGGGACAAATAGCTGCGTAGGAAGGCACCTTGTTACACTAAACTTCTATCTGTCAAGTCAATCGCCCTCCAGCAGAAGTTGCCCATCTGTTCCATATAAAAATAGCAAAACCAGTTTGTTTGCATTCCCAGTAAAGGCTAATCAATGTGGGGGGTGGCGAGGTATGGGAGCAGGACACATCTTTGCTTACAAACAGGTTTCCTGGAAGAGGGGAGGAGAAGTTACTGCTGACAGGGATGGGAAGGAGCCTCCCAGCTTCACTGAAAATCCCTGTTAGGTATGATAACAGCACAACAATAGTGAAGGCCTTAGGAAATTGAGTAAAAGAGCTTCATTTGGTATGAATTTCAGAAACACTCATAACATCAGAGATCATGGGGAAAGAAGAAATCTTGAGGAAGCTGAGAAAACTTCTCTTTGTCCAAGCTTAAAAAAAAAAAGAAGTGTTCTTGGTAAAGCATAAAACTAACAAAATTACAGACTGGCAGTTCAGTTGCTGTTCTCCTGATATTTAACAAGTCATTTGCTCTCAAGAGAAATCCTGGCCTTAAAAACTGTGTGCCCAAGAACTTAACCAGCTAAATCTTGCCAGCTACTTCCAATCCACATCTATCAGGTGCCATTTAAAAAATAATCCCAAGACACTGAAGCATTTCACAAGAAACAAACACCACTGTATGGTGTGGACTGCTTTTAAGCACCACCTGCATCCGTGCTCAAAAAGCAGCAGAGCAGCAAAGTTTCTAATTACCTGCTGTAACAAAAACCACACAACTTGAAATTATCACAGGTAAGTAAGCCCAAATAGTTCATCTTTTTGTTCCTTCTGTTATCCCAAACCAGTTTTCAATAATGATTTAACATACTCAAATGGTTAACACAACATTCATGACTCCGTATTCTAAAAATAAACAACCTCTCCTAGAGGAGGGCAATTATCAACCATGTGATGTCTGAACATCAGGAGTTCATGCTGTTCCTCTCAGGAGCCCAGGGTTATTGATGCAGGATCTCAGACACCATTACTTCCACAACGACTTCAGAGAGTGAACTTTCCTCAAGCAGAAGTAAAAGCTACAAAGCCTGTTGCCATAAAACACAGAAATCTAACTCTTGTACGTGTGAGCCTCTGGAAACGTTGGCTTCACTTCTACCAAAGCAGTATTTACACTGAAATCCATGTGCTGGATAGGCTAAAGACTGGTGACAGACACTAGAGGATTTTGGACTATGGTTATCAAAGCCAACATTTGATCTTGAATTCTTTATCATTATCGTGATTACCATGATAACATCATTATCAAAGCAAAAGCTCCTAAGTACCAGAACAATTGAGATTCACCAACAAGCATTGCTCACTAAATAAGAATTAAATTGAGCTCTGAGGGTTCTAGGGACACATGAAGATACTACCACATTAAAGAACAATTCATGGCATATATAAAGTTTAGAATGGTTTGGGTGGGAAATGCCCTTAAAGATCACCCAGTCCCAGGAACACCTTCCACTATGCCAGGTTGCTCAGAGCACCCACCCAACCTGGCCTGGAACACTCCCATGGATGGGGCATCCACAGCCTGTGCCAGGGCCTTGCCACCCTCACAGTAAGGAATCTCTTCGAAAACCCATTTTAAACCTACTCTCAGTTTAAAGCCACTGCCCCTTGTCCTGTCACTGCACACCCTTGAGCTGATCTCTTCCCATCACTCTTGTATAAAACATACCAGAGAGTTGAAATTTCCCTTTTGCATTATTTATTATGCACACACACACTTTCATGAGTGTGAACAATGAACAAGTGAGGAGGGAAAGTAACTTCTTTACACAAACATTATCCCATTTATAAAAAGTACAGTTTGCAAGTACCTGAGTAATGCCACAAGACAGAGGCAGAAACTGAAATATGAACTTCTAGTCTGCCAGAAAGATCTTGTAAACAACCAACAATCAATAGGTTTTTTTATTGTGAATGTAAATTTTCAGCATTTGTTTTCTTTTTCTCCAAGATCTGTGATACATTTAGGATTGCACTGTTGTAGAAACTAATTTATGTCAACTTGTTTTAGAGCTGAAGTCTCCAAAGGTGCAGCTTTCTGTGGGTCTGACTGATGGAGTCCTGCCTGAATAATGCACTTAGACCAGGATTCCTTGTCTCACAGCAAGGTGGATTTATCCCTGTTGAACAGTTTGGCAATGGCCAGGAGTAACATGGATGGGGACAAGTCCATACCTTGGCTGCTGGGATGGACAGCTGCTGGAATGCTGCTTTCCAGCTCAGACTGGGCAGTGTTTACCTGTGAAACTCACTGGGAGATAGGAACCCTTTTATCAGGCTATAATAAACCAAGACAAAGTTACAGTGTGGGGTGGAAGAGTCCTTTGTAAACTCTTACAGGAAAACAAACCCACTGTCCCTCAGATATCCTCTCACCAGTACCAGATACATTGGGCAGCCTCTGGGAAAAAGATCACCCTAAACTGGTGAAACAAAATAAGAGGTCATGTCAGTTTGTATTTGCATGTTTAATAAGTTGTTAAACACACTGATCGGATTTATTATCTGAAGTTTATTAGGCAAATTTGAGAGACCTTGAACTCCCCCTGCACCAACTGAGGGCATCTACTTTATCTAACTCGTGTGTTTATCACATGTCCTCCTTCCTGTTATAATACAGTCCTAGAACTGACAAACAGAAACCCCTCAGCAAGCAAGCAAAGCAAGTGAAGACCTTTGTAATTCTCTGTACAGGAACTACCTACATGGATATAGGTAACAGAGCTACCAAATACCTTCTGCAACAGTGCATTGTACAGCATCAGCATCCTAAAAAAGGGGGGGAGCAAACACCAAGACCATTAAATATTCCTTTTTCAGGGGAAATAGAATATGTCTAGGTAGTGCAAAATACCTTTCACTTAAATTTTCAAGTGTTCTTTCAAATAGTAAATCTCCTCATACCTCTCTGGTTAGTTATTATCCACTTCTTACAGCAGCACAAACCTACACAGACACTGAAGTGGGCTGAAGGGGCAGTAAAAGACTTATTACCCCTGAAGTCTTTACTGTGAATCCTTTAACCTACCTAAGTCAACAGCAGTCTCTGTTAACATTTCTGATCTCCACTCCAAATCTTCAAATATTTCATCCACTTTTACACTGAAGGAATAAAAGGGGGAAGGAACAAAATCTTCCATCCAAAGAAGTTATTGCTCCAAATTAATCAAGGATTACTCATAGAAAACAGAACACATCATAGCAGTACACAGAAATATGTGCAAGTAGTTGGATGAAAGACCATCTCAAGCATCTCATTTTTACTCAAACCTACTTGTTATACTGACTTCAAATTAAATGAAAGCTTAAACTCAGAGGGGACCTCTCATTCAACCATTTTTCATCAAAAAATCCATCTTTAAAAAGACTTTAGCACTTCAAGTCAGTCATTCTGTGTTGTCTTTTCTCTTTGTTCCCCATTCCCAACAGCAGAGACTGCATGAACACTTCCAGAGAACTCTTTGAAGATTAGTTCAGACACTTGTGCTGCAAGTTGCCCATTTCACTGTTCCACTCGTGAGCTGCTTGGCAGAGCCAGAAGGCACAGCTAGAACCCTCACTGAGGGTGTGCCAGGGACAAGGAGGGAGACCCTTCACAGGGAATCCCCAGCACTGTCCATTTAGACCAAGGTTCTTGTGTGTTGTATTTTCCTTAGATGTTGTCTTTGCAGGTGGACAAAGAGGTGAGCAACATTAAAAATACATGTGAATAAGTAAATCTAAAGGTATGTTGAGAGGAGGTTGGCCTGCCAGCTGTGACCAGCACTGAGGTGTGCCAGGGAAAACAGAGGGCATCAGGGTGAGCCAGTACGAGGCAGAGGCAGCAGATGACACAGGGATGAGTAGAGCAGCAGGGATATAAAGAAGGATATGAAGAAGGCAAGATGTAAGGGAATAAATAGATTAGACAAAATGTTTAGTGATTTATCAATGCCTATGAGATCTGTCACCCTGCCCTCGAGTTGCACAAGCACTACTGGGATCCATCCCCACCAGGCTGACAAGCTGGGATGACTTAACCAAGGCAACTGAATTACAGAGAGGTAAAGGCTGGCTTCCTAAATGCTTCTTAAATGCTCTCCCAAAGAACTGGAAGATGGTTTCCACCTCTACAGAGCTCCATCATAAGCTTTCATCTTAATGTCAAAAACCAGAACAAACAGTTGTACTGTTTTAAAATTACACAAAGATCACAAGCCTTCTCTATCTCAAGTCAAGTATCTGAGGAAACAACTCATTTCAACAGCTGTACATAAGATCACCTACAGACATGTATTAAAACACCACAAAACTCAGCATAGGCATGCAATGGATTGTTGGTCATTTACTATCACTGTGGCATTTAGGAATGTAAAGCAAGTTAAAAATGCAACAAGCAGTAGAACATTTCTTCCTGGGGAGCAGGGCAGTCATCCTCCACAGAAAGAACAAACCCAGGCTGTATCTCATGCATTCACTCAGAGTGCTGTGTAATCACTGCATTTATCTAACCCCCAAACTCGACAGAGTTCTCAAAACACATACATGTGACTACATTTCACAGTTCAACTGCTACAAAAGCCTTAACACTTTTTTAAACCTGCAGCATGCAGAATTGCAATTGTCATCAAAAAGACTTTTAAGACCCCGCCCATGTATTCCAGACAATTCTCAGGAACTAAAGCCAACACAGTAGGACTTCCCGTGTATGCATTAAGGAACCAACATTTTATACACATTTTGTTTGCTACATAAAAGCAGTGCTGCTAGAAGAAGAATATTCTGCCCTGCAACGACTGTAAAACATTATAAAACAATTAAATTACTATTTGTTTATCCCAAAACAAACACCCTATGCAGGTTATCAACTTCTCATAAGCACATTTTTCTTATAACTACTGAATAAACCAAGTGACTGCCTTGTGGTGCTCCTATTTTAATGCTGCACATGCACTAAGGCAGCCCTAAGCAGTGCCCACTTCATTCCTGCAATTCCTTGCTATTTCCCAGGGAGCATACAAGAGAGAAACACAAGTAGGGACTGTGACCAGATGCCTAATGAGGAGTTCTACTGAAAGCACAACAGTGAAGTTGTGAAAACTCAAAAAAAAGGTGGCCAAAGTTGTTTCCTTTAGATCCCGTGGGCAGGCAGGCTTTTGTTTGTTTTTAACACAGAAAAATGCAAGATTTTGATCCATTTGGTAACCTCTCTGTCATACATTTTCCTCCTAACTTCTCTTCACTCCCACTCAGAGGTGCCCAAAATTGCTAATGACAGGTTGCTGTAGGTAAGCAATTAAAACCCAGAGAATCTGTGATGAGCATTGCAGTAAGTCAGCACACCACTAGTGCATGTGCAAACCCCAAATTTCCAGTGGGGTCAGCTGCTGGGAGTCCTACACAGTGACCATTGGATCACATTTCAGGTGAAGAGCATAGTCATCCACCATCACCACAGTGGAAACCTGTGCCTAAGGGGGAATTTGTAATTGCTTAAATTCTGCCTCACAGATTTGAAAAGCTGGCCTCTAGAGATCTGTATTTCTAGGGTTGTGGGTGAGCATTAAGGAGAACAGTGCTAGCAGAAAAAGAGATCTTTTAGATCACTTCCATAAAACAGGGTTTTCTGTCTTTCCTTCCCAGCAGTCAGCTGAGCAAGTAAATAGGAGAAGATGCACCAAGCAACACAGCTGAGATGGAGGGAGGATACAGGAGGAACAGGAAAGAATAATTTCTTGACCATCAGCAATTCTGGCTTGCAAAATGGAAGGGTGACCCGTGGATCAGTGGTCAGCTCACATGTCCAGCTGTGTAGGAATGGATCATTCACAGAATGAAGGAACAGCCAAGCTCAAATCTCAAAATCAGTTCAAAAAGGATTTGGTGTCCTTATCCCTGAGTTTGCCTGAAGCTCTAGCTGGAAGTCTGCAGTCTGCTAAGTGTTACTGGTACTAATGAGGAAAAAAGCACAGTAATCATTTAAAATCCATATAATTGTTTGCAGTCTAAATCAGAGAATCACAGAATGGTTTGGGTTGGAAGAGACCTTCAAGACCACTGAGTTCCAACCCCCTGCCATGGGCAGGGACACCTTCCACCAGCCCAGGTTGCTCAGAGCCCCGTCCAGCCTGCCCTTGGACACTCCCAGGGATCCAGGGGCAGCCACAAATTCACTGGGCAACCTGTGCCAGGGCCTGCCCACCCTCACAGCAAAGAATTTCTTCCTAATATCTCATCTAAGCCTACTCTCTTCTCAGTTTGAAGCTATTTCCCCTTGTCCTGTAACTACACACTCTTGTAAATGGTCTCTTTCCATCTTTGTTGTAGACTCCTCTCTGGTAGCTGCAACTTTCACCAGACCCACCTACAAACAGGGAAGGCACACACATAATTTGATACAAAAATCACTAAACTTTACTTGTTCTGCCCAGTTTGATAGCTCAGCATTAGAGAATACAGCCAAACTAATGGAAGCTATGAACTTTTTATTTTGGAAGTTAGCAAATTCAAATTTGAGCATTGGGACAGATGGGGAAACTGCTAAGCGAACATAAAATTGCATATTTCAGAGGCTGTTCTTTGGCATGATAATAAAAAAAGATAAATCTGCTAGAAACCATGCCAGAGGCAAGTGGAAATATAATCAAATCAGCCCACCTTCTGAAGGCTATTTGCTCTGTTCCCAAGCAAGCAGCTATAATTACCTTCTCAACTACCTACAGCATAGAGGAACTGTTAAATTTAATGCATTTCACTGTTTTGGAAAGAGTTAACTGCTGCACAACAGGAGTTAATACATTCCCTGTTGTAAATAAGTAAACAAATAGACAGCCGTCTCTTGAATCATCCCTTAACAAGCCACACTCTCTGGGAATAAGCTGGTAGCCTTGTGACTCAAAGACCCCTACCAAGAGGCTCTACTTCCCTATCACCATGCACACATGGAAGCCAGCTTGGTACCCATGCATAGCAGACAGATGTTTCAGCATGTCACGATATGCTAGCGCTGACTATCCCATTGCACAGTAGAACAATCACGTTATTAAAAAAAATAAAAAGGAAAAAAACCCGGTTCAGAATGGCATTGCTTTGCATTTTACTATCAGCTTTCATCTGAGGATCATAAATCCTTCCTTTGTCCAAGAACCATTTTTCTAACCTCATACCCACACGGTGGATATCCTTCTTTATCGCAATTTTACAAGCCCAAAAAGTAAAGGCTGACTTGTTCAAAGTCACTCAGGCAGTAAAACCAAACCCATGTTCCAAAATCCAGCCCATCATCCTGTTGTCAAAATTAAGGCAGGCTCGATGGGTGCGAAACGAGAGACAGCCTGGCTGCAGCTTCTTCCAGTTCAGTGGACAAAGCTTTGCCTTTAAGTGTGTTACAACACTGGAGCCAAGGGAGCCAAAAAACTGCCGAACATAAAATGAACCACAGTCAGACTTTCACTGCCTGAGTGTTGCACAAACCCTCGGTCTCTGAAAGACGACTGGCACACGTTCAAAGTGATGAGTAAACCAATCTCCTCCAATATGCCATTTCTGATACGGCGTGAGGGACAAAAACCACTCTTTGTACTTCGGAGGCACTGGTTGGTTTTAAATAACTCCGACTTCGTTTCACCTACCTCGCATCACTGATTTAATTTTACAAGGTTAAATCAACTAAACCTTTTAGGAAATAAGACAGTGTCAGGGACTTGGTCTTTTCCAGAAAAGAATAACAAAATCGGAGGAGTTACTTGTCTGACTCCAGCCAGCTGGCAAACCTGTATCCCCACTGCCAGGCCACTGGGTCTGAGAGGGAGAACTCACACCCACCTGAGGGAAAACCCTGGAGATGCCCCCAAAAAGCAGCCAGGCACACTCTCCTGCCCAGGGAGTTTGCTCTCCATGGCAAACCGTGCTGCAAGGGGATGGGCATGGACCAAACACGGTGTCTTCACACATACACTGCTCCAGTGGAGACTGGATTCAAGTGCTGGGGGGATTTCACTTCAACACAACCATTTCCATCTCGCCAGTACCAATCAAAAAGAAGAATTTTCAAAATTATTTTTTTCCTCAAAATAATCAGATAGGCATGTTTCAACTAGAATTACAGTTCAGCACTAGAGCCTGTGTTACCAAATTATTATTATTTTTGTGTTATCAAGGACTAGTAGTGAAATTAAAGCACCTTTTTCATACCCACCCCCGTACACTTCAGGTGCATTTGACAGATTTCTCCAGATTAAATGATGGTTGGTATACAAGTGTTTTTTCAACACAGAATTTGAGAAAATTACCAATTTTTCTGCCAACAGAAATGTTAGCTGCTCACATTTTAAAATTTTAGTATCTTGCCCCAACTATGCTTCTACTGGAACAAAACCACTACCACACAAATTTTTTCTTGTTTGAACATATTCACAGCTTCATTTTGAAGGAAAACAGGTGTTCAAGTTATGGAAAAGGAAGTTCAGCCAGTGTTTATTTATCTGATCTAACTAACAAAGGTGATACTTCAAACTTCTAATGGCAATTTAGGAAATGCCTGGATATCCCACACAAACCTAAACCAGTGTTTGTGTAAATAATCCATATTTACCTGAGAGCTGAAAGCTATTTAAATGCCTCCTTGGTTGGTGCAGACAGAATGGACTCGAGTTAAGCACCTTCTGACATTTGTGATAGTTACCCAATACATGATTTTTTTTTTACTTTTCTTCTTTTCAGTACCTCATTTTGGTCCCTATAAGCAAGAACTTCTAAAAACCACTCAAACAACAACAAACACAAAAAACCCCAAACAAAACACCCCAAAAAATCAAACCAAAACCCAAAAACCAGAGAACAAATCCCAAAAAACCACAACAAAGAGCACACTGCTACACTGGCTTTGTGCTGGTATTAAAGTTACAGAAATCTGCCAATAATGCTCCTTTAAAAAACCACAACAGGTAAGTGCAAAGATGTTTTCAGACACCAATAGGAATATTGTTCTGTGTCTTCCTCACTGTTTCTGTGTGCATTTCCTAGGGAAAGAATATTAGCCTTCACAGTCAAGAATCACATTGTTTCTGCAGCCTAAAAACCAACTAAATTAAGATGAGTCATTTTAAATTATCAGGATCTAAATACAGACTACAAAATACTGCCAGTGTATTTTGAGACAGACATTTGGTGAAACTAGTTGTGTTATTTCTTGCAATGAAAGGATTTCAGGTGTCTGTGCTTTCTCTTTAGAGCTTATTTTGCAGTAAATACTTTCCCCATGCTTATAACAATTTAAACATGACACCCTAAAAAAACACCAACCCAAATATACATGTGGTGCTTTATGGTAAAGTTTTCACCCAATTAAACAAGTGTTTCTTGCCACTCTCCCTTTGGCTTCTTAATCAATACTCAAACTCAAAAAAAAAACCCAGAAAGCAATAGTAAAAAAACTACACACCTATTAACATTTAAATAATTCACACACTCATTTCCCACCTTCCTGGGGACACCAAACTTCCCTGGGAAGGGATAAAACAGGAGGAAGGGGAGAGTCACACCAGCTGCCAAATGTAGACTGGGGGCTTTATCCAAATGACTTGATGGAGGGCATTGTTATTTGTGTTTTCTGTAGGGCAGATCATACATACTGAGTTAAAAACAAAAATAAACAAATCCCCCAACAAACCCCATGCCAGGAGCTCTGTCCTGCCCTGAGCTGAGCCCACTCCCAAAAGCAGCCCCCTGTGCCCTGGGCAGGCAGAGAGCGCACAACCAGCAGGTGCTGGGACAGCACTGGGAATTTGGGGATTACATGACCTGGGGGCAGTGCAGCCCTTTTTATTTTGGAGATTAGCAAAAGGGACTAAGTTAACCTGTGAAGAAGTTGGTTTACCTGCACGTGCCAGGAGCACAGGGGTGCATTTTGTGACCACTGAGAGAGCCCTCAGCAGTGTGGGGCTTTTGTTTGTGTTCAAGGGCCAGCAGCCAAGCAGTGCCCAGCCTGTGCCAGCCTGCAGCTCTCCTGGCCACTGCCAAACACACCCCACAAACACAAGCACCCAAACAGCACAGCCACCCTTGCCAGATTGCCACGAGAACAAAAGTACAGCAGGTGGCCATCCACAACTCCAAATGAAATCACATGCTGCTCAGAACTTTATACCAATGCCTGTCTAGTGTTGGATCTGGTTAATGTTACTCTTCATCCTCAGTTTCCAAAATGAAAAGGAAAGGGGTTTTAGTGACACACGAGCCGTGGCAGGGGACAATGATCCAAATGGTGTCATTCAGCACTCAGTAACACAGAGAACAACCATGGCATCTTTCCCCCCCCATTCTCCCATTTTTCCCTTTCAATATTTATTAAGTAAACCAGTGCTTATCTGGGCTAAATCCCTGGGCTCAGTGAAACACCAGGTGGTAGACTGGGGTAGTTTTTCTAGCAACAGATGGCTCCAACATTTTATGACAAACTGACACGGGACTATTGCTAGTCAGAGCATCTTTCAGCTCCTGCTTTGTACAGCAGCCCATGCAGGGAGCTGAGACAGCTGCTCACCTGCACCAGGTGGGTGGGGAGGGCTGGGGGATCCTCCCACACAAGAGATTTGGGAAGCACTGGTCCAACAGAAAAGCTGCAAACAAAATTTATTATTCCTCAGTTATTTTTACTTCCTTATTGACTCATCTGCCCTCACTCAACGCAATTGTAGTCAGCTGCTTTTAACCTTAAATAGGAAAGGAATTTATTGTATTACACGCTTTGCTGTGCACCATAAACAAGGATTACTTGGTTCACCTGAAATGAAGAAAAACATTCAGTCATCACAATTATGCCAGGCTGAACAAACAGAAAGAGAGAACTAACCATAAAAAGAAGCACTGGATACTTCATTAATTCAAGGCATTACTCACAGGTAATTTAAGCCCAGTAGATCTGTACCTGAAATGCACACCATAATACTCCCTGTCAAGTCATTTAAGGGGCACAGGGACAGCACAGAGGCCACCCCAGGCACTGCCACATTCCCCCCTTCTCCCTCCAGGATTTCTCAGACAGGAACACGGGAGAAACATCTGCCACTCTCATGCTGGCATTACTATCACAATCTGAAATAGCATTTTGCATTTATTTTGCAAAGGTTAATAGTATGCTGGTAATATTTTTAGCAATCTAACATCGCTGAACTGATGTGACAGAAGTCAGATATGCCAAGAAAAAAAAAACAAATTCAACCCCCAGTACTGTCTGCTCTGGGATTTGGTTTTCTTGATTTTATCAAGACATTGCTAGAAGTGAAAAGGCCATGAACTAAAAAGCTTACTACCTAAGAGAAAGGGGTAAAGGACAGAAAATCAGAGACAGAAGCCTGAAGACTTTTTACACCTCTGAAAACACATTAAGGGTTTGTTGGGGTTTTTTTCCCCCCAAAGTAAATTTAGTAATCTGAGACCACACAAAACTAGTGTTACGTTCAAAAGCACTGAAGATACATAAAACTACATGGCATGAGAAAATGAACATTTTGTATTAGTTTTGATGTCTTCAGTCTGTGGCTTTCCTCTTGCAATACTATTCATTTCCATTCTGCTTATTGCAGTAGCTGCCCATCTCAATCCAAGAGTTAGTCTTCCTGGCCAAAAAACCCACCCCTGTTTCTCAGAGTGATCAGCCAGCCTACCCATTACCTGGTATTTAATGTGGTGCTGCACACATTACACTACAATGCAGTTTTCCAAATACTGGGAGCAGTGGAGGATCCAGATTGCAGCAGTGAGCAAGCATTGTGTTTGCTCACCTGTGCAGGTTCAGCCCAATGCTGCCTTTCAACACTTGCAGCTGTAGGGCCAGACAGGCTCTGGTTCCAGGGAAAACAGGAGGACGTTTCCTTACAAGATTACAAGACACAGGCCTGAAAACTGCTTGTCTGGATTGTAGCTTCAGGTGCATGCAAGCATCTCTTTGAGTCTGAAGAGTAATTTAACAGTAGACTGTATATATATATATTTTACTAAGTTGTAAAAAAGCCCAAAGATACTACAGCAGAGCACTTTCATATACAAAGATGGAGGGGAAGTAGGAAATGTGGTGGTACCTTTAACACTATTTAGGACAGACAGAAAAAAGGACTGTCTTACACATTCTCTCCCCTTGCCCAGTGCCTCACAGCCCTGCCCCTCTCAGAGAGGTGTGTGCAGCCAGCTCTGGGTGTGCTGCTGGGGCACAGCTGCAGGCTGAGGGTGCTGAAAGCAGAGGGAGCAGGGAGCCAGCCTTCAGTCTGCAGCCTCAGGTCAAGCCTGTCAGTCACTCTCTGCATTTAAATCCTGAAGGGAATGTCAGGTCAGATCAGCCACCTGTCCTCGCAGGTTGGACACACAGATACACCAGCTTTTTTTCTGTTTAAACCATATTTTCAAGTACCAAAAAATGGTGAAGAAACAGACAAAAATCTAAGCTGTTCATGAGTAAGTCCCTACTTTGACATCAATACATAAAAAAGGATTCAATACCAATATAGTGGAGACACACAGGAATATCCCTTGAGACTGCTGGAAAACAGGATAGCACAAGCCCTAAGTCAGACAAAAGCAGCAAGTGGATATCTTAAAATCCACCAACTTCAGAGACTAAGAGCTTTCATTTCTATTAACATTCCAAGAAGTAAAATCTCTAGCCATAGAGGCAGAAACAAGCTTATGAAGAGCTAAACAAGTATTGAATATTTTAGAATAGCTCAGTTGGAAGGGGCCTGCAAGGTTTAACTAGTCATCTAGTCCAGCTCCTGCCTCCTCACCTACCACTGTCTATTCCTGAAACCAGGATGGAAAACACTTACACATTCAAGGTGCAAAAATATTAAACCAGTAAACTGAAAAATTATTCTCTGAAATTCCTGCTTTAAGGATTAAGTAACATCATTTTAGAAATTGTCCTTTTAGGAAGAAATAGTCTGCAAACAATTAACAATTATCTTGTTTACTCTTCTGCATTTTCCCCTCGTGCCTCCTCGCCAGGATTACCAACATGGCACTCTGGCCTTACTCCATAATGACACCATCTGAAAATGTATATCCTTCTGTCTTGCTACCCTCTTAAGGAAAGGAAAAAGACCCTATTTACAAATATTGGGGCTTTTGAACAAAAACAAACAAGGGACCAGCCGTGCTCCAGACTAGCTGAATGAGCAAACAATTAGTTTGTCATTGAGAGCACTTCTATCTGTAAGAGAATTGTTTTCCACCAGCTCTTGTTGGCTCTGCTCTTTGACACTAATGTGGATCTCTGAAGAAGCCAAAAGAAAACAACCCTGTTTCCAGTCAGCTAAGCTCTTCACCCACCCTCAAATATTGCTGGCAATTATATATATACACACACTTCAGCATCAGACTGGCACAGTCTCCTGGCCTCAAAACCCAAGGCTTTGTTAGACGTGCCTTGGCGTAAGACAGGTTAATACAGACACATAAAAAGATGCCTCTGAAAACCTCCATCACCAAGGTGGCTTCACAGGCCCATGGAAAAACCCCTGTTAGACAGGCTCTCTAGAGAACCCTCCCCTTCCCATCTAATTCCAACACCTGCTTAAAGCTGGGCTCATTTCAAAGGTCAGTAGTGAAACCCAGAATTGTCCAGTTGAGCTTTGACATGTCTGAGGATGGAGATTCCCCAAACAAGGATACAAACCTCTCCAGGCAACCTGTCCCTGCTGCTTATCCCCTCTTGCCATAAACATGTTTTTCTTTACAACCAGTCAGAACCACAATAAAATAATTACTCCCATTGTTGCCCTTACTGAGAAAATCTGGGTTCCACTTTCTCTGTAGCTACAAATCAGGCAGCTGAAGACAGCAATGAGATCTCATCTCCAGCTCACTGACACCCATTTTGTCTTAAGAAGTCCAAAGCAGGGCACAGTTTTCCAGCTCCATTCTCTCAGATTATAAACCAGACTAATGGTTTCTACCACTTTGGTGATGCAGAGATACCTTGGCCTTTAATGCTACAAGGGCACACAGCTGACTCACCCTCATGTCCATCAGGCTTATTTTCTTTTGAAAAAGAACCCCAAACAAACCAAACAGGAAGCTGCTCCCTAGACAATCAGTTCCCAGCCCACACTTATCTATGTATTGAGACACACGTGTCTTCACTGAACCCCATGAGGCTGCTTGACCACTCCTCCAGTGCTGAGGTCTCACCTAACCACAGCTGCTGGGCCACCAAACACTCTGCTCCCTCTGGTGCCAAGGGGGATCTTCATCCCATCATCCACATCAGGGAGAAAAAACATTGAGCAGGATCAACACTCAAGAAGCCCCACTGATACTGATACATGCATTATGATCATACACCTTCAAAGAACCACTTCAGAGTGACCAGGCTGTCACTATTAATTTAAAAGTGAGCAAACAGAGCAAAATCTACAGTACTTTGCCTAAGCAAAGAGTTGGAGGGTCCTACCCTGTTACAAGTATGAAAGATTAAGACTAGCTGACCATTATGGTAAATTTCCTGTGTGAAAAACAAGTAGGAAACAGCCAGACATGAAGTCAAAATCAATAATCAACTGGTATTTACTATCTGTGTAACACAAAAGTGCAGGTTGGTGCAGTGGAAGTGTCAGTGGGCAGGCAAGGCTGCCTGTTATTATTACTATTCCATAGGAATGGTGCACATGGACCACACATGAGGAGAGAAAAAAGCTTCACCCACATCAAACTGGGAGCATGGTCCTAGACCCTGCTTAGCACTGAAACACTCAATCTTTGGAGAAGGGACACAGTTTTGGCTCACATTTGAGTGCTCTGACATAATAAAAGTCAGCCAGGGATGATGAGATGTGGCTTCACACCTCACTTGACTGCACTGAAACACTGAGCAGCAGCAGCAATGCAGGGCAGCACTGCTGTGGGTTTGGTTTTCTTTTAAAGTAAGAATAAACAGTACAATTCAGAGTCTTAAAAACATGACTGCATTTGGCTGTAAACAATGGCATCCACAAGAGTGAGAAAACCTTAATGCTGCTGGATTATGCATTGCAGTGGGACTCTACTAAACCCATTCAACTCCCTATGGGACCTTTGTCAGTTCTTCTAACTCCTTCATTCTCATAAAAGAAAACTGATGCTTCTTTCCTTCCTCCCAGAGCACATTAATTTCATGAATCTTTGTCAGATGCTGATTATGCAAGGTGCAATTAAGTACATAAGCAGAGTTTTCCCTTCTCAAGATCTCACACAGTTCTCTCAGCATCCTCATCTCTAAAACTCGCACTAGCTGCAAAGATAACTACTCCAAGGAGCCTACCAGACACAGCCACAGCCAGGCTCCTACACAGAATACTGGTAATTTCACTCTTCAATAATTGCCTTGCTCCCCAGTCACCCATGGGTCATTTACAGCCAAAAAACCTTCAGAGAGCACAGCTGCCCTTTTTCTCACATCCTGTCACAACAGCTGAAACCCAGTTTCCTTTTTCCCCCCCATCCCAGAAGCCAGGTTTTCCAAGATACAGTAAGAAACCCCATATGGAGAGCCAATGTTTATTGGGCCACCTCACTCTGGGGGTCTAAGACCACCTAAATAAATCATTTCTTTATTAAAATACTGTAATTTTCCATAGGAAGCCCTAGTGAAGGCAGAGGAACTAACAGCTTATTTCCATCCTAAACCTTGATGCACTTTACTGCTGCCATGTTTAGTACAGGCAAGTACAACAGATTTAATCAATTCCATATTTTTGTTTCTTTAAACAATGAGAAGTACAAGCATCCTCAAAATACCTGTACTGAGCAAGGAAATATGAGTTATGCAAGAAGCTTAACATCAAAATGAGTTATCAGGATAAAGTTCAAGCTGCTGCAAACACATGCCTTAACCAAGGACTGCTGGAGGTAATTCAGCCTTCAGTCCCATCCACCACATGTAAATTATTACCAGTCCCATCATTTTAGGCTTCAGGTTTCCTTTCTATGCTAATGGGTTACTGCAATTTTTAGTTCTACAACTGACACATCTGAAAATAATAAAAAAAACTTTCCATCTTTGAGAACTTATCAATCAGGGCTGAATGAAATCACGAGTAGCACTCAAATTTCAGTGTCTGCAGGGTTGTTTTTCCCAGATTTTGAAGTGCTCAATAATGGATTTCTAGCAATAGGAGCACCTCGTGGCTAATTAATTTAAGCAAGACAAGGGTGCCAACTGATGCCTACAAAAGAGTGTCAGTGTGTCATTTGCTCATTCCTGTGAGAGGGGAGTGGAGAGAACACATTTCATGTTCCTAGGGAGGCTTCACCTGTGACCTGAGGGCAAAGCCAGGGGAGAGGCTGCCCGTCAGGAGGAGCCCAGAGGGCTGGAAAAGCTCTTGGAGCCACACTCAAGTCCCAGCAGGGCTCTGCCCACCTCCCACCTGAGTGCAAACTCTCCTGCCCAGACAGCACACCTGCACCCCATGGTTTCCACACACCAAAGCACAGCAGCTTCGCACAGCCAGAGCTCTGCTCAGCCCAGGTACCTGCACTGGGCTTGGCAGCTGCTGTGCAGCATTTGGGGGTTTAACAGCCATTATTTCCAGCATTTGACAGGTGCACAGCTAAGAAACCTCCTTTGTTTCTCCTGGCCTGTCGATAGTTAACCCTCACTGTTTAAACTTTAACTCAGGAAAGGTGAGACAGATTTTTCTTCCATTGTTCGGGCTCAGTGAGCCTTCCACTCTGACATGCAAGTGAAGCAGAAAAAGTCCAAAACACAGTAAATGCTGTCTTTACAACTACCCAGGTAAATGTATCAAGTAGTAGCTCATTTTTCTGATTAAAGCTGAGCCATAACAATCATTTCTATTTGCAAAGTGGCAGTGATGACATGGGCCATGTTTCTCAATGTCATCCTTAAAGTAATGGGACTGCTTTAGAAGTTCAGGGAGAACCCAGAATGCATCACTCTTTCTTTAACCATTTTATAACCTACGAGGACCACAAAAACTAGCTTTACAGACACTTCAAGCCTCTCTGCTATAGCTGTTCCTCAGCAGTGTCAGCTGGCCAGCCTATTAATTAGTCATAACGAGACACAGTTTAAAAATGCCATTTGATGAGCTTTAACTATTCTACTCAGTTACAAAACTGCTCCAGAAGGCACAGAGCTATTTCCTTAAGAAACTACTAACATTTGGTAAACAAAGCCTATCTTGTAGCTATACCTCCCATCTGCAAGAAAACACAGAGCCCCCATATCCCCCTCCACCACCTGCCAAGCATTCCAGGGCAGAGGTGCAGAGCAGGAGAGGTGGTACTTCAACATCTTTTTCTTGTAGAAATATAATTATTCTATTAGCAGTCATTTAAAAAGACTTTTAGGATTTCCAAACTCCCATCAGGTACTGCTCCACAGCTGCATTTCTCAGATGGCTTACAAAAAGTCTATTCTAACAGTTGGCCAATACCTTATTTTTCAGCTCAAAACCCCTCTGCTCTCCAGCAGGCTGTAATTTCCACAGTATCTAATTAGTTCTGGAAATTTCAGCATGAAATCCTAACTCTCCAGAAACCAGTTCTCTTCCAAGAGTGAGACTGAAGACCCAGTACAATGATATACAGTGCTTTGCCAAAGATTTTTAAAACATAAGGAAGAGGGGTTTTCAATAGCCAAATTTCAAGATGGGCGACAGAATAGGCTTTTGTGACAGACGTGCTTTGAGCCAGCACAAGGAGAAAAGGCTCAGACTGGGCCCATTTAGAGGCTTCTGCAAAGCTGCAGGTGCATGAGCTCAGCAGAGGCACCAATTTTACATTGTCCTTCAGAGACTGACTGCACTGGGGACATCCAGGTGGGGCAGCTTGCCCTCCAAACACACCTCCAGGATGCAGCAGGCTGCATCCCAACTACCCAAACAGCACACAGGGAGCCTCTGCTTTCAGTGACTCGAGACTGAAACAGCACAAGAGAAGAAGGATAGAGATGCTGGCTGGAACAGCAACCAGCCTGGCAAAGACATGACAGTGGTGCACAGAGTGCAGCATCACATAAATTGCTGTTGGTTTCTTTTGTAACTTAGGAAACAACACACACAAAACTGGGGTCAAAACACACTGCTCAGGTCGAAAAGTCAAAGACTCACGATGCAGAAATGCCACAAGTGAGGCTGCCCCTACACTTTAATACTCCCTTGACACAGTTATTTACACAGGCTCCTCAATGTCCCCAGGACTCCCATCACACCCCATGCTGGATGGGATGGATTTCCACTGTTTGTGCAATGAGGGCAACTGTACTTTCTACAACCCCTCTAACAGTCATGGCAAATCTGATTTAGTGGCCTCCAGAAACAGAAAACACGGTGTCCTTGTGAAGATTAACCTCAAAAAAATATCTAACCTGAAAAAAGCCCCCAGCAAACCCAGGGTGCCTGCTTAACCTTCCCCAAACCTGAAATAACTTTTAATAGCTTTTAATCTGACAGTGTTTCTGGGTTGTTAACAGCCATGGGAACTTAGGAGTTAAGGTTTGTTAAGTTAGGAGATGGTTTGTTAAGTCTGCATCTTCTGGGGAAATTTTACCTCGAGACCAGAGATGGAGTTGTTAAACACATGAGGGATTTACACCCTGAAACCACTTTACACAAGGAAGGAAGCTCGTATCAAATGTACCAGGCCTTTCTAGAAGTCACTGAATGGGGATTTTTCCATGCCTTTCTTGCAGCCTTCACTAAGAAACATCTGTGAGCTATGGAAGATTCCTCTGCACAAGTGAGCAAACAGGAGGGAGGCAGCTCAGTGCCAAGACCTTTCATTAGTGGTTTGCAAGTATTGCTATCAAAGATTAGATCAACACAAAGTACAACTTCAATTCAGCATTAGGGCATAGGTGTAGGACTTCCCAGTGAGCTTTGTATACACCTTATCAGTATTCCTTCCCTGCCTCATTTTGAATATATTTTCAACTGAGAGCTAAGCAAGGATGCAAATTCCATTATGTCTCCCAAGGCAGTAGCCCCTAACAACAGAAATCATGTATATGTTTATGGGAAAACACTCTGAGTACAAAACTGACCTGCAATTTACATTTTCCTCATGACTTCTCTGGAAATTGCCATAACAAAGTGATAAAACCACTGACAAAGCTACCCATGTTTCGTACTGCTGTGGCTTACCACCCCCAGAGCTCACCTTGCAAGGCCACCAGGTAGGTCTGCAAGGCACAAAAGGAAGTCACTTCATCTCTTCACAAATAACCCCTTATAATAACAGCAGGGGAAGATCAGATTCAAGATAATACATTATGTCTTATATTGGCAACAGCCAGAGTTACAGTCTTAGAGCTTAATATACACAGAATAAAACTTGCTCCGTACCCATACAGATGTGGGAGCCAGACACAACCACTCTGCTTAAGGACTTAATTCTTAACCATTCCCAATGATACCACTTTTGATAAAGTACAATTTTGCTCTCAGAGACATTAACAATATTCTTACAGGATACAAAGCTAGCACATAATAGGGAAAGCTAATAGATATATATACACACATAGATGGGTATATAAATTTCATATATTATATATAAAAACACATTTTTAAGTAATATTCAAAGCTCCAGCACTTGATTGCCATATTACAAGCACAGAAGTACTCAGCAGGTTGGAATTAGATGATATTTAAGGGTAAATGAGGTTTAACAACACATCTCAAAGGAAAAACCCAACAGGATTTGATTGAAGGCATTACTCATTACTCCCAAACAAAAACAAGTTTTGCTTGTTGACGTTTTTGAAAAGAATGAACAAATACCAGATTGTTATTCTGAAATTCATCTCATTGCAGCAGTAGCCTGTCATTAAAGGCAAGCAGGATGACAGCAAAGACAGAAAGTCACCTTCTACTGACTCTTCAAAAAGTTCCAAGTGATGTAGAGTGCTCTGATCCGAGCAGTGTGATTTGCAAGACATGCCTTCAGTCAGTACCAACTCAACTGAAAGAAAACTCTTCTCTCACCTCCAATTCAGGCACTTGGTGCATCACTCACAGGAGGTTTCAAAAATTGAGATATCCCCACAAATAACAGCAGGGGTCCTGACTAGGAAGCTGCACTGAATTAATTTATTTCCATTTGGTGAATTTTTTCTACCTCTGCAGTAGCCTATATTATAAAAAAAGCCTACTCGATTCACAAAATACACATTTGAAATAATTAAACACACGTGTTTCAAAATGTGATAATGGAAAACTCAATAAAAACAAGCTTAAACACACACTTTTTCAGGCAGGTATCTTTTCACTGCAGTCTGTTGTTGGGATTGGTAAGAAGAGTGTTACACTGGTAGGATTAGTGAATGAAGGGAGCTGCATGGGTGTGGGGGCATGAGAAGGGACAGCAGGAGTGACAAAAAGGCATGTGCCAGTATTAATCAAAGTGAAATTACTCATCTAATGAGAGGTTCCACAGCTATCCCCAACTTGGATCTCAGATTCCCGTTCAGAAGGAGTATTTCCTGTCCCTTAAAAGCCAACCCCAAGAGAAACACGCTCCAACTACCAAGGCAGCCTGTAATAGCTGCTGGCCATGCCCCCTTCTGTGTGCATTCACACAGCAACAGGCTTCTCCTCCAAAATGCAAACTGAATCCTGGGCACTTGAATAAGGATGGTTGGGCTAATGGTTCAGGCTGTCCACATCACTGCAACACGTAAGTGTCCTTGTCAAAAATAAAGCCAACCAAAGGAAAACAACTACAACCAAATCCCAATTTACTGTAGGCCTGGAACAAAACATCTTATTACACAACTTCGGATCTCAATGCCAAGAAAAAGATAACCTCATTAAAACATACTTCTCCTTATCATTCAAGTCAGACAAAGAAAGAAAAGATTGTATTGAAGAGGCTTGTCTGTTTCTATTGTAAACATCCTAAAATTAGAAACCAAAGAAAAATACAGAGAAAAGCATTACAAGTCATCCCTGGAGAAGTAAACAAACCCCTCACACAGTGATGTAATGATTTCCTAACTCTATTTCAAACATGTGGATACCTCAAAGCCTCAGGACAGTAGACAAAGGTTAAAAAAGAGCACCAAGGCTGCATTACTTCAACAGCTTGTCCCTGTCAGAGAAGATAAAGGTGGCAAAGGAGCACGGAGCATCAGCTCCTTGAAGCATCTTTGGAGGAGGCAAAACACAGCTGCACCCTCCCTCCCTCCCTCCTGCCACCTGCCATGTGCTTGTGAGGCCCCAAAGCCCCATCTCTGGCAGGGGTGAAGCTGGCAGCAGCTGTGCCTCCAGGACAGTCCCAGCAGGGAGCAGGGCAAGGAGAAGAGAAATGGGGGAACTCAATCTGTGTTCCTCCCTTCACATGGAAATACTGCACCCAGCAATGACCCCCAGCTGGAAACCTTGGCATGTAAGGAATATCATCTAGGACATCAGAGATCATCTCCTCAATGCAAACTACTCCCTGCCCATTTTCTTAGGATATGACAATGCCATCTCAGCACATGGTCTCTGAGCAATAGCCACAAGAGCCTTGAGATCAGCACAGTGCATCTCCACTGCAGCATCACTAAAGGATGACGACAACAGAGGCAATACCTGCCTTGTTCTCATTAAATGTCCTTCCTCCAATAATTGTGATATGTTAAGTAGCATTTCACAACAGCTTAACTTCAAAATTTTGCAACAGGCCTGCTTAACTGGTGTCTTTTGTGAAATAGAAATGGAAACCACATCCACTCCAGAGCATGCACGGCTTGCTGTAAAAACTGTCAACTGGTGACTTAAAAACATGTTGCTCAAGAGATATTTTAACACTGAATTATGCCATTGACACCGAAAACCAATGGATTTCAAATATGAAGCAAATAACCCCCTTCCTCATGACAAGAAGGACTTGGGGGTGGCTGGTGGATGAGAAGCTGGAGATCAGCCATCAGTGTGCTCTTGTAGCCCAGAAATCCACCCCTTTCCTGAACTGCAGCACCAGCAGGGTGAGGGAGGGGACTGTGCCCCTCTGCCCTGCCTGGTGAGACCCACCTGCAGTGCTGCATCCAGCTCTGGGGGCCAGCACAGCAAGGACAGGGACCTGTGGGAGTGGGTTTGGAGGAAGCCACAAAGGTGATCAGAAGAGGGGAGCACCTCTCCTACATGGAAAGGCTGGGAGAGTTGAGGTGATTCAGCCTGGAGAGAAGGCGCCTTTAAAAATGCCTTTCAGTACTTAAAGAGGGCTTATAGGAAACATGGGGACAGATATTTTAGTAGAACCTACTGTGACAAGACAAGGTGCAATGGTTTTAAACTAGAAGAGGTTGTCTGAGACATGATCCATCCCTGGAAACATTCGAAGCCAGACTGGACAGGGCTCTGAGCAACCTGGACTAGTTGAAGTTGTCCCTGCTCATTGCAGGTGGGTTGGATTAAATGGCCTTTAAAGGTCCCCTCCTACCCAAACCATTCTGTGATTCTGTCATAGTGAATCCTACAAAGTGTTCACATTCTGAGGCTCCAGGTCTACCAGACACTGGAGTCAGGACTAAAGGAGAAGCAACTCTGCTGAACCATGGAGGGAGAATCAAAACAAAGCCTGGGCAGAAGCACAGGTTTGACCTGTTTTCTAGAAGGCTTGAATGTACTATGTTACATGCACGTGGACATAAGCAGTCAAATTCACAGGTCATAAATGTAACTACATGCCAAAGAGGCCATATAAATCTCTTATTTATAGAAATAAAATAACCATAGCTTCAACTTCCTATGTAAAAGTTCACCCATTTCAAAAATCCTTAAATCTTTGGTCTTTACCTTGAAAGAGCTTAAACGTCTTTGCTAGTTCAGTCCACCACAGTTCATGTAACTAAGCCAGTAAATGTGTCCAATAGCAGCTCCTACTAAAAGCAAGAAATATGAAAAGAGGAAATCTCTGAAAGAATAATTCCAACTTCAGATATTAAATCCCCAAGTGGCAGAACCTGATGCTAAGGGCAATCTGAAGCAAAAATTCCATTTCCTGCAGCTTTCCTTATATAAGAAGTGTCACAACTTGGATTCAGGATTCTAGTTAAACATGGTATTTATTTTCTGAAAAGATATGGAATAAAGTTCTTCGCTGTATTTAGGATAAATTCATCATTGCATCTTTTCTGACTGTAAATAACATTTTTTACTCACCTTCATTTTTTGGAGTCAGAAGTACCAATTGACAGCTGCACAACAGAAATGTTATTTGATGGCTGGTATAAGGTAAATGCATACAAACCAGACACCTATTACAGAAATATACTGCATTAAGGGTACCGTTTTCATAAAAAAAGCACAGGGAGAGACAAAAAAACCTGGAGGCATATGAAATATCTATGAGAAAAACCCAAGCTACCCACTGTGGTATGAGGTAATCACAAATTGCTGCTACAACGACTTTTGCTGTATTTTAGACTATTTTATTTAACACTGTCCTTTTGTAAAAAAAAAAGTCTCTGCCTCTCAAGTTTCCCTTGAGATCATGCTAATAAACTATAATACACACAAAGAAACTAATAGGCTTTTTCCTGTTTGGTGTAAACACATATATAATTTGTTGTTATGCTGCAGGCACTAACAAGGGTCAGCTTCCATTGTGCTGTGAGCTGTGAAACCAACACATGGAAAGAGTCAACTATTTATCCTGTTAAAAGCAGTTATCAGACAACATCTCTTAGGAAAGGTTCAGATTCAAACTTGGAGTGAAACAACTCTGTGGCCCTGTGCTTCTGCTGTTTCTTCACAGAGTTAGAAAAGCTTACAAGCAAAGAGAAAATGCTCACTAAAGAGTTAAGTAGAAAAGAACTGAGTTGTCCACACTCAAAAGTGGTGCCCTGAGGCCAAGGCAGCAGCTGAGGTGTGCAGTGCCAAACGTGAACTGCTGCCCTGCCTAAAGACACCAACCAAAGCCTCACTACACCAGCAGCCTTGACAGATGTGTGTTAGACAAAGAGACAAATTACAACAAACCTCAGCATCCAAAGCAAGGGCTTTGGCAAATATACACCAAACAGAAAAGTCCCCAACACTAGTTTTGCCCTAACACAGCCATGGGACAAAACCCTTCCAGAAATAGGAGAGAGGATGCTTTTTACACACAAGCTCACCCAAACAAGGAAGCACTCTCTGTTTTAGGGCAAACACTGTCAAGTATTAGTAGATAATCTCTTGAACCAAAAACAAATAAACCCACGTTTGTCAGTAAGGACAAGTTTAGAGCACGTTCACTTCTGCATTAATCCTGCTGCAACAAGTTTCTGCATGCTTTCCTATGCTCCCTCCCTGGGAAGAGCCAGGCCTGCTAGGACAACAGCCAGCATGCAGCTCATGACAGAAATACTCCAGGCTACCAACCACCTGCCTCCAGCACTCAAGGCATTACCCTTTTCTGCTCAGGTCACTCCCTGAAACAGTAAAACAAAACACCTGTTGACACAGGGGGACATATAATATGCAAACCACTGATTCTGTAAGGCTCATATAACCAGCCCTACACCCAGTGAACAAGAACTCCTTCATGTTCCTGAACCATACCCTTTTATCACTCTATTCATCATGTATTCTGATCTACTAGAGATAGTCTCGAAAGAGCAAGGGGAAAAAGCAAACAAACAAAACATGCCAAAGCCTTTTTTCATCTCTTAGGGTTGCACTTTGTGCACACAGACAAACCAAACCAAGCAGAGCTCTGTCCTGATGCTGTCCCGTGGTGTTTCAATGGTCTTCAATTAATATTATGTCCTCTCTCAGTAAGGTTATTACACATTTGGGGCAAACCTAAAACCTCTTCGTTTCTCCTGCCCTTTTTAGTGCTGGAGCAAGCAATTCATTTACTTTCCATGAGTGAGAAACAACGAACTCCCTGAGAGACAGGAGATGAATGCCACAGGCAGGAGCAGCAAGAACTCCAAGCACACCTCACCAAATTCATTGCAATACAGCAAGTTCAGCCTCAGTAGCCCACTGGTGGCCACAGCCTGCTTGGACAGTCACAGACATCATTCCAAGGAAAGCAAAGTATCCGTGGCTTACTGTTTGCAGCCATAAAAGTGTCTCAGACTGCTGCAGTTCCCAGCAGTCATCCACTATCTCACCACCACATGAACCAGGAGTTCTTATGGAATCACCACCGGCCTTTTGCTTTGTTTGCTAAAACAGGAGACACATTTTCAAACAGGCTTTTCATGCACATGCCCATAAAGGGAAACCAAGCACAGTTTTGCTCAAGTTTCTCCCATCCTTCAAAAAGCCTCTTCTTTAAAGCCTTGGATTAAGTAACAAACTAAATCAAACTTCTGGCCCAAAAGAGTGCATCCGTATTGCTGTTGGTTTCTCCTGACCCTGGTCTGGACACACAGGGGGTCACCAGCACTAGGAGACCAAGAACAAGCATGTGGCTCAGCAGCAGGAGAAACACTAAGGAAGCCTGATACTTGCTTTGGCTAATTTTGTTAACTCTATTTGGAGAGGTTTCTTAAAATTAAGCAATTTGACCAAGTCTGAGAGAAGGGGAAAGAAGAACTGTTTTGTCTTTCACCTAAAGATAACATCAGCAATGCAGTCTGAGGGAAAATTAGATACCCTTTGCAGTGTTGCTCATGTTCTTAAAATAGGTTTCAGATGGTTACACATACATGAAAGTTCTTGTTCCAAAATGCTGCAAAGAGAACAAGCAGGACCCAAGGGAACAGCACAAAGCTGTGTCGGGGAGGGTTTAGGGTGGGTATCAGGAAAAGGTCCTTCCCCAGAGGGTGGTGGGCACTGACCAGGCTCCCCAGGGCAGTGGGCACAGCCCCAAGGCTGCCATAGCTCCAGCAGGGTTTGGATGATGCTCTGGGGCACATGATGTGACTCTTGGGGCTGTCCTGGGCAGGGCAAGGAGCTGGATTTCAATGATCCTTGCGGGACTATTCCAATTCTGGATGTTCTATGGTAGCTGTGCCCTTTTGGCTGACAAGAGAAAGGTGAAAGCATTACTCCATGAGTACCAGGGGGGCTGTTCTTCCCAAACCACTCTTCCTTGTTTACCCCATCACTGATGTGCAATGGTCGACTGCATTTCTTTGCAAAGAAAAGCATACCTTGTATGTTCAGCAATGAAATGAACTCATTTTCCATGTCTGTAAACACTGCCAGTAAAGCACCAGGGTTCCTGCAGCCTGCAGAGCTGGGCACCTGTAACCACAACCCCATCCAAAGGTCCAAATATAGGTACATGAAGTCATGAACTAGAGCTGGTCTCTCATGTCCTGGTAATATTTTCTTCTCTAAAATGGTGATCAAATGTGCCTCGGTCCCTAATGATCTGTCTCAACACATGAAGAGTATCTAAAAGCTAATTAGCCCACTAAAGCATGTGAGGCCTAATAAGCACTGTGCTGTGTAACCTCTCAAAGCATCAATACCAGGCAGTATTTAAGCAGTCCCAGATGTGTTCATCTCAGAGCAGAAGAGATTTCCAGAATGCTGTTTAGAAGTTGATTTTTACAGGCACAGTTCCAGTACTTCTTTTTAACCTTTTAAAATATTAAGCTAAAGTGCACACAGGTTTATAAGGCAGGCTTTTGCAAATCTCTGCAAAATGTGGCCATGGAACACAAGCAATCACAAGCAGTCCATCACCCTTTTATCTCTTAAACACTGTGCAATGGAAAGCACTCAGTTCTATATGGTGTGCTTTCTCTCTGCATTTCATAACATCATGTCAATCAGCTTTTAACATTCTCTTTTACAGCAGAGGTGAGTGCAAGGAAAAAGAATGCACTCAAATGCAGCATGAAATCTTCCACCAACAAACATCATTTAAATCACAGAATCCTTCACTAACACCTATGTCCTTCATCAGTTGAAGATGCTGAAAGCAATGACAATATTCACTACATGTAATAAAAAATGCTTACCAGGTTGGTAAGTTTCTAAATGAAGACTTTAAGATCAGTAACATTTTTGTTTTAATCTTATAAAATCCCTTTGCAGCCTTTGGAAGCCAAAGAGCGTTTGGAGCCAGCTATGCAAATTGGTAAAGCTCAAACCAACTATATTAACAGTGAAACTGGTATTGCTTAAAAGCTGAGAACTATAGAATGAATATAAAGATGAAATTCATTGTTTTGTAATATGGATGAGCACAGCAATACAAAAAAAATAAAATCTCAAACGCTCAAGTAGAAAACTCTCCTAGAAATTTTGGCCACAAAAATGCTAAAGCTCAAAAAAAACCCCAAAAAACCATCTGTCAACCACATAAGTAGTACTGTTTTCAACTAATTAATTTGTACACAATATATCAAAGATTAGAGTGCCTCCTAAAAACATTTATTTCTTTATGAAACAGGATGAGCTCTGATACACTACAGGACTATTTTTAAAACTAATCTGAGTTAATAGTGTGTGACTGCTGAGCTCTTTCAGATCCCCCATGACTGTAAACACATAAGCATTGTATCTAAATCTATCCCAATCAAGTTTTGATGAAGTGACTGCAACAGTCACAAGGTTCTCTGGTTGTTCTTAAGAAAGAACTGGGATTTAAAATTCTAGTTAACAGATTTAAAGCCTCCACTCAAAACTGAGTAACTCCTGTTATCTGGAGAAGTTCTTCTTGCACTGTGAGTAGTGCATATATCTTGAATATATCTATCTGCCAGCCTAGCAAAATGGTACCATTTTCATTAGAGGGTCTGAGCAAGGAATATTATTGGCAATGCTCCTGGGGGAAAACCAACCAAACCCAGAAAAGCCCCAAACAATTGCCAAGCTTCTCCCCACCCACCGAAGTTTGTTCTGCAGGCATTTTTCCTTCAGAGAACCCATCCCTTGCTCAGATTTTCGTCAACACCAGATGCACAGCAAACAGCAGTACCCCTGGCTCCAGCCCTCAGGGCTGTCCTGCTGCCCTAGGCACTGACAAGGACACCACAAGTCATGGCAACACACTAAATCTGTAAAATGCAATGCCCAGCCAGGCTCTGACACCCATCTCAAACCTGCACTCAGGGGGAGTCTGCTTATGCTAACAGGATCTGTAAAATAAAGAGCTTTGAAATACTTCTGCTTCCTCTTCCAGAGGTACTTCACAGCTTAAGCTTCTCTGCATGAACAGTATAAACAAGTGTAAATCACAGTCCACTTCTGCACTGGAAATGTATTAGTAAAAGCAAAAGGATTAATGCCATATTAAAGAAGTGGCAACACTGTATACAGTGCAATTTTTGGGTTTGCTCAATTTGCAAAATGCATCATATAAACATACCCAAATGTTTTAAAAGAAAAGAAACAAAAGATCTTTTTCTTGGGTTATTTTTACTTGCAAAGGTGTCAAGCAGCAGAAAATTATTCTTATCTCTGAAAAAGCTTTTGTATTTATTAAAGAATAACCTCCTTCTGTACTCAACATCAATATAATTGCATCTGGGGAACAGAAATTCTGTTGCATCCAAAGGCAGTCATGCCTTTTACTCCTCAATTTATTCCACTGAGAGCTGTAGATCCCTCACATGGTCTACAACCATGGTCCTCAAACTAACATTTTAACAAAATCTACAGGTTTTGATGCTCCTTCTAGCATAAAAGTGAGATCCCACACTTAGTGCTTATTCATGAACTGGGGGGGAACTGAAGCAAGGCCAGAACTGGGAGCCACACAGTGCTACCCCAGTGCTAAAAGCACTTACATCTCTGTCACAACCAAAAGGGTTGAGCACACACTGGAGCATCCCCTGAAGTGAATGCAGCAATACATCACAGAATACCTGTTACTGTCACTTGTTAACTATATAAAGTAACAAAGATGATTATAGGGGCCAGATTTGTTCTATACCATGAGACAAGCCACAAAGCATCACCACATCATACCTCAGACAACATCAGTCTGGCTATTTTGGTAAGAGACACCCCCAAAAACCTACTCACAATACTTCATCCAGCAGGATAACTCCTTAAGGAAAAGCCAAAGACCCTGGATACGTGAGTAACTTACATCAGCACTCAGGAATGGACCGAGCAGGGGGAAGACTGCTGGCTACAAACACAGTGTCTGGATTTTCAGAGGTCATTGGGAAAACCAGGTTACATATCTGAGATGCAAGTCAAGTCTTCTGCTTAATTCTCCTCATCAAACAGCCCTAGCAGATTTGCTGTGGTTTACAGAAGTTAAGGTCAGCAACCTCCTCCTTGGATGTTTATTCTTACTGCTGCTAACAGCTAAGTTTTAAGAAGGTTACATTTGAATAGAATAAATGATGGCAGACAATGCTATTTAATATTTCATGTCAACCATGAAGTTGATTTTTTGTTGACTACCTGGACTTGCAGCCATGCATAGATATTTAGGACTCCTAGAACAGGAGAAGGATGTTCCAGGGCACCTCCCCTGACGGGAAAAGCTGAGCAGAGCTATCCAACACTCCTGGAACTCTCCAAGAGCTGGTAATTCCCTGCAATGCCCAGCAACTACTCTACTAAAGCACAACAGGGACATCCATTACTAAGCGAAACACAAGCCCTAATTATTATTTTTTAATTTCCTCCTACTTTATTATACTAGGAAGTCTTTATTCCTATTGCCTACCTCTGCTTTCATCATATTTCAGAATTAACCAGTTTATTCTCAGATTAAGTTGAGAATAAAATCTCCACAGGAAAAGCTCTGTAAATTCCTATCCATAAGTTAATGGCCTTTAAAACACTCTTTATCTTCCATATCATTACCCCTGCTCAGCAGCTTCAATTTTATTAATACTGAAGAGCAGCAGACCACTCCTAAGAGCTATAAAACACCCCCAAAAAGCAGGAAGATTATACTGTCAGTTGGCTTGTATCAACTATATACACATCTGCACAGGTTCAGAGAGATTGGCAGTAGTTTGGGTTCATTTTTACAAGAAAATCAGAGGAAACAAGGTGGAACTTACAAGACTTCCTGTGTTCTGGACCATCCTTTGGCACATGGTATGAGTGAGGGATCAGCTTTTCAGACATTGTTCCACTAGCAGTGGGAACTCACTGACAGTGCTTTGAATCAGTGCATTTTGAAGTCTTACATGCAAGGAAAGCAAGTGTTGCAGAGGGCAGAGAATAAACAAACCTGAAATACTTTGCCCACATGACACTCATAATGCTATATAACACTTTCAGCCTGATTTTCTTTTTAATTTGAAAGAATTTTCCTGTACTGAGTATTAATTTCTCCACTCAGAGTATGTTTGCTTTGACAACACACACACTAAATGTTTATTCTGTTCCTGAAGTGAGAAAAACAAAGATCTCCATAGCTACCAACAAGCTGCTATGGTAGGATATCATGGCAGCTCATTTTGTGTCACCCAAACTTCAGGCACTGGGTTTGTTTCTGCAACAAATTAAGAAGTATTTGGGAGAATTAGTGTTCCTTAGAGATACAAGCTTCCCTAATTATTGTAAAACCCAAATGCAGTAGCAGTTGCTGTTTTCTGAGATGAAGGATGTTTAGTCTTCCAGTTCCAAGTACCACAAATGCCCCCCGCCCCATTGTCTCTCCTCTACATTTAATGCACCTTGTTAAAAAAGGTCAGAAATAATAACAAAAGTTGTATTTCTCCATAGGTGGGAACTGCCAGGCTCTGAGCAGGGAATGAAGGATGCATGCTACAGGACAGAGAGTGTATGGAGAAGAAAGAGGAACAAACCCAGGCTGCAAATAACAGCAGGTTCCTTAATAGAGCAGCAACAGCATCGTGAAGTTCAAAGAAATATTTTTGGTCATTTGCTTCCAGTTAAGCCCTCTTTCTTAACCAGCTCTGTTCTCCTGGCTAGGACACACACCACACCACATCAGTTCTGGCCCAGGATCAGTTGAACAGCAACACGGCCACAACTGAGCTGGGAACCATCTTGTCATCACTCTGTTGGCCAACACACACAGAGCTGCTGGAAGTGTTCTGGGAAGAACTCGTCCCTTTTGATTTTATTTTGTCTTTTGGCAACAGCAAAACAAGGCAAAAAGGCATTCTGGTCCCCAAGTGCAACACCAGCAGCCAGGAAGGGAAGCTGGGTGAGGGGTGGAGGAAGCTTCTGCTGTGCCACCTACTGCGGGCAAGCAGTTCTGCTCCAGGTTACAGCCCTGGGACACTGCTGGGAACTCCAGCACTGCCAGCAGGCAGCTCATACCCAGCCTCTCTGCACCCTCCCTTCCTGAGAACTACATTTTTCCAACCAAAATGGATCTCAACAAACAGCCCATCTGCAGTGCACCATGCTAAAACAACTGCACAAACAGCCATTTGATCCTGTAGATAAAGTCTACAAGAAACTCACCACAATATTGCTTTATACTGGGGAAATCAGAAGCCAAGGTTGCTACCATGTCATCTTTTTCAACAGCACTGGAATGGTACCAAGAAATAAAACACATTCCTCACAGAACTTCTATTATAAGCTAACAGGTAATCTTTTAAGAAATTGCATCATGAAATAGCTAGTTTTACGTATGCACCTGACACCTTTTCCACAGAATCATTAGGGTTGGAAGGGACCTCTGGAGATGATCCAGTCCAACCTCACCTGGAGCAGGTGACACAGGGACACATCCAGATGGGGTTTGAATGTCTCCAGAAAGGGAGACTCCACCACCTCCCTGGACAGCTGTTCCAGTGCTCTGCCACCCTCAACACAAAGAAGTTCTTGCTCATGTTGAGGCAGAACTTCTTGTGGTTTAGTTTATGGCCATTGCTCCTCCTCCTGTCACTGGGCACCACTGAAGAAAGGTCCCAACTACACATTTAGGTAAAGGAAAAAAGACAACCCAACAATTCACATATTAAAAAAAACCCAAAAACAAATGGAATATTCAACTCTTCAAAAGCCTATTACAACATTGTCTTGAAGAGTGATATAAAGCCCCTATCTGAATAGGTCAGCAGTTCTCCTAAATTACTGTGGTGATAATTACCTGCAAGTTACAGCTAATTATAAAAATCCACTACACTTCAGAAATCCATTCAGAGAATTCACCATTTTAACAGTCAAACTCAGCACACTCCCTGCTCTAAAACACCAAATTCCTCCCAGATTGAAAATACAAAGCTTTACGACACACAATAAAGTAACTTTGCAGGGAAACACTCACTTGATGGAGTTCCTGAAGTGGTCCTCAGCAGGGTTTTTTACTGTACAGCTGTTCAGCAACCACAGATCTGCTTCTGCAGAGTTGTCTGGAAACCAAAAAACAAACCTGTGTTAAGAGCTATGCAACCTGTCAAAACCTCATTTACAGCAAATAAAAAAAGACCAAACCAATTAATAAGTTGAGTATTTGCAAGATTATATTCAATTACAGTTTTGGAAGAGGGTTTTTTGTTTGTTTGTTGTTTTGGGCTTTATGGAAAATAAAAGGCACATTTCCATTGTAATTTTGTTTTGGTTGGGTTTTTTTGCAAATGGGGAATGAATCATTATCTCTTTTACCAGCTGAGATGCCACTAGCTTGCACATCATGGAAAACAGTTCAGAAAAATGATCACTACTCCCAGAAATGCACACTCCCCAGAAAGATCTTGCCTACAACAAAGGCAAAGTTCAGTGGCCACCAAAAGCAAGTTCCACTCACAAACCAAAATCCCTGCTTCAGCTCTGCTGTGAATTAATATCCCAAAAGAAACACATCACAATTTATAAAACATGAACCTCTGCTAACGAGAGAAGTCAGTGCAGCTGGTTTGGAAAGAAACCTGCATATTTGTAGTTTTGATTCTATCTCAGTTATGGTATAATTATAGTTCAGCCATTTTCACACAAAAAATATTCCTGCACCCAATATCTGCCTCCGTTCAGATAAGGATATTATTTTTTCAGGATCCCAACCTTTCTGTACATTCACAGCCTATTGATATCTGAACACATTCACAGAAATGAATCCCAGAATTATCTGTAGAAGCACATATATCCACTCTAATCCTGTAAAACATGACCTATAGTACAGAATTACTAGTATAGTTATTTTTCTTGTGAAGTTAGAGCTGCTTTTTTCCAACAAAAGAATAAAGCTAATCTATCTCCAATAGTTCAGTGCTCCAGCATTCATCAGAATAGCTTGTATCAGGCTGGGTAAGAGAATGCATATCACTCTGGCTCCTATTCAGCACACTGAGCCCTGAAGCATTGACTGAGGTATCTTTAAATACCATAAGCCAGTGAGCAATGAAGAGAGGCAAACCATCACTTTTAGGATGCTTTATTTAAATTTATATCCTGTTAAAGCAGGAGGAAGCTCGCAAAGCCTTAAGCACGTTTACATATGCATTCATCATGATTGTATCCACACAGGCACAAATATCCTTTTCCTCCATACACATACCTATAACTAAATGCTGAAAGTGAAAAAGCTTTCTGTCTCACTGACACTTTCTTCAAAGAAATGAACATTTACACTTAACTATGGATCACTTCACCAATGAAACAGGTAAATTGGAAAAACCCACTAAAATATACCAAGAACTGGCCCTGCCAGGTTGGGAAATAGGACCAAGTTCAATTTTAGTCTACACAAGTGAAAATAAAAGTGATAGAAGACAAAGAAACTCTCCTCCAACCAAGACTGCCTGAAAATAACATCTTCAGACTAATGAACAGACTAATTTACTGTTAGGAAGATAATTAGAAGTTAAAAATTGCCTAGAAATGATGTACAGAAAAGCAAAGAACCACACAGTTGCCAAGTCCGGAAAAGAGTGAACTCTTGGCCTATTCAGATACACCAAGTATGAAAACAAACATTTTGAAAATAGTTTTCCAATAACACTGTCAAAACTTGGTATTTCTTATTGTTTTCAGCAGCATAAAATATTTCCTAACCCAGCCTCACCCCCATAACACACCCACCTGAGAATTAGGGGTGGAACACACACACCAAGCCAGCATTTAAGTGAGACATTGCAATTAACACACAGGACTTTCAGCAGCACTGAGAGAACACCATTTTCAAGAGATGTCTCCATCCAGAAGAGGTTTCACCCTCTGAAGAACAGAAGAGGCAGAGCAAAGCCTTTTGCAGAACAGAAGCTTCTGAGTAGTTTTGGGAAAAGGAGTCTCATTCATGCATACATCTAAAAATAACTTCAGAAGAATAGAAGTGTAGCAGAGATTTGTCCTCTCCTTACAGCAACATTATTATTTTTCCATATTTAGCTGTTCTATTTCTGTATTTATTTTTAGATTTTTTCTAATTAAGTCCATTCTCTCTCCTACAAATATGTTTACATACAAGTTTTGATTATTCATATATATAAATATACAGAGACGCACTTGTTAGTTATACACTTATTAATAAGAGTTCACACCACAACTCTTCAGAGCGATAGCTGAATTTTCTTAGCTATTTCCTGACCTGTTCAAACATAAATTGATCACATGCACTGGTGTAAACTCATCATGATGTGACTCAAGAGGACAATGTAACCTTTACAGGAGGTTTTCCAGACTCTGACAGGCAAAACTGAAGCAAGAACTATCAGCACAGAACATTAATTATGGCAATGTATATGATTTAGGTACATATGTCCTGCAACAAGGTTCTCAAAGAGGACCTGCTTTCTTCAACTTCTTTTTGCCATATATTCAGCCTAATGACACTTTTGAAGTACGATATTTTGCTGCTGACCTTTTCCCTATGAGATACTTAAGAGTTTCTTTTATGTTCAGGCATTTTGAGAGAAATAAAATAGGTTTGTCAAATGAGCATTGTATGAAATGCTCAAAAACACAACTCAAAACCATGGCCTTTTTGCATTGTGACATCTTTCCCATTAAAGAAAGGCTGCACTGGAAGTAAACCACAAAGTCTACCATGCTCTCTGCAAAACAACATAGAATACAAAGAAACCTAAAAAACCTAAAGGTCATGGAAACTTCTGAACACTTCAGTTAATTGGGAAGCTCTGGAAAACAGGAATTGGCTGCATTATGCAATACTAAGATGATAAAATGGCAAGAGCCAAACATCAATATACCTACAGAGGACAACACTATTTACAATTCTTCTCTAACTAGCAGTTTTGGGATTGTTATCATTAGAGAAATCATAAATCAGCAGAATTTCTTAAGACTGCAGTAATACTATCAGTTGAGAATTAAACAACTGACTCGGGTTTGCCCTAGTGTTTTAACTTTTAGTCTTTTTTCTTCACTTCTTTATCCAAAACTTTGTTTTCTTTCAGCCTCCCCCCAAACCACATCTCCTAGAATAATCAAAACACACAGAGCAAAAAACATAGAAGAAACAGTGCTAGTCAAGACCCAAAAGCACAGCCCCTCTTTGCTTTCTTCAGCACATCCCTCCTCTCTGCACCGAAACCACTACCAGGTCTGCTCAGCCCTGCTTGCCCAAAAAACACGACTCCTCTTTGCATGCCATCCTTTTACATGCTGTCCATCCAGCTGAGGGACTGCAGCCTGAAAGGTCTTCCTCTGTAATCCCTCAAGGCTCTTCCAGGGCCTTTTCCTCTTTCTAATCTTGGTGCAAGTCTTCCTTGTCACCCCTTCTGACTTTCCTTGACTCCTAACTCTTACATAAATACATATAACCTTCAGTTTCTCTCTTTCCATGTGCTGTATATCCCAGTCTGTTCCCATTAATGCTTTGCCCTGCGTATTCTTCCTGCCAGAACAGCTCTCCTCCCTTCCCTTGATGCCTTGCTTGGCATTTGACACTCTCCAGCCAGACCCACTAACACCCAAATTATGTATCTGGAACATGTGCTCACAACTGGCTCCATGGGAATCATCTGTCCCCAAAAGAAACAGATATCTAAGCATGAGGACATCTCACAGCCAGTCACAAAAGTCATCCAGCATCTTGACTGGAACAAAGTTACCAAATTCATTCTTTTCTTTCAACATCCCTGTGTCACAGAAACCCACTCTTACTTAAATTAAGTTACTGAAATAAGATGCTGGTTAATTTAATGATTTCTTGGACCACTGGGCATCAAGAGACTTCCACAAGTATTGGGAAAGAATCCCCTCATAAATCCTGGTTCAGCAATGCTGTGAATCAGCAGTGCAGGAGGAAGGTACATCCTCCTCTGGGGACATGGAGCTTGGCCATTTGTTTGTAGACAATAGGCTTTGCTCACAGCAGAAAATCACACAAGTTTGGGTGTCTTCTTTCATTTCCAGCCCTTCCCTCAGTACACAAAATACTAGTTACCATTTGCTGGTTCTCAGTATTTTGTATCAGATCTGGTTAACTATCAGCTTCCCTATAACTCATCCTACAGAAAAGATTCCAAACCAACCAGCCCTTTCCCTGTGTCTGCACCCTCAGCAGCAGCTACAACTCAAACCCACAGGTTATCACGAGTTTCCAGATGGTACCTGTTTGAAATCTCAGACACACATTATCAGTTCCCACCTCTGAAGGCCTATCATGCATTTCCAGTGATATAAAACACTCAAATGCATGCTGAAAATACTACCCCTTTCCAGGATGCAAATGTCTTTCAAAGCAGTCCCACTCATCTCTCATAAGCAGCATTAAGGATGTAAAATACAAAAGGATCGACTTGATTGCAACATGAATTCTGTTTTCTCATTAAGTCTTGAGATACTCTGGTCATAACAAATGACTTCATCCACAATTAATGAAAGCATAAGGACTTGGTTCACCCTGCAGATCTGTATTTAAAGCTCCACAAGAAAAGCCAGGCTGCTTATCAAATCAGGTAATGCAGACAGGCCTTCATTACAAATGAACTCTCCCATCATGACCCTCACCCTGATTTAAACTCCAAACATGCAAACTTGCCATTTTTATTCTCAATTAACATTTCCATTGCTGAGCTAATTGTGCAAGTAAGCTGTTCTGTTTTCTGTTTTTTAAGGAATTATTTTTGGTAAATTCCTTCCTGAGCAGGCAGACATCTCAACAGCAGCTACTGCTGGACTATGAACAGGCTTTACAAAGCCTTCCAGGTCAGGATGCTGGCTCTGGTATCAAAGGACATTCTGCCTGTCCAGCACCAAAACAGACACAGGGACTGCCCATTGAACACATCAAATCAGTGGGAACTGAGCAAGACCTTAGTTCCACTAAGGGGAAGAGGGGGAAAAATACAACCCAATAATACATTGTTTATTGGATTCATATCATAACATGTTAAATCCTTGCCTCTTTTCATTTCATTGTAACAGACAAATCACTCAAATTTATTTCCTCATGCAATGATTTCAGGACAGAAAGTTTTGTTCCCAGTCACATGCAGCTAGTGGGACAAACTCCTGTCACACAAGCAGGATGCTCCAGCTACACTCCTGCCTGGCAGAGGACTGAACCACCCAGACAGAGCTGGGTAGGAAGGTTTCACCCCTCCACCCTTTGCAACACCCAGGATGCACCAAGTGACGAACAGGAGAATTAAGCCTTGCTTCAAAGGTTTGCCTTTTAACAATGTCAGGAATCCAATTACGGTATAACTTGTATTTCCACTCCTTCTGCAAAGTCCAGCTGATTTTTCTGCCTCTTTACCCAGCACAGTCAACAGGAATTGACAAGTTACTTTGCTCTTTTGTTCATCTTCTCTCACTCACTAAATTTTCCATGCATTCAGGCACCTAAGGGCACTGTGGTTGCGAAATGATTTAGGTTTAAAAAGGCTAAACCTAAAAAGGTTTCTTTTTGAAAGGCACCATGTAATTACACTCTGAAATGACAGTACCCATAGGGCATTTCAATAATTCCTCCATGTAAATGATAACTTTCCCAAGCCCACAACTCCTGCCACATTTGCAGCCATTGAACAGCTCAAACTTCTTCCAGTCAAGGAAGGGACTGATCATGTCCACATCTTATCTGTGTTGATTGCAATCACATAGTCCAATTACATCCATCTGCAGCTCTGGGCACAGTTCTGTGTCCCATAAACTGCTGCATTTCAGTCTATATTCTACAATTCCGCTTGTCAAACAGCTCCCAGAGTGACATCTTAGAGCAAAGGGACACTATTTACAAGTACACAACCATGACCATGTTCTCAAGGAGGCTTATTCCAACCTGACTTGAGCTTACGGGCTACCTTTTTCTCATGGCTCTTGGTTGATAGAAAATAGACAAGGCTCTTTCTGCACATGGTGTTTTATACCAAAGGTGAATTTTAACTCCTTCCTTCAAAATAAAGACTTCAGTACTTTGAGAAATAAAGACTTCAGTACTTTGAGAAAAGCAGACCATACAACTATTGCTTGAATAAACCAAGAGAGGATAAATCTCTTTGCTGGGGAAGAGGTGTGCTGGCAGAAAGCCTAAGCAGTGCCTGTTCAGCCCAGTACCACCCAGTGCCAGGAACCCCAGCTGCCCTGGGCAGCAGCAGATGCAGGTGCCATAGCACAGTGCTGTAAGGTGGGCATTTCATCCTGCTCTTGAGCACGAGGATAATCTCCATGCACTCCAAGAACCAAGTGCTGCTTTCGCTCCACTGCAGACTTAATGCTCAGCGTAAATAATTTCAATATGCAGGGCAGCGATGAGTGATTTCTCAGTCTCACAGGGAAAGCCCCACTACATCAGAAACAAGGGCAAGCAGCCTGTTCCAGCCAGGCCACACTACAACACACAACTCCAACTCATTCTGATGATTAAGGAGGGTCGAATTTGTTTTGTTGACAGAATTTGGAGAAAACCCAGAAACTCCTCCTCCTCCAAGTCTTGAGCCTGCTTGCTCTTCCAGAAATAGCACACACAGTAGACTCAGGGCCTTTCTGCCCCTACATACAGCTTCATATGCAAAACACACGTTACCCAAAGGAGCAAATACAGACTGATGACTTCTATCTTAGTCACCCACAATCCGAAATCAACCATCAACAAAACTTCTTGCACAACCCCCTGCAACTAAAGTTTCCAAACACACTGATTTACCTTCAACACCCACATATTAAATATGCACCCAGCCCTACAGAGATTCCTTTTCATCTTATAGATGCAGACATGTAGTTTCAGAGTTTCCATAACTCCGGGTCTACACTGAGTTGTCCCTGAGTTCAGGCTGTTCCTGAGCACAAGGCAGTGCCCAAATCCATATGCACAAGCTATTTCAGTCTGCATCATTAGGGGCTGGACCAGAGGTATCCAATATGTTTTTATCAACAAGTTTAGAGGCAATCCCAAAATCCAGCCCTTCTGTAATCTGGATAATATAACAAATCAGCAGAAAACACTAAAGAGCACATCAAATTGACTCCTTTCTATGGGACAAGGTAAAAAGAAAAACAGAAAATCCCCCAAAAAACCAATCCAAACAGGCTACAGTAGTTCTAATTCCCCATGAGTGCTCAAACACAACTCTTGCAGAGGTGTTAGAAACCATCTTAGAGCACCTACTCAAGCCTAACTACAGCTTTGAAAGGATGTCAGCTGATGTGTGAGCTCCAGAAGCATCCCCAGCTTTCACAGGGCTCACTGGAAAACAGCTCATTTGTCGTAAAACGCTTCAGAAATCTCCACTTGTTTTATCTGCAGTCTCAAAATAAAGCTTAATTAGTAAAAATTAAGAGGATTTGATTGTTTGGCAGATCAGAGTTCCTAAACTACTAAATTGTCAACAAAAGTGATGATGTTGAGACCTGCAAGACACAAAATGCAAGTCTGAAATGTTGTCTAAACTATTTGAGAACATCACATACTGTGTTATTCAAGGCATGAAAAAAACCACACTGCAGTCAAGCATAAGCAGGTAATTTCACATGCTAATAACAAAGCCAGAGATGAATAAGAAATGAAATTATTATGTTTTCCCATACACAATATGGCTCATATGAATTTGCTATAAACAATAAATATTTCAGAACCAAGACAGATGGACTGGAACCTGCCCCAGCAATATCATTTTAATCTCCTTTAGGTGCAACGCTCTGACAAATCTCATTTATACAAATGCTTCTGTCTGCAGAGCTAATGAAATGTTAATGGCTCTTCCCCACTATGTCTGTGGGGTAAAAAGAAGAAAATATAAATTGAGGGTTGCTTAAGTCCTATCACGTGCCCAGGTACAACTGGTGGGCTGGACCAGGCACAGAAGACAGAAACTGAAGCCTTTATTAAATGCAGGGGCATCACTTGAATTATCCATTCAGAGAAGGTTCTTGCACTTTCTGGCCCCTGCAAGCCACAAGTAAGTCCAACAAAAGGAAGCTCAAAGCAGTGAAGTAGAAGATTCTCCAGTACAGCAAAAGTCCCAAGCAAAGAGAAAAGGAAAAAACCCACAACACTGCTTGATTTCAAGTGTAATATAAAATAGACCTTAGGTAATTAACATTATGCATTTAAGGTCTCATTTAAGGCATTAAATCTGGAGAGCAGCTTTACTCCAAAGATTTCTCCCTTCTCCAGTACACCTAAATCTGTACAAGTTGGCCCATGGCACTGAACTTCCACACCTTCCTCACCTCTGTTCATTTTCACAACAGCCAGGATTAGGGGTTTGCTGTGCTCTGCAAAATAAAGCTACATTTTATTCCTCTATGTGCTTCACAATCTTTTTTCCCCCCTAACTTCTGGCTGCATTAAGTTGTACCTAGAAGCCATTTATTGATTTCAAATGCCTTGCTTCCACTTATTTCTCCTGATACCTAATGCCACAGGGAATATGGATTTAGGTTCTATCTATCACTTTTAAAAGAGTTAAAATGTATAAGCTATTTGAGCCAGATATGTCTAAACACTTATTAAATTGTAGCTTCCGGCTATTTATTGACTTGCTCAGAACTACTTTCACACCTCATCTATTTGCTACTTTATCAGTTTTCTGGAAACCAGGAGATATGAGCTTAAGGTACCATACCCAGCAGCCAGATAAGCCTTTGCTGTGGTTAATTCCCAGCCATCATCCCCAGTTCAGATTATCAGCAGAATTTAGTGCTTGTGAAAGCTCCAGACTGAGCACAGCAGAAATTAAAGCTCACTCTTTACACACACCACCAAGAAATGCAGCACAGCAAGCAGCTTTTCCACAAAATCCCCCCAAACGTGTCTGAATTAGGCTTTCCCCAGAAACATTCAGGACAAAGCAGCAGATCTACTTCCCTGCCCATTTATCCAGACTAGTTGGGAAGGCTGTCCATGGGAGAAAGATAAAGATGCACTGGGGGAGAAAACCAAAGGAGCATAAGCAGGTGTGCACAGGTGTGTCCCAGCCCCTCCTGCCCCTTCTGCATCACCCTGAGCAGGCACAGCAGCCCCTGCAGCTGCTCCTCAGAGAGCCTGAGCATTTCTGTCCCAAGGCAGAGACACCCAGCACAGCCTCACGTGTCATTTCCATCTCCTGTCCCTTCTCACTCTTGCCTGCAGGTTTGTTAGCCTTGTTAGAGACACAGTCTTGTTAGGGTCCTGTCATTTGTACAGAAAAACACCCAGAAATCATTCTTCCAGTACTAATAAGGCTGCATGCAATAGGACAAGCCTCTTTGAAACTTTCTGCACCACTTACAAGTGCCAAAAGTTAAAACATGCCAGTTTTGCACAGAGAATTGGGGCTTTATGGCCTCAGGGTGGTCCAATTTCATCAAGCAAAAACCAGTCAAACACCAGTTTGAGGCACGTATTATTCAATGGAACAGCAGCTCCCGAGAAGAGGAAGGAGATCATTCAGACAAACAAGGTGGTGGGTGAAGATCCCTTTTCCCATCTTATTTGGAAGCAACATCTGGAGATTCCAAGCCCTGTCCCTGGGAGTGATGTTGGTGTGTTCCATTCCAGAGTGCACAGAGCTGTCTGGTAATCCTCCATTCCCTTCAAAGAAGAGGCAGATTTGCTGCAAGAGCTCCACAAGCCAATGAGACAAGGAGTCAGATTTTTTGGTCATTATCTTCTTCCTGCCCAGGTTCCACACTGGGAGTGTCTTCCTTTGCCCGCACCTCTGCCTTTCCTACTCTGAGAACAAGGGAAAGGGTAACAACAAACAAAACCACATTTCACTGCACAGCTCCAAGTAGCCAAGGCACTTCAGGAGCCATTTTCACCTTTCTCCTTTCAAAGGACTGGAGACACTTCACTTCCTTCCCGGTAAGATTTCCAGGCCTGTAGTTATCCACAATTTAATTTACATTTTCTATTGTGACAGGGATCTTTATGCAAACTCTTCTTTTTTCCATGTCAATGCCTTAAGCTTAATCAATGCCAAAGCTTAATCTGGTATCTCCCATGATCACTATCTGTCTTTGCATATTTATATTTTATGACTTCACCATCTTTACAGCTGTTCTCCTTTAGCACATGTTCTCTAATTTACCTGTTCTTTGCTTTCAAAGGTGAATTTTACAAAACAGCATCTAAAAATCCACCCCACTCTGGCACGTTACCCCTCAACTGCTTGACAGTGACATGATTTTTCAGAGAGCTTTTGGTGAACTCTAGTGGTAAAGATTAAAAAAAAAATACTTCACTCTTACACTTTTAACAGACAGAAGTAAAAATACTTATGGTCATAACCACCCTTTTGCTGAAGGAGAAGGCATTGCCCGAGGGACTTGTAAATACCTCCAGGGATGGTAACTCAACCTCTTTCCTGGGCAGCTCATTCCAGTGCTTGGCAGCCCTTTCTGATGTCCAACCTGGGCCTGTCCCCTCTCCCTGTCCCTTGTTACCTGGGGGAACAGACTGACCCCCACCTGGCTACACCCTCCTTTCAGGGAGCTGGAGGCAGCAAGAAGGGTTGCTAAGTTTTGGGTTAAAATGCAGTGGATTTTATTTGTATTCCTCACGCTGAGCCATGTCTCTGTCATTCCTAGCCCAAGCTCCAGCCTTAAATTCTCAATTTTTATGGGATCATCAAAATAATTACTACAATTGCTGTATTGGTTTAAACTGCACGCACAGTCCAAGCTCCCAACAAATGCAATTACTCACACACACCAAGCAAAATTACATCCTTGGACCAATGCAAACACTCAAGATGACAGGCATAATTTCCTCAAAAACATCCCGCACAAAAGGACATTAATTATTTACAAGTTAGTCCATGTTAAGTAGAAACAAGATCATTCTACAGCAGATGGATTGCAGAAATCAGGTTTTTTGAACACTGTAAAAAAACAACTTAAAACCAAATGGTTGCAGTTTCCAGTAGAGTCAAGATTTTTCCAACATTCTCAGTTTTTGCTGAGGAACTCTATATCCAACATTACATTTATTTTCAAAAGCAATATTCAGCACTCAGGGCAAATAAACTATTAGACCCTGTTCAAAACCTTGAGTGAGTTCCTCTCTTCCTGTTACCTGCTTTTCTTTCATGGTTTAATATATAGTTACCTGTTTTCCTTAAAACCAAAAATATTAAAGGTAAAGCCTTACAAGGTGCCACCAAATAAACAGCTGACTCACTTTTTTCACTTTGATTTGTTTCAGCATCTGTTGCAGTTCTGTCTGAGGATGTTTACTGTTTATTCTTTCAGGCAGGCTGTAACTTCAAGAAACCCCTGCAAGGCTCAAATGTTCAAAAAGCTAAGGCATGCACCACAAAGGTACGGCTCAGTCACCCCCCAGACAAGCTGAAGACTTAATTATTATGGGCAGTAATTGTGTCACAAACACATCAGAGGTGGCACCAACACCTTCTGGATTTCCACAGGGCCCCCGAGATAGGAAGGCAGCAGACTGAGGTCCAGTCCCTGTTTAGGAAGCACACAGTAAAACACAGAAGGGTACACTTCTTGCCATGTATCCACAGTAAAACCTGGACAAAATTAATTACAGAAAAAGTGTCTACACCTTGTAGACTCCCAGGTGAGACAATTCACCAGCTCTGGGAGCTGGATCAGGAGCTGCCCATCCCATAGAAAAGCCAATCTCTGCCACTGCTCCTTTCACTCCACACAGGAACTTCCAATCATCGTCTGTGAGAAGCAAGCTAACCTTGCTCTTCTCCCCCCAAAGAAAACCCTTGATCATCCTTATCATTGTCCACACTAAGTTCCATCTGCCCTTTTCCTCCAGGGATGTGTGACTGAGCAGCAATTCTCTGCTGTTGTCTCAGAGCTTGTGCCCGTGTATCCAAAAGCACACCTACCACTTCTTCAACTCCACTTCTGTAAGAAAACAGGATCAGTCTCACCCAGAAATACTGCACACATTATAAAGATTGCTATGGAGTGTGTTTTCCAAATCTGCTGTTAGCACTTGAAAGGTGATTAACCACCGTGGAATCAAAATAAAAATGGGAACAGGCAAAAAAACTCCACACAAAAGAAGCAGTCCAATCTGGTGAGGCATTCACCAACTCATAGAGCATCCTGAAAACATACAGTGTACATAAAAATGTAAAAAACACAATTAGATTAAAACCAGTGTTTAGCTACTATTACCTGAAAACAATGAATTCTCCCAGACACCATGTTAAAAACCTTACTTGTATTCTCATGGCTTTTCTGTGATAAGAAACTAATATTTAAGATGCTAGAAGGTTGCTGAGCTGTGAGTAGGGAGTTTGGATAATTAATGAACCCGTTCACAAATGTCAAGAGCGAGGCAGTATTTGCTCCAGATAATCTGTCTCCTGCCCTCCAAATATCTGACATTACATCAGTTTCTAACACATCACAGAATATTATGTCACATAAGTCAAGTACACACATGCTGTGGAACACATTGCAATTCAACTGGATATTGCTTCAGACAACATCAATTGGTTCTTGAATACCAAAACAACCCCTTTCTGCCCCCAACAAACTGGAAAGCTGAGGGATATAAGAAATACATCCTTGGGTTTAAATGAAAAGATTTCTAAGTCACATATACTGAGCTCATGTCACATAAGTGCACATCAACTCCACAGCAAACTGCTAAAAGGTAAACTCAGTGATTCAGATCAAAATTATACTCAATACTAAAATTCAAGTTGCTTTTCACTAGATAAATATTCAAACTTCTCTCTTTCTCTCCCACAGCAGTCATATATGCATGGTGCATTCCTGCTTTGGACACTTACAAGGAAACTGGGATAGGCTTAGCACACTAAAAACTACATTAGAACTCTTGGTAGTTAGTTAAGAACCTCCCTGCTGACTAAGATTTTGGGGGTAAAAATACACAAATACACACAATGCCTGGGCTGGGCTAAGGTTGCTGTCTTGATACAGCATAAACACAACCCCCAATCTGAATTCTGTATCAAGAAGCAATGCTTGGAAGCAACAGCACAAGAGCTACCCCGTGGCTAAAAATCAGAAAGTTGGGGTTGGAAGGGACCTCTGGAGGTCACCTGGTCCAAGGCCTTTGATTCAGAAGGACCACTGGCCTAGGACCATGTCCAGAGCCAGAACAAAAAGAGGCTTTGATGATTTTTTGGTCAGCTTTCTCATTTGCTGTGATTTTTAGCACAACCAAGACAATGGAACATTTTTAAGCACCCCTTTCAAATACCATTCCTTAGACATACTGTCTTTGTGACTCACAAACACTGTGACCCAACAAGAGTCATTCTTAAATCTCAGTGGTTAATTCCCAAAACATTTACTACAGGTACAAAACCTGTTTCCAAAATCAGCAACAATGGCTTTCAGATACAAAAGTTAAAAAACATTTCTGAGAGAAAAATGCATATTTATCTGTTTTGTAATAAGTTTCCAAACACATTCTCCCTTCAAGGTACACCAATAGACTACATAATATACTTTCTCCTGCATAATGAGATCCACTTTGAATTTCTGATGTTCATACAGTGTTCACATCAACCAATGCTATGAAAAAGTTTTTTCCTGTTAATCACTTAAATAGGGAAAATAAATTAACAGTATTTCAAGATCAGCACGAGCATGTGAAAAAAAGAGAAGTTACTTTCTTTGAACTCAATCCTATGAACTCCAAGTAAGCTTTTAAAGATAAAGCATGCAAACTGCAGGCAAAGCTCAGGCTTCCAAACACAGCTGATTGTTCTGCCTGGTGTGGTGTGCTGAGCTACAGAAACCTGAAGCCTTCACTAAGAGCAGTAAATCACTGTGAAAAACCCAAGTTCTTCAGCCCATGCCTCATGGCACACACACAGAGCTAATTGACACACTGAACACACTTGTGGCACCCAAGCTTGAGCAGCTCTCCTGCCTCATACCATCCCTTCCCCTGGGACATGAGCCATGTGGCTCACCTGGCATTAAAACAACACACCAGGCACAACCTCTGCGCTGGGATTTAGTGACCAAAATGTACCTGAAATGTCACCCACAAGGGACACGACTGGGATTGTCCCCACTCCAGGATGGAGAAGGCTCTGCAGGTTCCCTTCCTTAGCACTTCTTCTTCTGCTACCCATGTGTAAAACACAACCTGCAGTGCAAATTGGATGTTCTGGATTTCCCAGACCAGGAGATACCTCTACCTTAGATCAGGGGTTTTTTATTTTTGCATTCTACAAATGAAAAAAAAAACCTACCAGGCAATGCTGAAGAGACATTTGATACAGCATAAAATGGGCAGGGTTCCAACTTCATAAAAATCAAGTGAGGCGTGTTGTAATCACTGCTCCCAATTTTATCTGTGGGCAGCACCCTTGCACTGATCCACTCGCACCACGATAAAAGACAAGCAGCCAAAGCAGAGGAAAACACTTTCCAATGCCATGAAAATGCCAGCAAGGGCACTGGAACTTACAACAATGTTAGGAACAGTTGGTTGTCAGACAGGAATATGCTAAATAGGTAAATTAGTTACTAGGAATTACCAGTCATAGAGTTACCACACCTTAGAATTTACTGAAATCAATTCAAGTTCAAAAAGAACTCGTTGTACACACACGGCTGGATTATTCTGACACGTGGGATTTTTACACACATCCTGCAGAACACCACACAGTCAAATTTGTCAGGGACTTGACAGCCAGGCTTCAAGTACAATTATTTTCCTCTAGTCTTTGGACAAGTGTAGGATTTTACTAACTTCTCAAGGATTTGAGTAATATCAGCTCAAGACTGCAGATCGGAAGGAACAATGAATATTGATTATGCCTCAGAAGGAAGCCAAAATTCATGTACTAGGAAATATTCTGCACACAAATGGCAATTTACTGTCAAGAACACAACAAATCAACAGCTCATGCTATCAATCAGCAAAGTGGCAACGAATCAGTGCTTCTGCACAAATGAATGGAAGAACCAAAGGGGGCGAAAAAATAGAGAATGATAACAAAAAAACCCATGTAAACAATCTATCCCCTATATCTCTTTTTCTGCTGTGAAAAATAAGCTTCAAATTTGAGTCCTTGGTAGGGTACAAATGGCATTAAATGTGGAAACACCACCCAGCACACACATTTGCTGCTGAAAGGTACTATTGATGGGAGCACATCACACTCGTGTTGCCCTTTTAAATCTCGTGTTTGTTACAAAATGCTAAACAGCACCAGGGTTTTTTTCAAGTGCCTTCCACCCAGTAGTAGGTCATGCATAAAAAGAGTTAATGCCCTGAATTGTGTGTAAAGCTTATTTCACTCAACAGAAAGCAAATCATATGCAAATTTCTTAACTGCGAGGATGGTGTGGGGCTAATAAGCCCATGAATGCCTCACTATGCAAAATCCATGCAAATGCCTGTGAAAGCTTTTAACCTGGGAATATTCAATATTCAAAATGCATGCAAATACCTAGGAAAGATTTTAACCTGGGAATGCTGCCTGCCACACTGCCTTTCTGTGTTTTTGTGCACATTGGGATATTTTTTATATCTATAACATCCCCACTCCTGACAATGCCCAACACTGAGTCAACCCATTAGGCAAATTCTAAACCAAAGGGCTTTGAGAAACATCAAACAACAATAAAGGAGGTCATATTCATATAACACACAGACTGTTTGCATATGGGCATAAGTTTGCAGGGGTTGGGTCAAACTGAATCACTCGGAAAGGATGTGCCCCCATGAGAACAAACCAGTGCTGAGTAGGAGAGGTCTGCTAGAAACATTTCCAATGAAACACAACTTCTGTCCAAATGAAGCACATGGAGCACAACCTCCTAAAGCCCCTGTGAGCAATGCAAGTTGGGTACACAGTGTGGCAAGAAATATAGCAGTACAAAACAGGGCAGGAAAAATGAAATGTATGTTCCTAAAATGCCATGCAAGCCTCAGATTAGTAGGCTTCAGGCAGCACTGCAGATTTACTGAGACATCAGGATGAATAATTTCCTCACATGCCATGATTTTTTTAGATAAATTAACTAATTATAGTTTTTATTAGCCATTTAACATCAGAGTCCCCATATGTTAACAAATAAAAAAAAGTTTCTGTTTGAAGCAATTACAAATGTGTAACTAAGAGGTCTTCAGCAAACACTGAAAAAGAAGGACTATACTAAAGCACAAGTGTTTAATGAAACTCAACACAGAACATTCTCAACAAAGGAGAAATAACCACCCTCTGACCAAGGAAATGATGGAACTTCTAGTTTTCAGTAGGAGCAAAACAATTTTGAATTAAAATGATATAGTTGGATTTTACTAATTTTCCCCTAGACTTGCTGTGCCCAGATTGCCTCTGCTATCCAGAGCAATAATGCCATTGGCCACCAGTGTTGTTAGAAAATCAGAAAGACAATGCATATACATGTTTAACATCTAACAGAGCAAACCAAACAGACCCAGTGCATCTTAAGATCGGCAAAGGGATGAAAACCTCAGCATCAAAATGGTTTGCATATGGACCATTCAGACCAGTCTTTGCAGATTAATACTGAAGTCAGGCATTTTGTATTAAGTGTCCCTTACACATTTCCAATTCACTTCACACTCATCTTTGTCCATTACAGGACTGCCATTAGTGACTTGGTTTTGCCAGCCTTCACCACCAACTTATGATCACCTTTAGTCAGGGGTGTAAAGGCCCTGAAAGCCAATTATCAGCCATCAAGCGGCAGTGTGAGGCCAAGGCTGGCTCCTGCAGAAGTGCAACGGACTGTAAAGTTTGAAATGAAATCTGGTATTTAACTGTCCTGGACCTGATGCCCCAAAACTCTTCTGCCTTCTGTGCCACCCTTCACTGAATTTTGCTTCACTGCTATTGTAGGGAGACTAATTCACAACTGTGTCTCATCTTCAGTGACCTCCCTCCTGCTAATGCATGCTCTTTCCAAACAGATATGTTTGCTCGTTGGTTTTTTTGTTGGCTTTTCTTTCTTCTGTTCCTGCTGCTAAGGATTACAAAGCTTAGACAACTGGGAGGCCCAACTCTCACTCAAGATCAAATTACTTTAGTCACTTAACAACAGTTTTGGACTTTCATTATTTTTCATCCCAGTAGGCATAGAGATCAATACACTACTGACCCTCAGAACAGTCAGATAGAGTCTGGTCATGCCAATAGCAAAGCCTAAATAGCGCCATCAAAATTAAACAAAATTTTCACTATACCCTTAGAGCCACCTACACATCACCTGCATCTGAATACTTCTCTGACTGGGGAGAGGCAGGAGATGTAAAAAGCAAAACCATCTGGAGGAACACCTACACCTCTGCCTGCTGTTCACAGCATGGCAACAGATCCACATCCCCATCAGTGCTCCTGCATCACCTACTGAGGCCACAGGACTGTGGTGCCCCAAGCCAGCCTTGTTTAGGGCTTTGCTCTGAAAAGGAGACATACAGAAATAAAACCATTTGGGCCACTGAACGTGCCAAAAAGCAGAGTGTGCCTGGCTCTTGGCAGTGCAGGAGCCTGCCCAGGACACGGGCACAGGAGTGCCATCCCATCCCACCCCGTCCCTGCCAGCCAAGCACAGCAGGTGATGCTGCAGGGATGAAGTCAATACCACTGCCTAAAGGACAAATGACTCATTAAGTCCACTACCAGATTTCTCTTCAGCTCCTTTTACTCCACAAGAAGGTATCAGGCAAGCCTCAAAGGAGCTTTCTCACTATTGTACAGATCTGCCTGCATTGCCCAAGACCTCTGAAACAGCAACAAATCAGCCTGGCTATGAATAGCCAGGAGACTGAAATCCATGAATATGAGGAGATATTTTTATCCACTAAATGAGCTGCATTTGTGGAAGACTAAGGTAAAGAGAATAGTTTCCATTATAACAGCATGAATAGAAGCCTTTTTCTTTAGCCTGGTAACTTGCCAAGTGGAAACTAAACCCCCCATCTCTTATTAAGAATTTGGAATGAATCCAACATCTGTTGTAACTTAACGTCAAAAGGCAATCTCAAACCTGCACTTGAAGCTTCTCAACCTTCCTTCCCACCCTCTGCCACCATAGCTGAGTTACTGGAGGTGCCATCTCACCTTCAGTGCCATTCCCAAGGAGCTCATACACCCGAGCAGATTATTGGCAAGCAAGCTGTAGGTCCACAGGCAGCAGGAACATGTTCCCAGCCCTTGTTTTCAGCAGGCACATCACTGCAGCTCAGGCTCCAGGCTCCCATCAAAGCCCTCTGACTCTGGCAGACCCTGAGCACAGGAACCACCTTGTGGAAGAGCAGGCAGCACAGGATGCTCAAATTCAAATTGTTCAGCTCGTGGGACTCTAATTTCCCTTCACTTAAAAAGAAAAAACGTACTGAAGTTTCAAATTGTTTCATTGTCAAATTCAGTGTTAACGTATTTCACACACATCACTTAGGAAGTTCAACAGAATATGTTTCATTGGAAAAAACACAGTAAGTGAAACTCTCAAAAGTTCATTAAATATCACTTCACAAAAAAAGTGAAAAACACCTTAACACGCTTGCAAACTATGCTTTTAATGGTTTCCAAATAGAACTTTTTTCCACTTTTATATTATAAAAGATGTTTAAAAATTCTCATCAAATGTCAGTGGAAATGTTTCAGGTTTCCATGTCATTTTGAAGAAAAATACACTTTTTCTACATCATTCCTAACTGGAACTATGAACTTCACTATCTCCCATTGCAATCTTAATGTTCTATTCATTTGGGACCAGCAGCTTGATGAACCAGAAAACTGGCCCAAAACACAATAAAACCTTCAATTAACACTTCACTGCAGCAAAGTTTTCCTCTCTTGCCCAAAGCCTGCATCTCTCTTCTAACCAAGCTGTACCACTGGATGTAAGGGGACATTGCAGGCAGAACAAAGAATACTAAAAATTAAACCAGTTTTTCTCCAAACCATTTTAATTGTGAACAGCAGCTTCTGACAAAATACCATAAAGTAACATGCTGAAGTTTATGCCACCACACAAATAGCAGCAAAATCTTAAACATTACAGTCTTTCAACAACACTAGCCACAAAACATGTCACCACTTCAACACTTGCTAAGATTTAATGTTATCTTTAGGATAACTCTGCTGCTTTGAAGCAGCTTTGAATATCAGCTTGGTTTGAAAAGGAAGACAGTAAGGCTTCAGGGTTAAGCACATTTAGGGAAAGCTACTGCTTTCTATTTTACTGGAGGTGAGAAGCACAGCTTAAAACTCTAGCTCATGTAATCAAATAATAGACTGCATTGAACTTCAGTCCCTAAAGAAGTTATAACCTCTACACCAAAATCCTTCTTTTCTAACCACAAAATATACTTCTTTATATAATTAGTAGTGCAACTAACACAGTTTTGCAGATTCTTAAAGTCCACATTTTTGTACATTAAGAATAATTGCTATTATTTTTGTTTACCAAGTAACACCAGTTAATTTCTCACTTGTCATTTATGTCAATCTGTATTCTGTACTCAATGAGAGAGATATGCCAATCTCTCTAGCAGGCTTTGGGATCAGGCAGAGGCAATATAAACCTCTATGTCACACACACTCACATGTTTTAGGGATACAAAAGCCAAAAAGTTCAACATCCGTTTAATGAATGAAGACAGAACAAGCAGTACAATATGAAACAGAGGTTTGCAAATATTACATATCACAAAGAGCTTTAACTTCTTCTTGACAGGCATATATGCTGGCTACATGTACGAAAGTTAGAGAAATCATCTTGAAACTGTGGAAGAAGTGCTTAAAATAGTTAAGAAACTAAGTTTTCTCAACTATTTTCACACTTATTATTGCTGTTTGTTAAAACCCAGTGATTTCACAAAATTGGTGGGTTTTTTTTACTCTCAACGCTGAAAACTACCAACAATGCAATATTTTCTGCATAACATACTCCTTACAACTTCTTCCACACACTCCTTGGACATCTAGCTGATGGAAAATAATGGTAATGACTGCTGACATGCTGGCCAGTGTCTTGGTTTGGCAGAAGGGCACACAGGCTCTTTTAGAAGGTGTCAAACACAAGAGCAAGTGAGTTACAAAAGCTGCTGCCTCTAAGGCCACAGGTAATGACACCTCACCTGATTTATGAGGGAGGAAAATACTTGGTTATTTACCAACACTGAACCCATTCCCCAGCCTTTGGGCCTGAAGATGCTCCCAGCAGGGGATTCCAGGGGCTAAGCTCACAGCACACACAAAAGCACTGGGTTTTAAACTTTAACTCCCTCTGGGCTTAGCTCAGTCACCTGTCACAACAGCAGAAGCAGAACGGGATAACAAGTCTATTCCTTCCAGTGTTCCTGCCACAGTGTGAGCTGAAACCCTCCTTTTTGAGCATTTTCTCACTGATCATTCTCTACATCAAACCATCAAACCTCATTTTCACAGCACCATTTGTTGGCTGTGTCTGTCCAGTAACACTGCTCATACCACCACTTCAAATCAAAGAAGAAAGCATTCATAGGACCACAAAAACAGCACAAAAGACTTGGTCATTCCTCACCAAGAGCAAGCCACATGCACTAACACAGAAGAACAATCAAACTGGAAATGAAAATGGCTACACACAAATCACTATACTCATAAACCTGGGTTTTTTAGTTATTATCATTTTAAAGAGAAGGAAAAACTGGCTTGTTGCCTTTAACAATCCTGGTCATTGTGATACTAGTAGGGGAAAAAAACCAAAAACCATTGTAATACTAGTAGGGGAGAAAAAAACCAAAACAAAACAACTTTTAAGATTACTTTTTTTCTTTCACCCTCTTTCAAACAGACACATTAGACACAAGAAGAGCATTTTCAGGCTCTTGCTCAGTGTGAACACCCCTGTTCAGCTTTCTCCTCCCTCAGTGCCTCCCCAGAACTTTCTTTGCAGCAAGCCCTAACATGTTGCCTGTGCACCTTCTGTCCTCATGGATTAAGGAAACCATCCATCAACAGCAACAGTTCTTTTCAAAAAGCCCCTCAAAACCAGAACTGTAATCTCTTGAGAATTTATCTAGAATAAATTTAATAAATATCACTGCCTCCAACTATTCTTTCCTGGCTCTCTGCAGGAGTCCTCCCTCTTCACAGAAAGACAATGGACCACATGTGATTATTTTTCCTCCTCTCTGTCCTGTCCTTTTCAACTTTGCACCTTGGAAAGCGGTGACATCCAAGCCACCCTTGGTGACTATTTCAGTGCCCTTCCTTGGCAGTCCCACGTCCTGGGGCCAGTGCTGAAGGGAGAATCCAGGTGTTGGAGCCCTACAGACAGATGTGGAACAGCTGCTCACCTGGCCCTGGCCACACCAACCCAGGGAACACACATGGGGGGTGCTGCCCACAGTGTGCCCACCCCAAACACCACCCACCTGATTTCAGGTGCACCCTGTGAGGAATCAAACCACACCTGCCCCACAGCAGAACACAAGGCAGGCATACACTGCCAGAGAACAGTGTTTTTTCTTCTCCCAACAAGCTTTTCCCCCCCAAAGCAGTGCAATCCAGCAGCTGGCTACCACAGATGGCAGCCAGGGGGGCCAGCCACTCTCCTGTTAGCACTGCTTTTATTTGGATGCCTTCACTAGGAAAGGAAGACATATTTTATACCCTGTTACCTCAGGGCTTATCAATCCAAAAGAAAACAAATCAATTAAAACTCAGTTGTGCTTAGGATACCTTAAAGGAGAAATCCTGCAGATAAAGGACAGTTCTGTTTAATAATAACAAAAGTGGTGAATAATAGCAAATAAAGAGCATCTGTTTATAATACAATAAACGGTGGTGTTTTTAATGGTACACAAAATGCATTATTTAGAACTCCAATGTTTTAATGGAGAGATATAAAACTGCTCTGTGCCAACCTATGGACAGCCAGCACCTCCCAGGAAAAACTGTGCTGTAAACAGTTAACATGGAAAATTTCTGACAATATTAGTTACTTAGCAATGAAAGCCTCTGTCCTTTTACTTCACATCAGAAAGAAAACTGATTGAGCCAAGGAAAAACACAAAGATGTGCACACCTCAAAAAAATGAGACCTGCTTCCAAATTCTGAGGAATGGCAGAATTTCTCCAGTAATTAATGACATAGGGAGCTTGACACAACAGAACAACTTGAAATGGGCTTCTCCTGAATTGTCAGTCCCTTAGCAAAGCAGATTTTGAATAGTCTATTAAGATCTACTTGCTTAAACCTTAGAAAACGTGTTCAAAACCTCAAATAGCAAACCCTTTCAGAACTGTAAACTACAGGAATGACATTTTCATAGTAACCACCATCACCTGATTTTAGAGCCATTCATTATTTAGCTATTCAAAAAAACAAAGTTCAGGCAACACGTGATAAAAGTAAACTCTCTAAAACAGCAAGCTGCCCCCGTGCTGCTCTGTCATTTAAGGAATCATTTTTCAAATAAGGAAGTTAATTTATTTTACACTTATAAAAAACACATTTAGTTTTCTGCATGGCATTGCTAAAGGCAGACTCCCCACTAAGCTGCCTAAGGCATTAAATGGAGAGCAGCAAATCCTGTATCATAATCTAAGGTTTGCTGCATAATTGACAAAAAATGGGCAATTTCAGAAGACACTTATCATATATTATATAAAAATACCCAATTAAAAGCTCTAAAACTGAAGGTTTCCCTCGTAACCAGTGCTCAGCTCTCTCAAAAACTACTAGTCCTGGGAAGATCTCAAACAACAGTGGGTTTGGGTAGGTTTTGTTTATTTGTTTTAAATCTGAGCTCATACCATACAGAAAGAGAAAAGACCACACTTATTTACAGCTGTAATTGGCCAGCATGGCTGGTGAGCTTGGGAGAGCTCAAGTCCATGTCCCAAAAGTCATTCAGCTCTTTGTGTGTCAGCCTTAGAAACTCCTCTGAGTTCCTGTAGGGGCTGGAGGTTGTGAGACTGGAGTGTCTCATGGGTATTAACCATGGAGCTGTGACTCCTCAAAGCTCCCAAGGCAAGGGGAGGATGCAGGAGGCCCAAGTGAAGCACCACAACCTTTCTCTGGGGCCATCATTAATACTCCTGCACTGCCTTCCCATTGCAAGTTATACACTCCACTTTCAGCAGACACTTGGTGTCATCTGCCTTTAAAACAAGGTGCTGAATAATCTAGTCAAATGGGCTAGAAGGGAATTCACACAGACTTCTCCCCCTCTGATGATGTACTGTCAAGTACTTAAAGCACTTTTAAACCATTATGCAAGCACTTTTCAGAATTAAATTACCAGTGTGACATATGGCATGAAAGGAAGGAACCAGACCACAATGCTGTCATTGCTGTTAAAATCCTGTATCATTCAAAATGTGAGCCCATTAGTTATGCTGCACTTTTTGAGAGCTGGTACACTGTGAAGCAGCAGCATCAGAGCCTTGGCTTCTGGCATCACCCAGCTCCCAGGTGAGGTGGGGCTGGCAGGGCTGGGCACTCTGAGCCACACCAGCCTGGCACCAGAGCCTGCTGCCCCAGCTCCCCAGCCATGCCCTGCCCCACCTGAGACACACCTGCCTCTGCTCCACGTGGACAGAGCTCTCTTTGCCCCACACCCCCTCCACAAAGACTTCATTCACAAACTTGCCACCAGAACAGCTCTGCCCTCTGCTTTCTGCTGGGAACTCACCTGCCTGATCCTGCAGAAGCAAGGCATGATTTTCCCTTTTACACATCAAATAAAGGGTCTATTCAAACATTGCTAAATTTTGTTTTAGGGAACTACCCACTGTGGATAAAGGATTAATCATGTTATTATACTGCTATTTAATTACAACACACCAAAAAAACATCCAAACACCCCCCTCTAAAAATGGTTTTGCAGATTCCCTGCAATGTGTTCCAAAGCTCTTCCATAATTTCTAAGTTAAATACAAGCAAATGGGAAAAGCTGTTTTGCACCTTAAAACAAATAGCAAACCTGCTTTCATGGGACCTCCCATGCCCTGCTGATCAGAGAACACAAAGACCTGCATTCTAGAACCCAAACATGACTCCAAGGTATTTTCTTTAAAAGTTTTCTATCTCTAAAAGCTTCTTTAGTCTCATTAAAGAGGCCAATGAATTGCACTTCGTGATATCTTTGATACACCAATTTTTAAAGTCAGCACAAATAAAAGATGATGGAGAAGGGAAAGAATATGAAAAAAGGATTATTTCTCCATCAGTCTGCATTCCCCTCTGTTAATACACCTCTCTACCAGAAAAGCCAGGGAAGGACACGTGCTCCTTCCCCACACACAATTCATCTTTAAGACAGCTCACACTGCCAGAATATTCCAGGTATACAGCAGGCTGACAGACCGTGCTCATTTGGAAATTACTTTCAACACAAACTAAATTACTCAGCTATAAAAGCAAAAACCACACTCCTCAAATTCTAATTAGTTTTATTAGTTGAAGCAGCAAATCTCAGAACAACTGCAGAAACCAGAAAAGAGCAAACAGAAAGCTGAAGTCAGTGTTGAACCCATTGAAAGGTCCCCAGTACATTAAATAATGCCTGGAAAGGTTAACTTTGTTGCTTCAAGGGAGAAAAAGCAGACCAGCTTGAGTGCAGGATTGGTTTAATACATAGCTTCCAATGTTTTGCTTCAGAACATGAAAAGAACACAACATAATCAGGAGAGATACCTGTAAGAAGAAACAAACATCTAACACATGCTGCTGCAGCTAGACACACTTTCAAAGCCACTATAAAAAGTCCACAGCAAATCAGATTTTAAAAAAATAAAGATATCGGCACATTCTCCTCTGGTAATTTTTTTCAATGCAGCAGACCAGAGATAGAGACAGATTTGAAATATTGCTCTCATACTTAGATGAAACAGAATCCATTGTTTCATAATGGACTTGGCAGTCAGCTAAGATGAAGTTTGAGCAAAAGAAAGTATTAGTAACCCCATGCTGTAGATGACACAGGCACAACGTGTAAAATAACTCCATAGGTCATTCAGCTTGCAACTGCTTTCTATCACTCAATCTAACTGTAAAAGAATATTAAAGTGCAATTAATTAAATCACCAATTTATTCATAATTACGTACACGTAGTTAAGCAGAGTCTCAATAATTTAAAGCACTTAGGATTTTTCATATCCTAAGGAGAGTAGGTTATTTGTAGCATACCAGATGTTTGCTGACAAGGAAGAAAATAAGAAAATAGGCTAAATCAGCATTTTAAGCAACGTGTAGAAATACATCCACCTAATTCATCTTGTTCACATGAAGAACAGGTACCTCAAATCTCTGGGTCCCATTTTCTGTCTCTGATCTGACCTTACTCTTTCTACAGGGATAACCTGCAATGAGCCATCTCCCACACGTCCTCTACAGCAGAAGACAAGCTCCTCATATCATCTTCTTGCAATAGCCAAGATAAAACAGCAACTTCTACCACCTAGCAAGTGCCCCATTAACTTCAGTCCAAGTTCTGTGTGGAGAACCTCACCTATGAAACTCCTTTGGCAAAGGATAATATTCCACCAAGATGAGAATCAATAGAAGTATAACTAAGCCCTAAAATAAAAGGTGAAGGTCTCCACAGCAAGAAGGTAACAGCTTGTCAGGAAAAGAAGAAAACCTTCACAAACTGAAAACAGAATAAAAGAAACATCAGTTGGGTTAATAAAGACAAAGTGCTGCATTCAGCCTTGAAAGTTTATTTTCAAGAAGCACTTTATGCTCATTTTGAGTTCTTTCTCATCCCTCACCAGTATTTCACACACAATCAATAACCAAGCCTGAACTGAATGGGGGGAAAAAATGAAGCCATTCTTCCAACCAGTACGTAATTTCTAAAGTTTTGATCATACTTTGATCAAAGGAAATAGTAACAATTACACTTCTCTTTACTATTACTGGGCCTTGGCTAGTTTCATTAAAAAAATAAGTAATAAAGATCGTAGCATTAGGTTAGTAGAGAATTCACCTTTTTAAGAACTACCTAAAAATGAGTCAGAAAACACTTTCCATAAGACAAAATTACGCAAAATTCTCTTCTGTCTTTCCCCACTTCCCACAAGTACAAGAAAACCAGTTCCCTCCTCCATAAGAGAGGTAAAAACACCTTGTGAAAATCTGGTAACCCAAGTGCAGACTAATAGACTAAAAGAACATGAACACCACAGAAAATTTTGGCAAATGACATAACCAGAAGAAAAAGCAACCTGCAACTCAGAAGATTCCACCTGAAAAGAAGAAAAAGTCCTTTTTCCCCTCCCCAACATCTTCCTCCTTATCTAGAATAGCTTCTGAAGCTGAGAGTATGTTGTACAATTCCAGAGTGGCTGAGATGGAAAGGGACTTGTGAAGATCACCCAGCCCAAGCCCCTCTCAGTGCAGGGACAACTAGAGCAAGGTTCTCAGGTCTGTGATCAGTTGGATTTTAAAAGTCCTCAATGATGGAGACTCCACACCTCAAGACGTGCTACAGCATTTGATCAACATCCCTATAATAGAAAGACCCTAAAAATCTTTTCTTCTTTTTAAATGGGATTTCTGTGTTTCAGTCCACGCTCAATGCCTCTCCTCCCATCACTGGGAACCATGGAGAAGATTTACACATAATTATTATTATACACTGACAACACTGCACGTGCAGCAGGGACATCAGTCAAACCCAGCAGAGAAAGCTCTGGGAGCGTTCAGAAGGGACAGCAGCAGAGAGATCTTAAGCAGTGCTCTTACAAACCTCCTGCCAGATGCCAAAGTTCAGAAAATAATACATTTATGCTATTAGTGGCTCCATAATAAGCAATGGAAGTGTTCATGTCTTCTATGGCTACCAGACAGACCTGACCCACAGGTTAGCCATGCTCAAACCTCTCCTACATCTGACAATTCTCTGCTTTCCCACAAAGGTGGGGGAGCCCCTGCCCACACCTTCCCCTCCCACACACAGCCTTCCAGCCTGTTCCAAACCTCTGCACCCCAAATTCCTGGCACCAACCCCTGACAGAGGGCAATAGTTCACAGCAACTCCTGCTCCCCAAAGGAGAGGGAGCCATCCCACAAACCTGCTGGCCACCCTCCTGCCACGCCAGGGCTCCCCAGATGTGCCATGTCACAGTCCAGCAGTTAGCCAGGCCAAGGAATTGGCATCTCCTCAGTTTCCACACATCACCAACTGAAGGAAATCATTACCTTCTCCAAACAGCTACCAGAGAGGAGTTTGTGAGATGGAAAGGGAGAGTCTTGGCCAAGCAATAGGCAGCTTATCGTACTCCTTCCCTCAGAACATTGTTCTGTGTTGTTTTCCCAAAGAGCTCATCCCTACTAGCTGTTACAGCTCACTGAAGGAATCCTAGTAGCAAAAGCCTTACAACATTAAAAACAAAACAAATTCCAAATTGTTGTTGCATGTTGTTTCCAAATTGAAATTGCATGTTTCCCCTAAAACAGAAACTGGCAGGTGAAAAGTCTAACTCCATTTTTGGAGCAAACCCACTCCCCATTTTCCAGTACTTCTGTCACCATGAAACCAGACACACCAGAGACCCTAATACAGAGGTGTCAACTGGAACCAGCTACTTAGAGGGGCCACAGTAATTCCAGATGCCTCTCCATCCAAGCAGCTCTGAGGTCCTTGGTCCATGCAGCACTCCCTGCACTGCAGGTGGAACAGCAGACAGTGAAACACCTGCCCCCTGACTATTTCTTCCCCAAAACTCTAACATTTAATATCACTGTTGATCACTCTTCAAATCTTTATCTATTTTTGCTGATAGAGCACTAACTCAAACACCTAGAGAAGGTTTCCAAAACACACACACAGAAGTGATTTTGTACTAATATTTTGGTTAACCACAGCAACTCATCCCTCTTTTCTGTTTGCAGAAGTTCCAATAAATCAGAAGAAAGCTACAGAAGTTAGTCCAAAGGCAAACTCACGCTAATAAGCTACATCTGGAGTTTTAGATTAAATACATCACTCCTCCGCTTACCAGACTTTCCCCCTAAGATCCCCGACTTTCTAAGGCTGTTATCAACCCAAATCCAAATCATACATATGCCTCCCTGAACCGGGCCTGCCTTTTTTTGTGGTACCTCTGTTTACACAGCTTATCCCTTATCACCCTGCCAACACTGGGAACCACAGCAGATGGTCCCCTCAGACACAACTCTAACAGGTTTTCTCCACTCCCCCATTCCACCTTTTTTTTTGTGCAAACAACTGATAAGGAAGGCTGCTGCAATGATTTACTGATATCTGAAGTTGAAAATTGACAAAATGCAAACTGCTTTTGTTCTCCCCCCAGCCCCCCGTGAACTGCTTAACCTCTTAACTACTAAGCAACACAGACAAAGAGTATTAATAATTGTACAAACCACACAGTCTGTTGGATTAGCAATTCAAACACAAGCAGGATTGGTGAATTTAGGGATCATTACTACCTTTAAAAGTTACTGCAGTTACAACAAGCAGCCCACTACTAGTAAAGGAGAAAACAAGAGGCAGTCTCCTTTACTATTAAAAATATACATCCACTGGTTTGGGAATGCCTGGAATTATATTCCAAACCATTTCCAATGGTCTACTGAAAACAGGCTCTCGAGCGGAGTTCAGAGGAGAGACCAGAATTTCATTTGTAAATACATTTACTTGCATCTAACAACCCAGAGTAACCTGGAGCTCAGTAACACAGAAAATCAAAATGCTCTCACTGTTGCTATTAGAGAGACAGAAAGATGCTTAAAACTAAACCTTCACGTGAATCCTACTGAGCAAGTCAGGCCCTTACTACTGGAGAGCATGAATTTGCAAAAGCACTGTAGCAAAAACATGGCCAAAAAACCTAGAGAGGTCCACAAAAGCATCTCAACTAACCATCTAGGAAG